>CM052540.1:139811324-139948005 GCA_028533065.1 Trachops cirrhosus | reverse complement strand
TGGAATAGGAATAAAGGATAGAAACTGTACTGAATAAATTAAAATAAAAAAATTAAAAAAAAATCTGAACTCATAAAAAAAAAAAGAAAAAGAAAGGGAGGGATCTAGTCAAGGAACATGTATAAAGACCCATGGGCATAGATAACAGGGTAGGCATGACTTTTGGGGGTGGGGAGTGGGGGAGAGTGACAGGAAAAAAATTCGAATATCTGTAATTGAACAATAATAAAAAAAGAAATGTAATGTGTTAAGAAAATATCATTCTTATCTCTCTAGTTCCCTGGGCAAGCCCATCAAAGTCTCCTGCTTATCTGTGTAAGAGACAATCAGGGACCTGCCAGCAGCAAAGGTTCATGAGAGTGATGTGTCATAAGCAGAGGGAGACATTTGGAGCAAGTGCAGAAGATAAAGGCACACCTATCTGTAAGGGGTCACATACTAGAGCTATCTTTTTGCTCTTCCTGTGTTCTCAGAAAACATCGTTTTGGAAGGTGAGGATGTGAGAAAGAGAAGAGGAGATCAAAGGGAAGGAAAAGAGGAAAGAGGGGAAGTAAACAGCCTGGCATCTCAGAATATGAGGATTTTCCCTTTCCTGGAAAGCAAAAAAAAAAAAAAAAAAAGTCTTCTCAAGGAAATTTAACACTTTCATATATATAATGTATTAACACACAAAAAAAACCATAGTGATAAAAACTCTGGCTAATTCTGTGCTAAAGTTACTGTTTTCAGGCATAGATCATGCAAATAGTCCTCAAGCTTATAATGAATTACATTCCTGGAAGAAGAGCTATCAACTGAAATGATACAATGAGACCTAGATTTTTCAGTAGAAGTAATGCCATAAGGGGGTGGGAGGAAGTATCTCTCTGACTAAAGCCTGACATTAAACATTTTATAAACTAGGGTCCAAAAGCTATTTAATTACCCCAATAAATGTTTGTCTTAAACTTATACAGATTAAAATTTTCAATATATTTGATCAATATATTTTTATATTGAAATCCAACAGCACCCAAGTATGAATCCCAGCTCAATCATTTCTAGCTCTGTGACTTCAAATTATCCTCAAACTCAGTTTCATCATCTACAAAAATTGGGAAATAATAATACTTGTTCTCAGAGGGTGTGAAATTGTGACATAACAAGCAATATACATTTTGATCTGCTTCAAAGTCTCCTAAACACCCTTGTAATTTCCTAAGTGAATAAAGTAAAAGGAGCATCTTTTGTTACAATATTTGGTTTTAGACCCTGGCCCCTGAAATAGCTCAAGAGTGATAAAGGTAAAAGGAGAGTCTTTTGATATTCATAAGAAGCTTCTTCCAACTACACCTGAGTTTACGTTAATGAGGTAACTGTTGGAAAGCCCCTACGTAAGGGAGGGCTTATTGCTAGGGGAACCAACAATTTGATTAGAGGACTGGAACTTTCAGCCCACTCCCCGACATTGGGGTGGAGGAGAAAAGGATTAAAGTTTAGGTAGTCAATAATGGCCAATGATTTAACCAGTCATACCTACATAATAAAATCTCCATAAAAGCATATCAAAGGAGTTCAGAGAGCTTCCAGGAGGTTGTGGGAACCCCCAAATTATAGCAGGTCAGTCAGAACTACAATTCATATAATCACCTGGCACTTGCTATTGGTGTCTGATGTGGGGACACTCCTGTGGAGTGAGCCCTTAAACTAGTGAGGTCTGCACTAACTCCAGTTAGTGTCAGAATTGGGTTAAATTGTAGGACACCCAGTTGGTGTCCTCCAAGAAATGAAGAACTTCTTGGTGTGGAGAAACCCGTACACTTGGTATCAGAAATGCTGTAAGAGTAGAGGAAGCAAGCAGTCTTCCTTGTACAGGGCATTATAAAAGTTAAACAAGATAGTCTATGTAGCAATGCCTGTCATATATTATGCATTCATTGAGGGTTAGTTGTCATTATCATTTATATTTACTTTATATTTATTAATAAAGGGGTTCCTCTCTTGCCACTCATTCTGTAAATTCCCCTGATTTATCAAAGTACTTTGCAGCCTATTTGTCCTAGACAAAAACACCAGCCAATCCTGCAATATAGAATCCTCCATACTTATTTCTGAGGTCATTTTGGTTCAGTCACTTCACCTGACTTGAATCACACCCCCAGCTCTCAACAGCCTCACTGTGCCCTCTTTAGCTCCAGCCCCCATTCTGGCCCTCAGTACTTAGCTGGGACCTGGCCAAGCTAGCTATGTTCCCTACACCAACACCACCATCCCCGTCCCCCGCCCCAGTAAAAGGATTTAGATTAATAATCAATCATAGAAAATTATACTTAATACAATCCAGCGTAAATGTATAAAATGTAATGTCCTCATAATTTTTTCTTTAATTTAATTGAATCTGGATTTTTCCCCTACTCCTATCTACCAAAAACTGCTTTTTCCTGCGACCTCCTCATCTCAATGATAAGTTCTCCCATACTTTCTCCAAATTCCCCTACATGTTGATTCTTCTCTTTTTCTGCTCCCTATATTCAATTCATCAGCAAATTCTATCATTCTGACTTTAAAATACATTCTGAATCTTTCCCCTTCTGTCTGCATGATTAATGCCTTTGTTCTTTGCAGAGTCAGCATCAGCATCACCAGGACACTTGTTAGACAGGTCAGGACCCATCCCACATGTACCATATTGGACACTTGATGGAGGGGCGGGGAGGAGGTGCCATCAATCTGTGTTTTAACAAGCTCTCCAGATGATTCCAGATAAACACTTCAGTCTGAGAACCAATGTTAAATCTACTGTCATCTCTCAGCAGCAGTGTATGGAAATATAGTTTCCGCCTGCTTTTTGAAAGCTTGCTTTATGCCGCTTTTACAAGGACCTACATTAGTACCTGATTTCACTAGCCAAAAGACATCCAAAGATTTTCACTTTTATGAAAGAGACAAAAACAGCTCTCAGTGTTTGCTTTGCAGGGAGCCACTGTAGAGGCAGTGCGCACTCCCCAGCATCTGAGAGCGGCCCCACCAAACTCCTTCCCAGAGAACTACACTCAGCATCTCAGTGTCAAGACACCACAGCTTTGAACTGTGTCTGTGAGCATCTGTGCTTTATCTCGATTTATTTTGTGCATCTGTTAGCAAGATGTATCCTAATGTACTGGAAAAGCCTAAGGGAGCTCAAAAGGGTGTTTCATTTAGCATAAAACTGAACATGATTAAGTACATTTGATATGATTTGGTAGGTCATTTGGGGGTTCTTCAAATGCTCAAAATTTTGTGCACATAAATTAATAGTAATTTCTTTTTCACTTTATGTCATTTCAGCTAATGAAAGATTTCATAGGAACACTCTCCTTTCAGATAGCAGAAGAAACCTATATAACAACCTTCCGACTCATCTCCTGGCTTCTACTCCTACTCCCCTATCAACCATTTTCCACACAGTAGCAGAAATATTATTTGACCAGAAATCTTCCAATGACTTCTTAATCCGTTAAACTAAAATTCATTTTCCTTACTCTGTCTTACAGATTTATACAAGAGCCAATGACGACCTCCACCAATCAAGTTTCTCCCTACCCTGCATGCTCTAGCAACACCAGTCTTCTCTTTCCATGACTTGAACATACACGCTGGTTTCTGGCACAGGGCTTTTGTGAAATCTCGCTCCTCTGCCAAAATCATTCTTGACATTTCAGTTTCAACTTCAATGTTTCTTCCTCAGAGAAGTTTCACATTACGTTATTTAATAAACAGCTTGGGTCCAGTAATTAGTTACTATCAGATAACTAACGTTCATTCACTACATAACACTTACTGTAATCTCATAGCTTTCTTATTTACTACTTTGAGAGGTTATCTTCTTTCTACTAGAATAACCTTGGAGTAAGAACCTGTCCATTGTGTTCCCCTTTGTTCATCCTGAAGCCAGAACAGCCAATGACATACAGAAATTGTCTAATATTTATTAAAATAACTAGTTAGTTGTAATAAAGTATCAGCAAAAGAAACACTTTCAACAGTGTCAGGCAGTTTGGACAGTGAAGAGATTGTGTCAAATGACTCCAAAAAGAGGAAAAGTAGGACAAATGGATCAAAACCAAGCTTGGAGCCAGATCCAGCAGGGCACAAATCCTAGCTTTACTTCTCACCAGGTGCAAGACCTGGAGCGAATGTCTGCCTTTGCTTTTTAGCCTGTTCACCATCTTCCTCCCAGGATTGTCACTGGGAATAACTAAAATGATGTCATAGGGAACACAGCACATAGTGGATAGACAGTAATTATAATTTGGAACTTTAGAGAAGAATTGGGTTCCTTGAAAAATAATATGTTATATATTGTATTTGACAATGCTAGTGTAAATCAAAATGAAATAAAAGAAAAATTCATCTATAATCTTGTTACCTCAAAAACAATTTCATTTTTTCATTTCCCTTTTATATACATAG
Source organism: Trachops cirrhosus (assembly GCA_028533065.1). Taxonomy (NCBI): domain Eukaryota; kingdom Metazoa; phylum Chordata; class Mammalia; order Chiroptera; family Phyllostomidae; genus Trachops; species Trachops cirrhosus. Next base: position 139,943,574 of record CM052540.1, on the reverse strand, counting down.
AATATGTTTACATAATAAAAATCCTAAAGTAGATTCAATTTTGTAATTTCTTGACTTTTGGAACACCCAATTCAGAAATATCTTCTTTTTAAATTTCTCCCAAGCAGATAGAAAGAAGCAATCAAATTGCTAGTCTCCCCTGTCTTTGAAGCTGAAAGTTTTACTATCTTCTTGAACTGCGGTCTCTACATTAGCAATTTTATCCTGCCCTTTGATATTATGAATACCATGCCTTTAAAATGCACAAACCAACCCTCATTTGCACTAGAAACTTCCAGCCTTTGATCATTTCCCATCCCTTTGTCTCAAAAATAACTGCTCCAGGTTTTGAATTGAATAGTGGTCAACTCAAAGGATGTCATCTCTGTGTCTGATCATGAATCTACAAAACTAAGTGCCTTTGTTGTTATTGGAGCAATGCTAGTAACAGAGAGGAGTGAACAGGCAGATGGAAGTTGGAAGTCACAGTAGTCTGATGATGATTCTTAGACTTTCACTGCTCAGGAGGAACCCTGAGTACCATAAGTTGTTGCAGGGCTCCTGGTTACTCTAAGTACTGGGAAGGGATAACAGAGGTGTAGTGAGAGAAGAATGGTAAACTGATGGATTCTCAAAAGTAAACAGGAGGAAGGAAAAGTCTCCAAATTCACAAATTATCTAAATAATATTAATGAATGGCTACTATATGCCATGCAATGTGCTACATTCTGGGAAGATAATAATCGTCAAAAATAAATAAATACAGGAAATTGAAAGCTAGTCATTGTACCTATTCTCATAAATTTATAAACTAATGTAGGAAATAACAATGAGTCAAATATACATATACACAAATTTATAACTGAGATTATTGCTGAAAAGAGGAGTACATAGTGCTATAAGATCATGAAATAATTGGATCTCACCTGGATTTTTGGTCAAGAAAGGCCTCTCTGAGGAGGGAATATTTGAACTGAAACCTAACGGTACCTGTTGAGTAGGTAAGTGCTTGTGTTGGGGGTTACAGGGATGGATGTGCAGGACATTCCCAACAGAGAGAACAGAATACACAGGTCCTGAGTCAGGAGAAACAAGCATGTTGATGGAACTGATAGAAAACAAGAGGCTGATGAAAATTCACTCAGAAAGTGAGCTGGAATATGCTGCAAGTCAAGGTCCAATGTATCTAAATCAGTGATGGAGTTCTAACTGGCAAAGTCTGTTGTGAGGATTAAAGAAATTAAATGAGATGACCTTGGTAAGCACATAGTACAATGCCACCTTGCACAAGATAAAGCAGCTTGTAAGTGTTCTCTATTATCATTATCATCATTTGGTATCACCATGTTTACAGCCAATATATTCACTATTTCCTCCTTTTTGCCACAATATCAGGTCAGACCAGGCCACTATTGTCCCTCATGTAGGTCATTGCAATAGTGTCCTTCAAATCCATTCTCCATCCTGAAATCTCCCCTTCCCACATGAAAGCATTTAGGAACTCCACCTCTGCTTAGCTGTATATAAGGTGGGTTTGGGGTATGATATATTTTGTGAAGATTTTAAGATTAAAAGTCAGAAGTTATTTATAGTGGTGAAAATATATATAAAATACAGTGTCACTATTACCTAAGACAGTGGTAGGCAGGGTTTAAATATAAGTTTTAAATATAAGGTGAAATTAAAATATTATCCAGAGTAATCAATTATAACTTTAACAATGAGCCAGCTATCAGGGAGGAGCTCCAAAATATCAAAAGCGCAGATAGTGTGGCTGTATCTAGTAGGGAAGACAAAACCATACCTGCCAGGTGGGAGATCTAGAGAGGGCTGGAAACCCTAGCTGGATCTTCTGGCCATTGCAAAGTTAGGCCAGTTTTCAGTAAAATCTGTCCAGAGTGAAGGTCCATGGAGTCACAGCTAGGCCAACCAAGTCCAGAACCCTAACCCAAGTGTCCCCGTTTCCTTTTGAACCAGGACTCCAACTTCCAGTTCAAAAGGGCAGGAAGTGAAGGCTGGAAGAGAGAGAGAAGGAATAAAGTGACTGCTTGAAGAACACCAAACCTCATTCTCCTTTTATTTTCAATTGCTCCTGCCTAGCCTCTAGGTAAATACCTATTATAACAACAAAACCTAAACAGAGAACTCTTCAATACTAAGAGAAGTACAACTATAATGGAGTCACCTTCCCTATCTAAAACCCTACTAATGATTCACCATGAACTGAAGGTAAATGTGAAGCTTCTCAGCTCTCCCTATAGGGCCTTTTAAGATCTATACTCTCCATACCTCTAGTGTCACCTCTCATTACAACTCCCACTCACTCAACACTGAACCATAGTTTTTTGAAGTTGCCTGAATGAACAATGCTCCAGTTCACCTTTGGTCTTGGTACATATGTGCTACTTACTCTCTTTGCCTAGAATTTGTTCTTTCCTTCAACTTATTCTTCAGGACTCAGATTAGAAATCACCTTCCATGAGAAGTCTGTCCTAAGTGCCTTGCCCTGCATTTTTCAGCTTACCTAAATGTTCCACCACACCCCTTTCCTATGCTGATCATGCTGCACCCATTGCCTGTTTAATATTTGCCTCTCCAGCTAGTTTGTGGCACCCATGAACAAAGATATGACGATTATTTCATTCATTTCTGTTTTTCACTCATACACCAAATTGATGACTTGATTTACAGTAGTGAATTTATTCCCTGTCCTCAGGAAGCTCAAGCACTTCATTTGGCTTGTCTTCCCAGCATGCAGCAGAGAACACTGCACATACTAAACACTTAATGAAAGGGTAGAATTTGTTATTGATTAAGAAATATCTAAGAACAACCTTAGCAATTTTTAAAAAGATATTAGAATGAATCAAGTGAAAATCCATATGAAAACTTTATTAATATTTTGATGCATTTCCTTATAGTGTGCTTCTGCACATGTGTTTATGTATGGGTGTATATACTTTTTAACAACTTTATTGAGATATAATTCATCTACCATAGAATTCACTCACTTAAAATGTACAATTCATGTTTTCTAGTACATTCAAAGGGTGGTACAACAATCCCCACAATCTAATTTTAGAACACCTTATTCTTCCCAAAAGAAGCCTACCCCTTAACATTTAGTTAGCAATCACTCCCAGTTCCCACCAGTGGCCAACTCCCAGCTCCAGGCAACCACTAATCTACTTTCTGTCTCTGGATTTGCCTGTTCTGGGCATTTCATATAAATGGATTCATACATCATTCCTCCTTTATTCATGTTCTTTGTTGACCCTTCCCCTTCTTTCCCCTGTTATCCCCCACCCCTCCCCTCTGGTGATTGTCAATTTGTTCTTTATTTCAATTTCTCTGGTTCTATTTTGCTCACGTGTTTGTTTTGTTGACTAGGGTCCACTTATAGGTGAGATCATATGGTATTTGTCTGTCACCACCTGGCTTATTTCACTTAGCATAATGCTCTCCAGTTTCATCCATGCAGTCATGAAAGGTAAGAGTTCCTTCTTTCTTTCTGCTGTGTAGTATTGCATTGTGTAAATGTACCACAGTTTTTTGATCTACTCACTTATCAATGGCCATGTGGAGGTGAGTAGGGCAGAGGAAATTAATTGGTGGTAAATGGGGACAACTATAATTGAACAACAATAAAAAAATAAAAATAAGTTAAAAAATGGATTTACACAATATCTAATTTTGTGATCTACTTATCAATATAATGTTTTCAAAGTTTACCATGTAGCATATGTCAGTCCTTCATACCTTTTTACAGTTGAATAATATTTCATTGTATGGATATGCCATATTATGTATTGTATTTATCCATTCATCAGTTGATGGACATTTGGAATGTTTTAACTATTAGGGATAATGCTGGTAAGAACATTCACATACAAGGTTTATGTGGATGTATGTTTCCATTTTTCTTCAACATACATACAGCTGGCTCTTGAACAATGTAGGGGCTCGAGGCACCAACCCCCTACATACACAGTCAAAGGTCCACGTATAACCTGACTCCCCAGAAATTTAGTTGTCCTTCAGTATCCATGGGGGATTGGTTCCCGGACCCCCACAGATACCAAAATTCCCCAATGTGAAAGAGCATGCATCAGTGCATGCAGTAGACTCTCTGCTCCCATGGACTACTGACCACATATCAAAAGTAGTGCAGGTATCTATTGAAAAAAATCCACATAGAAATGGACCCATGCAGTTCAAATTTGTGTTGTTCAGGGGTCAATGGTATACCACAGAGTAGTATTGCTGGGTTACATTGTAACTTCATGTTTAACATCTTGACCAACTGCTAAACTGTTTTCAAAGTGGCTATGCCATTTTATATTTCCACTAGCAACCTATAAGGGTGCAAATTTCTACATTTTTTAAATTAAGGTCTTAGGGTATATAATTTTGTGTCTGCTTTACAAACTACATGAGTGCTTCTTTCTTTAAAAGAGTTACTTTTAGTGGCTGTAGTAGTCTGCTCAGGCTTCCATAGGGTGGCTTAAACAATAGAAATTTATTTTCTCACAGTTAACGGTGGCTGAAAAGCCCAGGATCAAGGTTTTGGCAGGGTTCAATTTCTGGTAAGAACTCTTTTCCTGGCTTGCAAATGACCACCTTTTCACTATATCCTCATATGACCTTTCCTGAGAGCTCCTGTGAAGAAAGAGAGATCTGGTCTCTCTTCCTCTTCTTATAAGTGCACAAATACTTCAAGTTAGAGTCTCACCCTTATGACCTCATTTAACCTTTATTACCTCCTTATATGACCTGTCTCTAAATGCAGTCGCCGTGGCTTTAACTATGAAGTGGGGGGCGGGGGTGGAGGGTGAGTAACGCAATTCAGTCCTTAACAATGGCTAAACAATAGTCAACTGAAAAATTCTATATGAAAATAATGCTCTGGGAGCAAGATACTAAAGTTAAGAAACTTTTTTTCCTTAAAATATATTATTTGCAAATTTTCTTTAAAATTCATTTTGTTGTGTTAGCTACATACCCTTCACGTCCAAGTGTGGATAAAAGTGTCTTTCTGAAATTTCTCACCTGCATCTACTTGCAATCTGGAAGAACAGACTTCACACTCTTTCAAAAGATATTTAAATTTTCTGTGTAGCTCAACTGTTGTTGTCTCTAACTCCATTTCTATGCTAGAGAAAATGATGCCATTTACACCATTGAGAGCCTGAATAATCTTGTAAGCTTTCATATGAACTGATGAAGGAAAAGAGGCCATCCTAGAATTAGCCTTATTGGAAGCTTCTACTAAGCAAAAAAAAAAAAATTAGAATTCCAAAGAAAAATAATTGGAACCCTGAAGCAGATGGGAAAGGCAAAAATTTCAGAACACCTCCTTGACCTCATTACAAGCATAATGAAGAAGGCAACGATGGAGTTAATTAGAAAAGAAGCAAAAAAAAAGATTAAATGAGAGTACAAAAACAAAAAATGTGTAACTCAGAGAAAGGGAGGCATTCAGCAAGAAATAGAATATGCTGATCTCTGCAAAACTATTCAGAACTGAGGGAGATGGGAGCTAGAATCAAACAAAAGGAATATAAACCAGGTGGCCACTGAGGATGAAAAGTCTGTAGAAAACACAAAGAACAGGCACCTGGGAAGGAATTACCAGCTATCTGCATTAAGCAGAAAATATAGGCCTAGTAGGCAGAGGAATTCAGCTGGCTACACAAGAGGAGTCATTCTTAGCTGGGGAGTGCTAATTCCATGGGTGATGGATAAAACTCATATGTTCATTAATAGTCATAAATAAACCTTAGTCCAAATTTGTCCTTTGCTACTTAAGACCATGTTAAACTGTTAACACCTTTAACACTTTCTAACCTAAGGGATGTTGTTTTACAATACATAGAAACTGAAAACGACCTCTAAAGATCAGGGATTATTTTCACAAGCAATATTTGTCCTTCAGATAGGCTGTAGATAGTAAATTTTAAAATTTCTTCATAAAATGGCATTTTAGACATGCAGTTTGTCCATTTATCTATGGCTCACACTTGTTTTGACAACAATAAGATAACAGTGTCATAGCACAAAATTTCACTGTAAAAGTTTGTGACAAGCTAAGAGTACCATGCCATCTGAACCAAATACACCAGTAACAGTACTACTTGAATAGACTAATGTTTTAGATTATGAGGAATAAGTGGAGAAGAAATCAGGAAATAATGATTCAGTTGATACAAGCCAATTTCTAGCAAGTCCTTTTTTTTATTTCTGAATTATATATATGGGCTAGTTACAATGAGCACACAGACTAGAAATTTTCCACAATTCTCTTTATATTTAAAATAACCCATGTCTATATGCTGTGATTGAACTGAACGTGAAATGATATAATATGATTTTCTATGGTTCACCTTAATATCGCAATGATGATAAATTTAGGACTCCAAGTTCTCACTCATGTACTGCTCCAAGGATGTCACTGAGCAGACATCAAATTGGACTGACTAGTCATTTTTGCTATAGTCATGCAGCTCTCTGTGTATCAAGAATGTAAGATTTCTTCTAGCTCATGATGGTTACATAAATAATGTAAGGGTACATTTCTTACATGTGTCATATCTTTAAACCTCTCACAGAGCCATGTTACATTGTAAAGGTAAATGAAAAGTTAATGCTGCAAACTTCTTTTACAGTGTAAAGGAAAGAATGAAAAATTGATATATAAACAGAGAGAAAGGTCAAATTATTTTGAATGTGATTTTTGGAGGACTGATCCCAAATGAGAGGAAGGTAGTATCTCATTAGAACTTATTTAAGAATTTATAGTATGACAGCCTACATCATATACCCACCTCATGACAATTATTTCCTAGCAATTAGTCTTCCCTAGAATGTCAGAACCTCATTTTGTCAAATGTGGTCTTTCTAGTCCACTAATTTCCTAAATTACTCCACCTCAAACACTTTTCCAATCTGCTAGGCCAATTCCAAAGCCTACAATTTTGAGCTGTTCTTTTCTGTTTCTTCTACTCTGAGACTGTAAAAGATGTCAGCCAGGAAGGCTGGCTTCTCCAAACTCCTACCACATTTTCCCCCAAGAACAGCCGTCAGTGAATAAACAACCGCAGTTGTCCACTGGTCAGCTCTGGGGTTACTCCTGCCCCATTTTTTATAACCCTTCTCATGGCCTTCTTGATGATGATCTGTATTTAATCACTTTGACTCTTTATGTAGATTCTGTCTCTTGCCTGCCCACTGGATTTGAACCATGTTTTGAGCTGTAGTTATTCACACTAGGCTTTGCGTTTTGATGTTGCTCATTCAGTGCAAATTACAACACTATTTACTGTTTGAGGATAGCCTTAGGAACCTTTGGTTCCCACACACAAAGATTCAATAGTAGCCACTGAAAGATATCCTGTCGCCATCACCTACTCAAATGCTATTACCTAACCAGGTGGTCCTACTTCTTAGCTGCTTCTAGGTGAGGATCAATTCTGAACATTTTTCAACCTTATTCAGGCTTCAACACTGTTTGATAATCCTTTTTCCAATTCCTGGGTTAATTTTATCATGTTTCGTTCTGTGTTCTTTTCAGCTTCTATCACCCTCTAGAAAGCTGCCAAATACTCCACCCTTCATCTGCAATAAACATCCTACTCTATCAGTCCAAAGTCATTCAACAATATTAAGGCTCTTACATTCCTAACATCCCAGGAGCAAGTACCACTCTCTCAAGAACAGAGTTTGGAAATGCCCTGAGTTGGGAATGTCCATCTTTAGCTCTAAAACTTGTGACCATGTGCAGGATCCTGCAAGTATGACAGAAACAAGGTGGCCTTCAAACCTACCTAAGTTCCCAACTGCTGACTAAATTGGCTTTATTTTGAAATACAGGATCTGGCACAAAGAAAGCCCCCCCTTTCTTTTACAAAAACTTTTATTATAAAATCATAAGCATGTAATTCTGTAATGTAACAATATCACACTCAAGCACACCATATGACATTTTAGGTGAAAAGTTCAAATTACAATGATAAATTATTATACCCATATTAGTACCCTACTGACCACCACACTCAAACAGGCCTTACTTCTGCTAGACCCTGTAAATAGAAAATCTTAATAAAGAAAAGGGTCTGAAATGTCAAAGGCAGAAAGGAGGAAAAAGGGTTTCTGATATCAAATTGAGCTAAGGAAGATTCTGGAAAACATTTTAAATACTCATCAAAGAAAATGTGAAAGCTATCATCAGTCACTTGGAAAAGCATCTGAGTAAACGAGCAGCTGTGAGCAGGACATGTATACCATGATAACCAGGCAAACGAAGCCCAGTAGGAGGGGAGACTTGCCTCTCCTTAAATGGAGCTGAGCTGGGGGCAACAGCGAAGCAGTGTGGTAACAAGGATAGAATGGACAGGATTGACAAAGCTGAAAACCGAGTGCCAAGGCCTCTGCTCTCACAGTAGAGGGAGGAGAGAAAACAAGACTACTGTATTAAGAAATTGTACCCCTCCTTTAAATAAATCTAGAATTCTTTTGTTATAAATTGGCATATTCTTTTATACAATTTGCTCTTAACCTATCTTAAATCAGAATACATGCATGGAGCAAGTATGTTCCATAATATATAGAAAAATTTCCTGGGCATATGTGACAGCAGGGGGAAGGCATAAGAGTACAATAACAATAATACCACCATTATATCTATGTAGTATTTTATCATAACTCTTTTGACAAAATAAGTATTTATAATAATGAATAACATAACATATAGTATTTTATTATTATATAATAACAGAAACTATATAATATGGAGTATAACAAAGACTAATATAGAGTATAATATAATATAATAATTGATACTATAAAATGGTATTTATCTCCAAGCATTCCACCAAAGCATCTACCTTCTTCTCTCTATTTTTGGATAGCCCCTAAGTTGCTCACAATCCTCTTACATGTGATTGAATAATAAGAGTACTTTTTCTTCCACCCAGTGGAGTTCTGGCTCTGTGGTTGCTCTTTGCACTGCAGAACAAAGAAGCCCCCACTACAGCCGCTGAGGGTACTGATGTTTTTTGCTTCTCTAGCCCCATTAATATCGAGTGTTCAGGGACATATTCTGCTCATTTATCTCATCTTTTCTCAAAGATTTCATAATAGAACCAAAGCTTCTATTGCACAATTTCCTGAATGGGACCAAGTTAGCATCAATTCATGTTTCCAAATATCGAAAATTATGCCAAGAACAAGGAAATAGAGAATAGAGACCTACTCATGCCAGCTCTCCCAGAGAGGCTGCATTGAAAGCAACTTCAATTAAGTGCCTGGGTAGATAGAGCATCATGGAAGGAGATTTTTTTTTAAGAATTGATGGCAAACAAAGGCCACAGAATAATCTACCCAGGGTAACTTTAGGTTCAAACCCTCTGAAAGACAAATATGAAGATGGGAGAGGTGGTAAAGGACAAAAACAGGCAAAGAGGAGGAAAAGAAAGAAAAATGGTATTCTTATTTTCGAATACATATGATGCCACCTGTATGTGAACTCCCTTTACAAAATAAGTGTATTTGGAAGGTGACCACTGTTCAGATAGACCCTAGATCACTATTTATCTTAATGGAGTACTTCACTCCCACAGCTGTCAACTTTCTTCTGAGCCATGGAGATCTAAGCTGTCAATTAATAGGGAGGGTAAGTTTACCTAGATGTCACATAAGCTCTTAGAGAAGTAGAAATGCTTACAATGTTCTACTTCTCTTTCAAGGATATAGTATTTAATCAAACCTTGGTTTTCTGAGAAAACCAGAGTTTAATAACCATTTAAAGATTACAGACTAATGACCCTTCAGGATGCAAAGTAATACAATTATGTTTTTTTAAATGGCTCTACATTCTTCTTTCTGAGACTACAGAATATAATCTTAGTTCTGTAAGATGTTTAAAATATATGTATGCATATTAACATATATAACTTTTGAAATACATTTGCTTGATATTATAAATGTTCTAATACTAAGCATAGATTAATTTTAAATTGTTATTTTGTTTCACTGAATTTTTGTCTATTTTTAACACATAACAAGCACAATTTAAACTGAAATAAAGCTAGATAACATAGTATGGTATAATTGGAAAACACTTGTCTCATATAGATATAGCATCAATGTCTCTGAAAGCATTAATATAACTTCCCAAAATACCTAACCAGGGACTGTGGGAGAGCAGTGAGAAGACTGGTTCAATATAAAATTGATTTGTGGAATCCTTGAGTTCAGAGCAAGAGTTCTCCACTTGGTCTATAGATCCAATCTAGGTATTCCTGGACACCGTATCCATAGTTCAGGCAAACCTCACTAGAAATCTAGCAATATAACCTTTGACCAAATTAATCCCAAGATGTTTTAAATATGGGTCCACAAATAATTGTGCCAATGTGCTCCTGTGAGCCCTTAGAGCTTCCCATACTATCCATTTTGCTGTGAAATGCTCAGATAAACCCAGCAGTTAGGTAAATAATGGATGACATTTAATAAAAGCAAATCAAAGTGAACATTCTGAATCAATTTCTTTTCCTAATATAGGAGCAGAGATTTAAAGCAAATGTTTTAATTGTGCATTTCCTCTGGCCAATCTCATTTTATCATTAAAACAGTGCCTCCTACAAGTTCGTCACTCCCACCTGCCAGCACTAATGTTGCAATTGTGTAGGCATCACCCATGTGCATGTAGGTACAAATTTAAAATATTCTGGAAGTCAGTGCTCTTCAATGTGCTTTTCTATATACAAACAGGAAGAAGTTAAGTCTAGGCAAAATCTGTATCTCTTAGAGCATTTTGTCTTAAACATTTTTCTCACACTTTTAATCTTCATAAAACTGCTTTATCAAATAAGAGCAGTTAAATTCTTTAAAATAACAGAAGATTTGAAGTTAATAAAAACAGTATAAATAGCTCCTTGCTGCAAATTAATAAATATTGTTATTTTCCATCAGTGTAATTATAGCTTAAAAATATAAATGGAGTGTCCAGAGCAGCCATGTAAATAATAAATACTATCTAAGAACAAAACACACTTTATTAGCTATTTAAGACTTTCCATTTCTTTTGACTAATAAAGTAAATAATTCAAATATTACATTTTAGGCTGAACCATAAATCAATCAAAGAGCTCATTTTCCCTAAATCCCAACTTCCAGAACATATGGGAAATTGCTTTAAGGTGGAGAAAGTTGTTGCCTTTATCACACTGTGCATCTAAATTCCCAAGATGATTGATTTAACGAGGTTTGCACATTAGAAGACTTTTCCATTGTTACAATAAGAGGAAATCACGAGAAAGATTAATGCCCTCTGCATGGTGCCACCATATTAAAATGTTTTTGAAATGTCTTCACTCCAGGAGCACTTCCTACACATACCAGTGCTTAGTAAAGTTGGTCTCAGTGTAAAGAATTTATTAGTTATGGCTGATGAAGCTGTTATGCTGGAAATAAATACCTGTGACGTGCTTACTTCCAAGGAGCCATATAAACCCATCAGTTTCCAAACAAAATTTGATTTCATGGCTTGGTTGCAAGAACACATATCTGAGGTGCTTGTAAGCGAGGCCACCCACAGGTCTGCCCTGGTATCTGGGATATCATGTCACAATACTGCAGTGTTAGCAAATGAGAAGCAAAGCCCAGCAGCCTCCTATCACTTGGAAATTTTCTCACACTCAGAGCTTTACAGGGCTTTTCTCTCAAGTGACAGAATGTTTTCTTGCCCTCACCTCACCTTGGGAGAAAAGAAAACATTTCAAACCACTCTTAACAAATAACTGGGATGGTGACATATACTTACGTCATACTTTCTTATACCACTATGATTATATAAAAGAGGTGATTTCAGAGAATATTTTTTAACCTAATTGTCTCAAATACAATATGCAATCAATTATCCAACTAACAGCATTAATTCAGCACCAAACCTATGCCTGGTATTGTGCTAAATGCTGGAATATACATATGAGACAATTTATCAACCCCCCAAAGTATAATTTAAGATTAAGTTAAAATTTACTCAGTAGATCATGAGACTATGGGACTCAGAGGCAGAAGCAAAGAATCTGTATACATGAGTCATTATGGAGTTGTTTGGGGAGAGAATTTAAAGAGAGAATAAAAGGAAAAGCTGTTTGGGCAGCTACTGGTCAGAGAGGAGGGAGTGAACACAAAGACTGGGCTTCCAGTCCTGCTCGGCTATTAACCAGCAGAAAGATTTGGGAAAGGTATTTAAACTCTATAAATTACAGATTTTATATCTGTAAAGTCAGTGTAATAAAACGTAGCACACAGGGTTGCTGGGAGGACTAAGTGAGTTCTTAGCTCATCACTGACTCTAGATAAAAGCAGACTTTGGAATTTTGACTGATAATTATTTAGAAGGAAAAAACAGTGCATTTTATTCCTACTTGAAATATGTTTCCTCTTAGAAATTAGTACATAGGCAAGTTTTAAGAACTGAACATTGTCAGAGCAGGTCCCTACACAAGAGACTGAATCAGCACATTGCAGTGCAGAGAGGCTGGGGGAGCCTGGCAGACACGGCACTTCACATCTCTTCTCTCCGTCTTGCACTCCACCCTTCTTTTGGCCATTTCTTCAAGCATTCTTGACCTCTTCCTACCTAAATCTTACCTTTACCCTTTCTTCTTTTCCTATAGTTTTATGAGTTTCCTTTTATCCATCTTATTGCCTATACAGCTAGCTTCTGAGAACACAGAAATGAAAATAAGAAGAAAGGTATTAGTTCTTTTTCATGTATGTAATAAGAGCCACATAAAATTTCATTTTCCAGGCAAACTTTATATATACAAAATATACAGTACGTTAATAGCAGTATGTCTACCTACAAACATTTATAATATTTGCTTATTGCTTATTCCTTCTATTGCTTATTGTTTTGAGTTTGTGAAAAGTGAAGGTAACTTAACTTGGGTAACATTGAAACGTCATGTTCAAAGTGTGTTGAAATTTCAGTTGCTTTTGAATAGCCTTAAAGCTTCCTTGAACTTGGCCAACATGTGACTGCAATTTGTAAGCCAAACACTTTTTCAAAAATGAGTCATAAAACATAAATGAGTGTGGGTAGATATGCAGTTAGGGATCTTTGGTTGCTAGCAATAGAAGCCAACTCTGGATAATTTAAGCATTAAAAGTAATTAAAGAAAGACAAAGGATAATTCATAGAATTTTTTAAAAATCTGAACACTCTGGCCTTTGGAGGGAAAAAAGGACAACCTTAGAATCTTAAGAGCAAGAAATAATGTTCAGAAACTTTAGGAAGCTTCCAAAGAATGATAAAGCTGAATTTTTTTAATTAATAGTCTATATTTTAGGAGAATTTTAAGTCTATGGCAAAATTGGGGGAAGATACAGAGATTTATCATATACCCCTGCCCCTACATATGCATAGCCTCCCACATTATCAACGGTCCCCATCAGAGTGGTGCATTTGCTAGAATCAATGAACCTATACATACACATCATTATCACTCAAAGTCCGCAGATTACATTAGGCTTCATTTTTGGTGTTATACATTCTATAGGTTCTGACAAATGTTTAATGGCATGTATCCATCATTATAGTGCCATACAAAGTAGTTTCACTGCCCTAAAAATCTTGTGTTTTACCTAGTCATCCTTCCCTCCACCTAATCCCCAGCAATCACCCACCTTTTTGTCTCTAAACTTTGTCTTTTTCAGAAAGTCATATAGTTGGAGTCTTTAGTATTTGTCCTAAAAATTATCTAAACAAAAATGGAAATAATTTTCCTACCTCACAGAGTAATGTACAATTACATAAGTTAATAATATATTGAGTGATTAGAACATGGCTTGGGACTTCATAATTCTCAATAAAAAGTAACAGAATATTATTCTCCCAACTCTCCTGGCATACAACTGTTACTAATTCTACTGTTATAGTCACCCCTTATCCTTTCAGTTTGCATTTATACAAGTCTCTCTGTACTATGATCTTGGCTTTCCTCCAAACTGTTTTTTGGTTTATCTCTCAGAAAACCAAAATAGAACACTGCTTTTGGTTAGACCTAATTTTCTTCCTGCCCACATACTGTCCCCATAATCAATCTCTTGGTCTTACGTCTTATGACTTCAAATATGTGAGAATACCAATGAAGAATCTTTCCCTACGTTTTGAAGACCTCACCCTCATGTTGTAAGAAAAAAGATCACAGTACCTAAGAGGCATTGACTTAGTAGTGAAACCACAAGCCTTTGGGACTACAATATAGCTATCTTTGGATAAAACCCAATATAATGGAAATTTGACTCATCTCTACTAAATATTACCTAGAAAGTATTCTTTTATGTTTAAATTCATGTAGAGTCTTCAAATACTAACAAGGTACCTTGGGCAGCAAGAGTTCTGTGGTACTCAAAATGGTACCAGGGAATAATAAATCAGGCCATGCCATCATAAAACAATGGCAGGCTATTGAAGGAGAGGGAAATAACACATTAAGTTAGATTTGCTATTAAAAGTTGCAATGGATTTGGCTGAGATGTAAAAATTAAGGTTCAAAGGAACTAAAAAGTACTCAGAGCACACAGGTAAAAGGTAAGGTTTATTTTAGTAAACTCAGTTAACTTGTTAGTGATCAGAAAACAAGGAGGTGGCGATCACATGAACATAGATAGTAATGTTCAACTGGATGTTGCGGTTGCCTACCCTCTAACAACTTCTCTGCCTTTTCATTACAAAGAGCACTCAATTCATTTAAATATAAGTTAGTTTTGTTCTTCCCAAAAGACTGGGCTTCTACTCAACTCCAAGTTAAGCTTGTTTGGTCTGAGTCACTCATGGTAATTCTATTTCTCTTGAAAATGATTACTTTAGGAACCAACGTGTGTTGCCAAAGTGGCCAATAAGAAGTAGAGAGAAACATCTGAACACAGATAGATAGGCAAATTTTATCACTCTTTTAAAAGGCCAGAGAAAAATAAAAAATAGAATAAAATAAAGAAGCATCAAGCATTTATTTTCTCTTTCCTATATTTTGAGTAACCAGGGAGTTGATGAGGAAAAATTTTTCTTTATTCAAGAATTCTAACTAATAAATGCAACCCTTAACAGAATAATGAATCTAGACAACAAGCATCAATAAATAACAAAATATTATGCAGAAGTTTATGTGGAACTTAATAAAGAATTTATCTTATTGGCAACTTCTGAATCCACTGATAAAGCTTGATATCACTAAAAGTAGAACAACCAGAACATTAACTGTCCTCTGATTTGAACGTTTAAGTATACAGTATCACTTATGAAATATCCTTGCAAAATAAAACAAAAGTCAATTTGAATCTATTCAGGTCCCTCTACTTTGAAAGTAGAGAAAGAAGACTGAGTTAAATGCATCATAAGGAAGCAATCACTCTGACCAATGTGGCTCAGCCGGTCGAGCCTCATCCCACAAAGCAAAATGTTGCCATTTCGATTCTCAGTCAGGGCACATGCCTGGGTTGTGGGCCAGTCCTCAGATGGGGCACACATGCAAGAGGCAATCACACATTGCTGTTTCTCTCCCTCTCTTCCTCCCCCTAGCTCTAAAAACAAATAAATAAAATCTTAAAAAAAAAAAAAAAAACAAGGAAGCAATCAGCCAAATCCAGGCTGTGGATAGTGTACAGTATAAATGACTCTGTTTCTTCAACAAAACAAATAGAGAGGAATTGTTATAGATTAAAAGACACTTAGAGAAATATAACAACCAAATGCAATGTATGAACCTAATTCAGAATCTTTTTATTAAATAGTCGGAAAAAATTGAATATAGATTAGTGTGCAAATGATTTTAAAGAATTGTTATTTCTTTTATAAGTGATAAAGTATTATGTTTAGGATTACATTACAAAGTCCATATTTACTAAATGCATGCTAAAATATTTATAGTATAAAGTAGGTGATTTTTGCTTTAACATACTCAGGCACAAAAGAGTAGAGGAAAGGAATAAATGATTGGCACATGTTGATAATTCTTGAAGCTGGGTGAAGAGCATATGCTTCAACTTTCCCAAAATTAAAAGATTTCAGATATATGGGTATAATTGGACATCAGAAGAGATGCAACCTTCACCATTTCTAGCTTCTGCACATCACTATGAACCTGACAGTGTGACTCTTCCAATGGCAGAGAGGAGAAAGGGAAAGAAATCCAGTCACTGCCGACATCAGTGAGGCACTGGAGGAATCAGCCGAGAAACCATTCTTCTCTGATTTTATGTCAGGTAACAAATGCTTTATTTTTTCATCCAGTTTTAAGATGGGTTTTCTATCATGTGCAATCAAAATTATTCTAACTGACACCATGATGTGTAAAATTATTGTACTATTATTTTTAAATTATTTATTTTTAATTAAACAAGTAATTAAATCCTCATTGAAAAACAACAATAGAAAAGAGTATAGAGCACCGGGTTATTGCCCTTCATGTCCCCCATCTCATACTCCTGATAAGATGCAACAACTATTAACACATTTCGATTTAAATCATATTGGAATTTCTGCACCCACGATTGCCCAGATGATATTGTTTATGACTACTCCTTTGTGAGTCTGTATGCCTATGTATCTATGTGTATCCTCTTGTGGGACTGAATCCTTTCGAGTTAAAGAACTTGTCCTTTCATTCACCTATAATTATCTCCACAAATGACTGATGTAGCACTAAAATTTCACCAGCCACTCAGTAAACACTTGTTTGTGGGTGATACTGATGTTAAGAAGAATAGCTAGGCTCAAAAGAATCATTTCCAAACACACAATCAGAACTCCAAGCCTGCAAATGCAATATTATACCTTCCCCACCTCCACAGAAAATAACAATAGATCACAACTGAAGACACCAGCAGGTGTGCTACATGCAAATGGCAAGCATGGAAACTGAAGTGACTGACATTCTAAAGACATTTTCCAGCAAGATAAATTGTCAAAGCTGAGAACATTTGAACAGCAGGGCACAGCAAAGAGGCATTACATCTTCACATTTCAAGTCATTTGGCTGTGCACAGCAGAGTTACTTATAAAACTTAGTAAAGAGAAATCTACATTAACTGTTGAGCCATCCACAGGACTGCATTTGGTAAGTAGAGAGGGCATATGTGCCCATCTGTTCCGGATCTAGCTACCTTCCCAACCTTCCCGCTCATGTCATTTTTAGAATGTAAACATTTTGAATGTAGGGAGGAACTGGGTTCTGTGGTATGTTCTGAAAAGTTTCCAGCAATTTGAGCACTTAGAACATTTTTAAGGAATAACAACATTTTGCATTGGACTGGAGGGAATAGAACTTCCCCTTCATTTGCTAAAATGAGAATATCTTTTATTCACCAAAAGCTGTTCTTTGGCTGACCAATTTAGTAAAAGAATAAAGAACTCTTCCTCTCATGCTTAGAAGAGACCTGTTCTTAAACAATGAAATGATAATGCAAGGAGACATGTAAGCAGCAGACACTCTGAACAAAAAAGATAGTTTCAGAACGTAGACACTCCACTGGACACAGACAAGGGTTATGATTTGGGAGGTTCACGGTCTCTAGAGGAGGTGTAGAACAATATTCTGCAAGATTAGGTCAGACATTACTAAAATGACAGAAAATTTTTGATTCCATGTGCTTAAGTCAAAAAGGTGGAGGGCATAGTGTCTATCTGTTAGAATCTTTAAGTAATAGTAACCTGTTTCCTAAAAAGAAAATCAAAAATTTGTAAATCTTAATTGGAATTTATCTTACAGATATCATTGCTTAAGTGTGAACTGTGTGTAAAAGTAAAGTCATTGTGTATTGTAATTGTGAAAGACTGAAAACAATATAAATATCCACTAATAGGGGACCATTTGTGCCACTTGCACACTAATACAGTAGAATAACAGGTAGCTGTGAAAAGAATGAAAAAGTACTCTACATAGTTATGGAACGATCTGACTAATACACTGCTAAGCTTAAATAAATACAGAATAGTGTATATAATATTATGCCAATTTTATAATAAAAAGACAAATATCTACATTTGTAGCAAGTATATGATGGGGCCTGTCTGGAAAAAGTCCAGCTATTGTTAATATACCAAGATTGGTTTGTGTGACATCAGTGTAACCTGGTAGCCAAGGAGAGTGGACTGGAATGTATGTGCTTGAACAATGACAACTTCACTGTACTAGTCAGTGGGAGCAGTAGATGCCATTAAGTAAGCATGTGACTGTGTGCCTGTTGCTTTCAAAATGACTGGATGAGTAGAGCAACAAATATGCATCAAATTTTGTGTTATGCCTGAACATTCCTCCATGCAGAAACTATTCAGATGATTCAGAAGGCTTTCAGGGATGATATAATGAGTACAGAGAAAATAAAATTGTGGTACAAATGTTTCAAAGATGGTCGTGAAGAAAGTACAGCAAAGTCACAGCAACCTCAAGACCACGTTAACTATATTTTTTGATTGGGAAGGTGTTGTCCATCACAAGTGTGCCCCCCAAGCCAAACAATTAATAAGGAGTACTACCTCAATGTTCTTCATAGGTTGAGTGATGCAATACAACAAAAATGGCCACAGCTATGAGCAGCTGGTGATTGGCAGCTTCATCACAACCACGCGCCTGCTCATGCATCATGTCTTGTGAAGAGTTCATTGGAGAAACATCAAATCTCCCAGGTGACTGAACCCCTCTACAGCCCAGATTTGGCACCCTGTGACTTCTGACTTTTCCCAAAACTAAAATCACCTTTGAAAGGGAAGAGATTTTAGACTGTTGATGAGATTCGGAAAAATAGGATGGAGCAGCTGATGGTATTTGGGAGAACTCTGTGAGGTCCCAAGGTGCCTGTTTGAAAGGAGAATGAGGTGTCATTGTCTTATGTACAATGTTTCTTGTATCTTCTTTAATAAATATTTCTATTTTTCATATTACATTACTGGATACCTTCTGGAGAGTATGCATTAACAAAATTCTATAAGGGCACATTTCACTGTAGCCACCTGGCAGGAGTGGGAACTGAACAGGTGCAAGGTAAGAATTGGAGGAATGCTTTTCATTGTGTAGTTTATCACAGTTTCTCCATTTTGAATCTTATGACTCTTAAAAATATTTTAAGTTCCTTTTTAACATGTATTAAAACTTAAAATCAATTCACCAGGCTAACTTTCTTCCTTAGGATGATTTTTAAAAATGCATTCTTCCTTCTTAGTATTACAAGAGGACAAAGGCCATGCTGCCTGCCCTGATTGCCTCAAAAAATAAAAAAATAAATTAAAAATTGAAGCAGGTAAAAGGATGTAAGTGAACAATACACTATTTTCCCCTAGACAGCTGATAACCTGAATATATAAATATTTGCAATGGTGAGATGCTAATGTAAAATGAAAGATGCAACCTCAGGGGTAGAACTGAATTCACAAGGGAATGGCTACAATTTAGAGGAAGAAAAATACATATAGTCAGACTAATGCTAAAACCTCAATTGTGTCCACAGAGACTGTAAACAAGAAGCCTAGGTGAGTGACAAACATTATAAGATCTTCACCAATGAATGCTAGTTTATATGCCCCACTCTATTTATGTCAATAACAGTTATATTTATGGAATATATATATAGATGAACTCACCTAAAGGCCCTATTACCAAAGAAAACAAAACTGTGGGATAAAGGACAACTCTGCCCATTGCCCCTGGTGAAAATAAATTGTTGAGAATACAATCCAGTCAAAGAATAAGTGCCTAAAGGCTGCTGTTAAAAGTTTTAACCTAATTCATAAGACCTTTTGTTGTATATTTATTTTCTGTTATTTCTCAATTGTTTTGAAAATAAGCACCCATATAGTAGGGGAAATAAAAGTTATGTTAAGTTCTCTGTAAAGGCAATATGGGCCCTCTTCAGTAATATCATAAAACAGACCCCCACCAAAAAAAAAGTACTATTGTTGCCTTCATTTTATTTTCTTCCTTTATTTAAAAGATTTTTAAAGAAAATGGTCACTGATTTTTAATGTTGATTAAATGAGAAATAAGCCAATATATTACTAAAATATGCAATGAACATAAATGATAAACCAACTAACACCATTATATTTGCTATTTAATTAATGGACACTAATTATAAATGTAGATCAATATAATGAAGGCATAATGTTTTCCTTTAGTGATAATTCCACATTGTGATCCACATAAAAGTCTTTCATTTGAAAATGCGGCCACTTTTTCAAAATCAGGGGAAATATACTTGGGAAGATTGGAGCCTCTCCAAATAACCCACAGCAGCATAAAATTGAGTTTATAATCTGGGTTATACTCAGATTTCAACTCAGCATTTGTGATGGATCAGATATATGAAAAGCAAGGGTGAAAAACAAGGGGAAAATATGTCTCAACAAATTCTTATTATATGATGTTTCATTTCTACACATGACTCTTTAGTTTGTTTTACATAAATGGTCATTCTTAAAATTCAAACATAGTGTATCATAGATGACATTATTTCATTTGTCTAACATTAAAATTTATACCCAAGTGGCTATCAGGTTGTGCAACTTAGTAAATTATGAAAGACCCTGTTTAATAATTGGAGTATGCTGTACTGTTACCAAAAATATAAAAAATGAAAAATCAAAATGCAAAAGTAAAAAAAAAAAACCTCTGAAGGACTGAAAGGCTGTTGGAGGCTTTTAGTAATAGAGCAGACTTCATCTTCAACAATTCTTGGCAGATAATCATTCACGTGAATATTCTGGTGTGCACGCTCAATTCCTTGTTCAATAGTTCTAATTCTTATTGGAAAGGTTTCCCTTGTTCCAAGAACTAGCCCCCACACCTTATATCAATTATTCCAAAGCAAACAGAAAAAAAGTCTCTTTCCTCAACATGGCAGCCTTTCAAATATTCAAACACTGCTGCCATGTACCCAGGCTCTTTTTGGTTCCAAACTAAACATTCCCACGTCATTCAAGTGTTTTCTCATAACATACTTTCCAGACTCTCAACCTTCCACCTTTCCTGTTTCTCTTTGATACTCTCATACATTAATGTCCCTCTTTGAGTGTGACGCCTAGAACTGAATATAAGTTTGGTCTAACCAGCAGAGGTTAACCCTGGAAAAGTGTCTTTTAATGTCGATAATGCCACGCTTCAGCTAAAACAACCTGTAACTGTATGCCTTAACAGTCATAGAACATTTTTTATCTCATATTGCAATTGGGATTAACCATAAGTCTAAGATCTTTTCAATATTATTATAGTTTCTGATTTTTTATGTTATGTTAATAATCATAGAACTTTATATTAGTATCTGCAAAATTTTATCTGATTGATTTTAGTCAATCTTTCCAATGAGTACTGATCCTGTTATCCAATATATTTGCTATACCTCAAAGTTTATGTTAATTGTAGTTTTTATAAGCTTGGGTTAATATTTTCAAGGCCATAAAAAGAATGGTTAATAGGCAGACTAGGGCACCATAAAACTGCACTATAGAAAGTCTTAAAAACTGACATTGGTGCATTAACCAAATTTTTTTGCATTAGGTGCACAGTCATATACAATTTCGGTGACTTGTGCATCACCAATTCTATGTTTTATCATTTGTTCAAAAAGTATTTGAAGAGAGGTAATCAAGTGACCATGTCACTCTATGGCACTATATAATGGAATACTGATGACCCATTAATTTAATAATGCATAAAGTAAATGTAAATAGCATTACTTAGGAAGGACTTTTGCTGGTGAGCACATGCTGCCACCCAGAGATTGTATTTCGCATTTCTATGTACCACGTTCCAATTTATTTCCTCACACATACACACATAAAAAATACTTACACACACATAGAATCACACTATTTGGAATTCAATCTTTATGAAGTATGAAATTTTTAAAAGCTTAAATACTAATGAAATTACTAAGAGTGGTCAAAGGAAGAAACAGAAATCTGGTATGATTGCTCAGTTCCAGGGGAATCTGGATATATTCTTAAAGAGATGAGTTCTATCAAGTTCTATCTCCATCCAGTATAGTAACATCATAAGATATTCTGGAGAAGACAAATTTCTTTTAAACATATATCTTATTAATGTTACCCAAAGTTGCAAGTGTATTTGTTTTTAAGTGGTTTTTCTTTCTGTCAACATCCATTACCTTCCTAGCAAGCAGAGAAAGAGTATAGCAGCAAAGTACTCTTCCTTAGTTATGGTGGTATCTATGGCAAGCAAATGAATGAACTAATAAATAAAAGAAAGGTAGGGGAGAGGAGAGAGCAGTGAGAACCTTGTCTAACAAGTGGATCTTGTAATTTTCTTTATTAAGGTATACATGCTTTTCTTAAGAGGTTGAAAGTGGGAAGGAGGGGGCACAGTGACAGTGGGAATGAAGAATTTGAAATAATACCACCCAAATCTGTCACATAAATTCTTGGATAGACTTCACTAATATATTCCAAAATAATTTTAAATTTTCAATAGGGAAAAACAAACCAGTCTGTGAACTAACACAGAAACATAACAAGCCATTAAGAGATAGTGGTCTCTCTACATGCAATATTTTGGAAGGCCTAATTAAAATAATTTGAGACTCCATGACCTGGTTCACATGAGTTGCCCCACTCTGGTAATTACCTAAGGCTCTGCCCCATCCAACTTACAGGTGCACTTGTCTACAATGGGCCATGCTACTAAAACAGGGACTCAAATACATAATACATAGAAACAAACACAGGGCAGTGGCCAAAATGAGGAGACAAAGAAATAGCGCTCAAATGAAAGAACAGAACTCCAGAAAAAGAACTAAACAAAATTCAGATAAGCAATCTATCAGAATGCAGAATTCAAAACACTGGTTATTAGGATGGTCAAGGAACTCATTGGTTACTTCAACAGTATAAAAAAAAACAGGCAGAAATGAAGCTTACATTAAGTGAAATAAAGAAAAATTTAAAGGGAATCAACAGTGGAGTGGATGGATCTGAGAGTGAAATCAAAGATTTGGAAAATAAGGAAGAACAAGACATTCAATCAGAGCATCAAGGAGAAAACATAATTCAAAACAAAAAAAAAAGAGGATAGGTTAAGGAGCTCCTGGGACAATTTCAAATGGACCAACATCTGCATCATAGGGATGCGGGAAGGAAAAGAGAAAGAGCAAGAAATTGAAAACTTACTTGAAAAAATAATGAAAGAAAAACTTCTCTGATTTGGTGAAAGAAATAGACATACAATTCCAGAAAGCACTGAGAGTCCCAAACAAGTTGGTCCTAAGACGACCACACCATACACATAATTAAAATGCCAGAGATTAAAGATAAAGAGAGAATCCTAAAAGCAGCAAGAGAAAAGCAGAAAGTTACCTACAAAGGAGTTCCCATAAGACTGTCAGCTGATTTCTCAAAAGAAACTTTTCAGGCAAGAAGGGAGTGGTAAGAAGTGTTCAAAGTAATGAAAAGCAAGGAACTACAACATAGATTACTCTATCCAGCAAAGCTGTCATTTAGAATGGATGGACAGATAAAGTGCTTCCCAGACAAGGTAAAGCTAAAGAAGTTCCTCATCACCAAGCCATTATTATATGAAATGTTAAAGGGACCTATTTATGAAAAAGAAAAAGATCAAAACTATGAACATTAAAATGGCAATACATTCATAACTATCAACAATCAAATCTAAAAAACAAACTAAGAAAACAAATATAACAGAAACAGAATCATAGATATGGAGCTCATTTGTAGGGTTACCCATTAGGAGTGGGGAAGGGGTAGAATGAGGGGAAAGGTGCAGAATTAAAAAGTACAAATTAGAAGGTACAGAATAGGTAGGGGGTGTTAAGAATAGTACAGGAAATGGAGTAGCCAAAAAACTTATGTGCATGACCCATGGACATGAACTAAGGAGTCAGGGAATTGCTGGAGGGAATGGGGGTTACTGGGTGGAAGGAGGCAAAGGGGGAAAAATTGGGTCAACTGTAATAGTATAATCAATAAATATATGTTAAAAATAAATAAAATGAAATTGTAATAATATAAATTATTTCTTCAATTATTTAAAAATATTCTTTTTATAAAAGATGATTCTAATAAAAAAGATTTTTTCCTGATGGACCAAATATACTTGAGATTAATAGATTTCTAGAAAAAAACTAATTGAATTGATGTAACCATATAAGAAAACACCAGTTATGACCATGCAGAGAGAGATTAATTGGTCTAATGTGCTATTTCTGGTTATAAGACAATCCAAATTTTAAAAAAATATTCTCAATTTTTGAGTTGTTTTTCCTATAAGATTTCTTATTAATCTGCATTCTTTTCTTGGATCTTTTCCATTGACATTAAGAAAGTCATTTGGTTGTATTTTAACTTACACTGTTCTGCCAACCACAAAGTTGAATGTCAATATATATTTGCTCTTCCTCCTTTCTTATTAAAGATTGTGAGCATTAAAAATTTTTATTCCTTTTTCTTGTTGTTGTTTTGTGCCACCTTGGGTATAGCTGAGATGTCATCATGTAACAGAGAAGGATGTTTCTTCTTGGTGTAACTCTCCCCCTGATGTCATCTAAGCATGACATTTTCTTAGTCCGGGGAAGGTTGGAACGAGGGTCAGTGCCGTGGTACATGGAGCCACAGTGGCTCTAGAGTCTGCATCCTTGAATCTAGAGAAACTGTCATTCAAAACTGTAAGCAACTTTATGTCCTCGAAGATGTGAAAACCATATGCCACTTTTCCTCTTTTCCTTTTCCACTGTGGGAAAATACCACAATGCGTCCCTTGGTTATACCAATATAAAGTAGCAATGTTTGGGAAGCTGTGGCTTGGGGAGATAAACTTTTCACTGAGATCACAGAAAAGGCTGAGTTTGACTTCTTCAGACTCTTTTCTTTAGAAAAATTTTTTCAAATCTTGTTTTTATTGCAGCATAACTGCAAACTGTTGCTTTCATTGTGGATGAGGAAGTGATAAGCCAAATTATTGCTCACAGAACAGCAGGAACTAAGAGTCAGAACTGCCAAAAAGATATCTGATATTATACTCATTTTAAGAATATAAAAATGCACTGGAGTCAGAATATCTGGGGATGGAGCCTGCACATCTGTATTTTTAGAAAGCTCCATACATGCTTCTGAAGCACAGCCAGGTTTGAGAAGCCTTCTACTACACTGTTATAGGAAACTACTTCATAGACTAATTTAAGATTAAATAACCCAGACTTGGGAAATAATCTGATGTTGGACTATTATGACTTTGTGTGATTGTTTGGGACAAAGACATACTAGGAATGCTCTAAGACTAAAGTTTTCCTAGAAAGGAGAAGTGGGGAGACCCAGGGACAAGACAGGCCAACTGAGATAGCATGTGTGAGACTAGAGTAGTGAAAATTTCTCTGCTCATGTTGGTATTTATAATTCAGAATAAAAGACCATGGAGCATCAAGATGTACTAGCAGGTACTTCTGGCTATGGGATAAGCAGAACTTCATTTGTGGAAGCAGACCAGGAACTGGACTAGAAAGTTCATGGGGATGGCAGGTGGCAATAGGAACATAAACAAGCCATTGACAATTTTACCTCCACTCAGATTACATGTGTGTGGAGTATGCAAAAAATTGTCAAGTTACCCTTCTATTTCTCATTTTCTGTGTGTTGGAGTTTGTTAAATTTGGTTCTGCACTAAAATACAAAGATCACTTCATTTAAGATACAAATCTTCACTAGTTGAAAATATCCTTTGTCTCTGGTACAAACAAATGGATCAGAAACATTTTATCTGACATCTTTTGGCATTTGATGCCTTCTCCATCAGCAACTCAACATGAAACCTGAATGCTTGCACAAGCTCCAGGTTCTGACAGAGGCAAATATGTCACAGCAACAATGGCTACTACCTGTTCAGATTCACAGGGACAATGCAGATCCACATGGACAATGGAGATGGCTTTGCAGGTCACCTAGCATTCAGTGATGAGACTACATTTCATGTAAGTGAAAATGTATTACCATAATATCTGGAATAAGGCATGAAAAACTAACATGTAAAGAAACATATGTAGGAGTTTAATATTTAATGACTTCCATGCCATATAATGCATGAGAATCTTTGTATCCTTTTTTTGCTGATGGAGCACATGACTGAATGTGCTGATACAGTGGATTTTCACATGGCTACACGAAGACTCTAACAATTTGTACAGATTTATCCATAAGATTCCTATCAAAGGGAAAAAAAGAAAAAGTCACCTTTTATATTGTTACATGTTGCCAAATTCCTTCCGGAGAAGTTGTCCCATTTCCAACTCCTCCCCACAGCAATGTAAGAAAATGCTTATTTCCAAGGTTTACCAACAGAGTACATTCCCAAACTTTTGGGAGTTGATGATCTGATAGATGAGAAATGGACCCTGGTGCCATTTTAACCCACATTTTACTTGTCATGAGTGAGGCTGAGCATCTTCTCATATGTCTAGGGATTATATATATATATATATTTTTTCCTGTTGTGTCTGTTCATGCTCTTTGCTTATTTTTCTGTTGGGTTGCTATTCTTTTTCTTCCCAATTTCTAAGATTGGTATACTCTCAAAATTAACTTATGAATTTAATAAAAGTTCAATAAGGATGCCAAGTTTGGAGGGGGGAGGATTGAAATAGAAAACACGTGCTGGATTTTTGGACACTTCTTGCTTGTTTATTTTTTTCTATGAACTTGAGAAACACTTGGGTTTGCTTTAAATATAGAGAGCAACTTATACAATTTGCATATTTCTTGTTAAGTTTTATCTAGGTACCATAATTTATCTTTTTTGCTACTGTTGTAAATGGTGTATTGTCTTCAACTATATCTTCTAACTTGTTTTTTGTCTCTTAAGGCTATTTATTTGTGTATGTTAAATTAGTATGCTGTTACCAAGCTTTGTATGTAATTGTTTTTTAATACAGTCTCTTGAAATTTTCCAGTCATTCATTCATGGATTGGCTTTTCCTTTACTATCCTTAAATTTTTCCTCTTATCTAATTATGCTAACACTGCCAGTACAATTTTAACTAGTAGTGCTGAAAACAAGTGTCATTTTCTTATTCCTGACTTCACTGAGAATACCTTCAATGTTTCTTTATTCTATAAGATATTGATTTGGGGGTGGTGTTACACACAAATACACACATGTGTGTGCATCTCCATATATATCTCTACATATATATATATTTCCACATTTGTATGTAGTGAAGATAACTATTCTAGCAATTGCCATTTATTTTTTAATAAATATGAAATGTTGTCAAATGGCTTTTAGCGTCTGTAGACATAATTATCTAATTTTTTCTTTAAATCTCTTAATGTTACCATGGAACCATTTTTACTTTTCTAGGATAAACCCCACTTGGTTAAGAAGTGGGTTTTTTTTTTTTAGTGTACTATTGAATATTGTTTGATCATGTTTTATTTGATATAGTTCCATTTATTTTAGAAGTGATATTGACCTATAATCTTTGTCTTGTGCAATTATAGCAATTTTGGTATCAGTGTGATACTGCATGAACAAATTTGGACATATTCCTGTGTTTTCTTTATTAGACTGGAATGGCTTAACTAGCAGAGAAAGCATCTGTCATGGTGAGATTTTTAAGGGATAACATTATGACCAATTTTCCTATTTTCCATAAGCTTTTCTGTCCTCTACCCCGCTTCTCCTCCATCATCCTATTTTAGTCAATAATCATTTTGTCGTAGTGCTTATCTGTGGATTCTTTTATATGCGTACACTGCTACTACTTTATTTGTCACCTTAAAATGATATTAGTTTACTTCTAGTTACTACTTATGAAGCACTAATGAGCTTATTATACTTTGTATCAGCTGTCCTCTTGCTCTTCCCATTTTTCCTCAGGTGTTCGATTCTTACATTGTCAAGGCATACAGCATTTAAACACTATTATGTCACCCTTGTTCTTTTATGTTTTTGTTTTATTTTTGGTACTACACTTAAACATATGTATTGCTTACTACTAGTCCTTTTGCCACTGCTTACTGGTTGGAAAAAATTTCATCTTGAAGTCCTTACTTCTTTTCCACTTTCTACTGAAACTTATACATGTGAAGGGGAGTTTTGATAGATGTATGTTCCTGGGCTCATGCTTTCTTTCTTAAGTACCAAGCTCTATAATGTTCTATTGGCATTGAATATTGCTTTAGAGAAGGCTCATGCAACTTTATTTTTTCCCTCATAACTGACTTGGACTTCTTGCCTAGTTATCCAAATTATCCACTTTATTCCTTAAAGTCCAATAATTTTATGAGTTTATTTCCTTAAGTCTTAATAGTAACCACTCTGTATTTATTATCTTAGATACATAATATGCCCTTTTAATATGTATATTCAAACCTTGTATGATATTAGGGATGCTCCCTTGAGTTATACTTTTAAATATTTGTTATATTACATTATTTTATATTTCATCCTCAAGAAGTATATAGTATTCTCCTCCAATCCATGGGGGATAGGTTCCCCCCGGTGAATGTTTAAAGCCTAAAGCTACAGATAGTACCAAACCCTATATATACTATTGTTTATTCACACATACCTATGATGAAGTTTAATTTGTAAATTAGGCACGGTAAGAGATCAACAACAATACTAATAAAATAGAACCATGGTAACAATATACTATAATAAAAAAGAACCTAAATCATTCACAAATTCATTTCTTCTTTTCCAGAGTACAAAATTACACTACACTCATCAACCTCCTTGAGATTCAGTATGGCCATGTGACTACTTGGCAATAAATATGAGCAGCAATTGAAAAAACATGATGTGAATGCGGTCTCTCACACACAATATTTCATTGTACTGTACTCACCCTTTCTGGTGATGATGTGATATGATAAAATGCCCCTGTGATGAGATGAAGGGAGGTGAATGAGACATTTTTAAGTGAAATAAGGGCCACTTGAACACAAGCACCATGATACTGCGATAGTGGTTCTGATAATCAAGGAGACTGCTACACGACTAATAGGCGGGAACGTACACAGCGTGAATACGATGGACAAAGGGGTGATTCAACACCTGGGCAAGATGGCAGAAGATTTTAACCTGCTACTCAGAAAGGAACACGATTTAAACTTATAAATTATTTATTTCTAGAATTTTTCATTTAATATTTTCAGACCACAATTGACCACATGTAACTGGAAACTCAGAAAACAAAACCACAGAGAAGGGAAGACTACTGTGATTATATGTTTGTGGATCTCCCTTGTCCTCTGCATCTATCATTTTTATCTCTAGTCTGTCCTTTTTATGTCTTATTTTTCTTCTTATTTTCTTCTACTTTCCCTTATCGTGTTTTCATATCTAGTTCCTCTTGTTCATTTTGTAATTTAGTCTGCACTTCTTAAATAAATGTATCTTTTTCATTAGTTTCTTTCCTGATCACTGTCAATCCCCATTTTCATCTTCCTAGTATCTGGCTCTCTTTTCTCTCAGTTCCTTTATTTTTATTTTATGATTTTTTTATATCTGTGACTAACATATATATATGTATGTATATATAAAGGGGTAGGCAAAATTAGGTTTACAGTTGTTTATATGGAAAAACACATGAAGGTTATGATTATTACAATGGCTTTATTAAGTCAAAAATGCCACAATTGGAACAGTAAACCAACTTTTCCAGATGATGATAGATGATAGATAGATAGATAGATAGATAGATAGATAGAGAGAGAGAGAGAGAGCTTTCCTTTATAAAAACGTGTTTACAATTTTCTTCTGATTGTGGTGGCTTTCTTTGGTGAGTTTTCTTCCTTTGCCAAACTCTGAATAATTTTTGTCTTTTCTTATGACATCTTTGTGTGTGTGTGTATGTGTAGCATTTTCACTTTTTTATTTATAATTGAATGAAATTCCTTTTCCTGGCTTAGCTATTATCAAAAGAACTTGGTGGATGGGAGAAGAGAAGTAAGGTTTGCTTTCCCAGTTACTTAGCTCAAGAAATGTGTCTCTCTCTTTTTACTGTAACAGGTGTTTTCTATAATATCTTCCACTGCATCTTTCCACAATTGTTCTCGCTGCTTCCTCAAGCCATAATTCCCTGACCTACTTATTCTCAGTCCTACCCACAATAGTCCTTGCTCAGGAAGGCCCCTCTCCTTTGGGAGGGGAATACTTTGGTGATATTTTTTGAGTTCTTCTGCTAGATAATCTCACTCTCAGCTCTTGCCCACAGTACCTGCTGCCCTGAAGCACTATTTGGTATCCCATGCTGTTCAGTTGCATATGTTCTTCCCCTAACTTATATTTTATTTCAAGTTTGTGGGTTTTTCCTTGCATCCCTAGTTTTATTGAAGGAATAGGGTTTGGAGAGTTGTACTTTTTGTTCTGACTTTTCATTGTTTTTACTGAAACCCAGATTCCTCTAGTACAAATTTCAAATTATTATCTCTGTTGTCCTTACCTTGTGTTATCCAAAAACCTTTAATAAAAGTTGGTGAAACTAGTAGCCAGTTCTCTGCAGATTGTAGAAAACTAAAGAAAAGCATCATGCTCATCTATGGGATCAAAGAGAAGGTGTAGGGGTGCTTTTAGTAGCCTGAGAATGGTCAGCCATCTGAGACTAGAAAAAGCACTCTGAGAGGAAGAAGACTAGTCAGAGGTGTGTCTGCAGTGTGGGAACAGTTGAGATAATACATGATGTGTTATTTATGAAACTATTAGTCACACTAAGGCACCCTTTACAAGTTCTCATGGAGAGGAATAATAATAATGATAATAACAGCTAGCACAGAATACCTACTAATGTGCCAGGCACTGTTCAAACTGTGCCATACATGGAAACTCATTTATTTCTCATGACAACACCGTGACATGGCTACTGCTTTTGTCCCTACTGAACAGATAAGAAAGCTAAAGCACAGAAAGTATGAGTAATTTATCAAAGGTCACATAGCTAGTAATAAAATTTAGAGCTGAATTCAAACCCATTCTGCTCGAACTCCATACTTTTGAACAGTATATAATCTGTATTGGTCAACATTCCAAAAAATATTACATCTTCAAGGAAAACTGATTTATGGTATTCTAAATATAGGACTCCACTTCCATCAGCTTCTTGAAGTATGTGCCCTAAGCCACTATAATCTGAGCAAAAATGTTAATGTGACTACCTGTGAACCAAGCCAATACATCAGATAAATTTCCCTTTGTACATACCTAATAAGAGCAAACACTATAGCACTCTGGTACTTAGAACGCAATGGGTAAAAATTCAAATCTGGAAAATAGTTATTTAAGTGAGAAAGTAAATGGTTTACTTCAAGATGGCAACAATTTAATGTGCTTCACATTTTATATAGAAAATGCAATTCATTTCACTTCACTTTAAAATCAAATCAATACAAAACATTAAATCTCTTTAAACTAAAATCCATACTTGTTCTGTTTCTCAATATGAAAAATTTCATTTGTTTTCTATGTAAGGCATAAAATCTTGCTTCCTTGAAAATAGTCCCATAACTAAAACAAAGATAATTTTCTAATGACCACCAGCAACCAGTGTGTAACAACGACCACTTGCTGGTGTTTCAATCATTGAAGACTGTAGACATTCCATAGACAGTTCATGTACTTAGTCCCAAATCACAGTCTGTCTTTCTAAGAAAAAAACAAGCTATTTTCAGGAACGCTGATTTCCCTGAAATATTTTACTCAGAGATGCCTCAAAATGGTTACTCTGGTTCATATAATAAAATGTCTTAAAAATTTTTTGAAGGACACTCAGTCTCAAAATTTAAAATTTCTGCTCATCAAAAAAAACCCACCATTAAGAAAATGAATAAGCAAACCAATGACTGTAAAAAAGTATTCACTCTCTCTCTCTCTATGTATACATATATACATATATATATATACATATATATCTGAAAAAAATGACTCAGGATATGTAAAACCTCTTGTAAATCAACATAAAAAATACAAGTAACTTCATAAGTGGTCAAAATCTAATTCATAGCAGATAAGCAAATGGCAAATAAAAAAGTTTTATGTGCTCTACATCATTAATTTTTAGGGAAATGCAAATTAAAACCATAATAAGATATCATTCCAAACAATCAAAATAACCAAAGTGAAAATGAATGACAATGCAAAATGTTGACATGGATGCAGAGCAACTGGAACTCTCCTGCTTTGCTCATAGGGGTATAAATGGCACAACCATATTAGCAAGTAGGTTGACAGTTTCTTGTGAAGATAAACATATATCTATGCTGTCATCTAGTGATTTCAGTCCTAGGAATTTACTGAACAGAAATTAAAACATATGTCCTCAAAAAGGCTTATACAGGAATATTCACAGACAAAAACTGGGAAGCAATCGAAATATTCATCAACAGAAGAAAGAATAAACAAATTGAGTTGTATTCATACAGTGGAATTATATCCTGCAATAAAAAGAAATGACTTCTGAAACACATACAACATGAGTGAATCTCAAAAATATTATCTTGAGCAAATGAAACAGAATGCATAAGAATATCTCCTTAGTAACTCACTTTGAGAATAGAATCTATTGGTGGCAGGGAGAAGCCAATAGCAAGGTGGAGAACGTGTATGAACCAAGAATCAAGCTCAGAACCACGTGGCCATGATTGCTCAATCACCTGTAACACATGCACCCAGCAGAACACCTCGCTCCTCCTCATCTTACTTCAGCTCACATTGTTAGGCAGTACCTTACGATTTTCAAAGTATCTCTCCTCCTAGTCTGAGAAACCTAGTGATGTATGTGGGCATTTGTCATCCTCATTTCACAGATTATGAGATACAGGTTCCAAGAGGTAAGTGATCATGCAAGGCCACGTGGAAAGTTAAATGTAAGAAGGGATGAGGATCTAGCACTTCTGCCCTCAGATCTGGGGTCCTCCCCATAGCACCTCACCACCATGAGCAAGTGAGAGACAAAGACAAGCCACATGCTTGCACAAATGAAGCAAAGGACAGCTTGGCCAGGCTTTCCAGGTCAGGTCTAAGATCAATGAGTCAGATACCCGAGAACACCACCCTAAATATACATATACAGCAGCTCCTGACTTCTGATTTCTTATCCACTCCAGAGATTTGGTTTTCTGTATATTTGTCTTTTGAATTCATCCATCCCTTAATTCAGTCAATAGTAACTGAATATTAAGAGAAGTATTAAGTTTGTTAATCAAACACATGCCAAAGTTTTCATGAGGGCAAATAAGAGATTTCCATGTAAAACTAACTGAATTTCCTTATTGGGTGTGTTCCGGTAGATGAAAATCAGTTGGTCTAAACCCATACAAGTGAGCCCCAACATGATGTCTGATGTGTAATACTACATTGTATTAATAGTCTATTTTTATAAAAATTATTTTTAAAATGAATAACTTTGAGTTTAAATTAAGGACAAAAACATTGTTCAATTACCCCCACCAAATGTCACTAATTAGATAATAATGCATTTATTTTGAAAGACAAATTACATTTGATCAAGAACTTATGAAGTCAACAATTCACTTCAGGAAATATTGCTCCATTAGTTTCTTTGTATACAATTAAGATTTTCTAAATTTCTTTTTTATTTATTTATTCATTCAAAAACAGTTACTGAGCACCTACTAAGAGTCAATCTGAGCACTAGGGATCAAATAGTAAATAAAACAAAAAAATCATAAACTGTATAGAATAGTAGATGGTGATAAATGCTACGAATGGGCAGTAAAGGAGGGAAGCAAGTTAAATAGGGTAAGCAAGGCATCTAGTTTGCCTGGTACTCACTGGGTTTTAAAACTAAAAGTCCCATGTCCTAGGAATCTTCAGTCCCAGGCAAAACTGGGTACTTGGTCACTCAAAATTGAGATTGAGTAGCCACAGGAGGCATATTATGAAGATATGATTTGAGTAAAAAGAACATTCCAGGTAAATGAAACAGGAATTGCAAAGACTGAGTCAGGAACGTGCCTGGCTTATTTGAGCAAGAGCAAGGACAAGTGTGGTTGCAGACAGTGTGAGAGATGTAAGAGAAGTAAAAGATAACAGTATGAGCCAGACAGGTGCTTCAGGAAAATATTCAGTGTCCTCAGCAGGAGGAAGGGGTATCATCGGTACTGCTCCTCCTCACCAGGAGGAAACCTGTCCTGGATACTGGCTGTTCCCAGTTCTGATTTCTGGTACCGCTGAGGAAACCAAGAAGCAAAAGGGGACAGAAACAGTAGCTGGGGAAGGGAAGAGAAAGAAAATGAGCCCAGACCCAAGGAAAGGATCCCTCCCACAAATGCATCTCCCTCTAGGAAGTTTCAGATTAAATTTGGATGTGCCTGAGTATTTATCCCATCTCTCCATTTCTTCTCTAATTCTGTCCAACTAGGCTCCTTCTGTTTGTTGACAATTCAGGGTTTTAAAGTTAGTACAACCACCAGGCATTCCTGCTAATGGAAGAAGTCCAAATTCTGTTTGGCCACGAATACAATTACACCCACAGAAGTATATTTTTGCTCCTAGCTTCAGTCTGCTTTTTTGCCAGGTAGATAATTTATACAGAGCTAGAAAAAGATTGCTTGGGGGCAAATGAAACAATACACTTGCCGCAGAGAGACACAGCCTCCGTTTCTGAAACCAAGACACTAAGCATCACTTAACTTTTCAACTCCTGTTTCAGCATCCTTTCTAATTTAAATATAGTTGATATTTCTTTACCATCTACTAGCACCAGAAGGGTGTCATGAGGACACTTTTAAAATGCTTTCAACTACCTAACATGAAAGATATGTTGCAAGTGTTATGCGATACTGTCACTGAATTTTCATTCTCGCTGGTCCTATTTATGTGCCTCTCTTTTTTATTTTCAACAAACATAATCATGTAGAACATCCATTGTCTGCATACTTGGCAAATTTGCTAACAAGGCACGCGTGTGCTCCTTCAGGTGTTTCATCCATATTTATCGGTATTCATCAAATAAGGAGTAGTGGTGTAGCCTGTTTGCTTTTTTTTTTTTTTGCTACTATAGTTGCAGACAAATTAAATTGTCTCTCAGATGTTATCAGCAGCTGTCAAAAAGCATACCTTACTCAAAGATCTATTTTGTATTCAGAAAGCACAAAATAATGCAATACATTCACTACAGCTGCAGCAAACTCAAAGGTTATCTATAGCTATTTATTGAGGGTCAACTATGCGTGAATCATCAAATTCTTAAGATTGTACCTGGGGAATTCCCAGAAATGGACAACCACCATGTGACACATATGATTTCAAACACACAAAGCAATAACTTCCCCTTAATGTGTTTTCCTAAATAGATGCCCTCTAAATAATAGGGGAGGGCACATTAATGGCTTCCAGGCCTTGAGTGAAGTCCTCCCAAGTCATATGAGACCCAAACACCCTCATGAGAAGGGTGAGTTTAGGTTTGGGGGGAAGAGATAATAGAAATATAAAAGTATAAGCATAAGAAATGCACTTGAAGGAGTTTGAACTGGATATATGAAACCCATGCCTGAGAGGAAAATGAAAAGCAAGAATAAAAATACTATTTAAAGGGTATTTAAAAGTATTCTAAGTCATTGTATTTCTTCAAATCATACTTATGCCTTGCAAGATCTCATAATCCAGCAAATGTATATTCTTCAGAAATTGATTATCGTGAGTGTTTAACATAGCAGAGGTTTTTGTTCAACTATTTTTCCTTTGTATTTTGTTTGGTTCTCTTTATATTTTAAGAAAAAAGGGGGGATAAAACATTTTACTAGAAAGTACACACACAAACACAAAAGTTTGAGTTCTTTAACCTTGTTCTTCCATTTGAGATTGTGGATAATCCCTTTAACCTTCCTATAGGTTGCTTTCCTAATCTCTAAAAAGGTTGTGATGTTACCATCTTTCCCTTATCGCAAGGTTACTCAATCATATGAGATAATGTACAAAAACTGAAAATATGTCACTATGTAAATATTAAGTGGCAATCACTATTTTTCTAGTATTTAAACTATTAATTTTATTCTCCCTTCCATCCATCAAAGGCTGCCCTGAACGAGCTTGCAGAAAGAAGCTTTGTGCATTTGCTCATGTAGTTGCACTCTGCCACTTCCATAGGAGAATATGTTTATCTTCGTCCAGCCTCTGGCAAGCACATCACCATAACCCTCTGTAGCCAGAGGGAAAGAATAGTCCTAAATAAAAAATAAGGGTCGATCATTCAATTGACATAAACCTCATCTGGTTCAGCCTCCCATTCGTCATGATGAGAAGCCACAATACTATACTTGCATAGGAAATACAAAAAAAGAACATAAAGAGGAAAAAGAAAAAAAAACCTGAGCAATCATCGCATATTTATCCTTTGAAGGAACATTCCTCAGTCTGTATTTCAAGAAGGTATTTTTGTTAAGGCTTTTTTTTTGTAGATTTCTCAATATGTAACCTTATAATGATGTAACCTGCATCTCTATAAATTATATAGCATGTGTCAAAATCAAATGCTCTTAAAATATTATCAAAGGTTGCTAAATATATTTTGCACATTCCTTCCTAACTCTATGTTATATAGTAATTGATACACAGCCCACAAGACATCTAAAAATACTTTTACAGCAAAATAAATGCCTGCAATTTCTTTCTACTCTATGGTAAATGTGGACCACAAAAACCAATGTAGAAATTCAAAAGTACAGTTCAGGAAGCAAAGGAAAGGAAAGATAAAACAGCGGTCTGCACAACTCAACATTTAGTTCATCTTTCCCTAATTACCAATCCACACATAGTTCAAAGAGTTGGAATCCATTAGAACCATGCCCTTTTCCCCCAATGATAAGGAAGTACTTTTTCCCTGGTGAGGAGACTGAATTGGAATTAAACAAATATGAAGAAGCAGCAAACAACTTGTTGGATGCCCTGTTGTTCATCTATCCTACATCCATTCTCCTTTCCTCTTTCCTTAAGTATCCATGCCTCATCTCCATGACTCATCTCCATGACTCAGTGGAAGATATCCTGACTCCTTGCCCTCTCTCAGTGTACCTCTCCACTGAGCAAACAGAGTATAGTTTAACTCTCACAACAGCTTTTGATCCAGGATAGGTCGTATCCCATCAAACTGAAGGGAACAACCTGATCCCATACTTGAGGGAGAGGATCTCATTCCCACCTGTTGTATGTGAACAAGAAATTATATAACCCTGATGGCCCTGATGGTAACCACAAAGGAGAACCAGAAAGAGGTTGAGGCTGATGCTGTACATGAAAGAGCATAAAGGCAGAAAGAAACCAGATCCTCCATAACTTCACACCAGCAATTGTATGACAAGAACCCTGCCTTACTTCTGATGTGCCAGTTACATAACATAAATTTCATAACTGTTCAACCAACTTAAGTTGGATTTTTTGTTATTTGCAACTAAACACACAATGACTGTTAATAGCTATATTTTTAATATTTTATTGATTGTGCTGTTACAGTTGTCCCAATTTTCCCCATTGCCCCCCATCCTGCTCCCCTCACTCCCCTCAGGCAATGCCCTCACCCTTGTTCATGCCCATGGGTCATGAACTCCATTTCCTATAGCGTACTTTACATCTCCATGGTTATTCTCTGACTACCAATTTACTTTCTTAATACTTTCTTAATACTTCTTAATACTTTCACCTCTTCACCCATTCCCCCAAACCTCTCCCATCTAGTAAACATCAAAACACTCTCTATATCCATGATTCTGTCTCTGTTTTTATTGTTTGCTTAGTTTGCCTTTTAGATTCAAGTGTTGATAGGTATGTGTTTATTGTCATTTTATTGTTCATAGTTTTGATCTTCTTTTTCTTAGAAAAGTCTGTTTAACATTTCATATAATAATGGTTTAGTGATGATGAACTCCTGTTTTTTCTTGTCTCAGAAGCTCTTTATTTGCCTTTAGATTCTAAATGATAGTTTTGCTAGGTAGAATAATCTCGGCTGTAGGTCTCAGCTTTTCATGACTTTGAATATTTCTTGCCAATCCCTTCTAGCCTGCAAAGTTTCTTTTGAGAAATCAGCTGACAGTCTTCTGGGAACTCCCATAAGACAGTATGTAATATATGCTTTTCTCTTGCTGCTTTTAATATTCTCTCTTTATCTTTAACCTTTGGCATTTTAACTATGATGTGTCTTGGAGTGGGCCTCTTTGTGACCATCTTGTTTGGGACTCTCTGTGCTCCCTGGACTTTCATGTCTATTGCCTTCAATAAATCAGGGAAGTTTTCTTTCATTATTTGCTCAAATAGATTTCCAATTTCTTGCTCTTTTTCTTCTCCTTCTGGCACCCCTGTGTTGGTACGTTTGTAGTTGTCCCAGAGTCTCCTTACACTACCCTCATTTTTTTGGATTTATCTTTTTCTCATTCTGCTTGGTTGTTTTTCGTTTCCTTATGTTCCATATCATTGATTTGATTCCTGGCCTCATCCATTCTACTGTTGGTTCTCTGTAAATTGTTCATTTCCATTAGTATATCCTTCATTTCTGCCTGGCTCTATTTTGTGCTGTTGGAGTATTCACTGAGTTCCTTGAGCAACCTAATAACCAGTATTTTGAACTCTGCATCTCATAGATTGTTCATCTCTATTTTGTTTAGCTCTTTTTCTGGAGTTTTGATCTCTTCTTTCATTTAGGGCATGTTTCTTTGTCTCCTCATTTTGGCAGACTCCATGTGTTTGTTTCTGTGTATTAGGTA
Organism: Trachops cirrhosus; assembly: GCA_028533065.1. Classification (NCBI taxonomy): domain Eukaryota; kingdom Metazoa; phylum Chordata; class Mammalia; order Chiroptera; family Phyllostomidae; genus Trachops; species Trachops cirrhosus. Next base: position 139,904,858 of record CM052540.1, on the reverse strand, counting down.
GAGCTGCTATGACTCTGGTCTTGGTAGGATGGCTTGTAGGGTCCAATGGCACAGCCTTCCCTTTCACCCTACCTGGGTACTTGAGTCATGCCCTCCATGTGGGCTGAGTATACCCTCCTCTTGTAGTTGAGCTTTGATTGCTCTTAGCAGTCTATGGGAGGTATTTACCTAGGTCAGTCAGCTACAAAGACTGGCTGTGACCACTGACCATCCATGGAGGATCAGCTTTGCAGGGGCAGAGTGGTAATGTTGTGACCTGGTCTGTGGCTGTCCACCGGGTGTGCAGACTCTGGGGTTTCCCACGAGGTACAGGTCAGGGGCAGCCACCATCTGTGTTATACCCAGAGCCACCCAGCATAAGCTATAAAGCAATCTGCAGATGGCTGCTACTTGTGCTGGGCTTGGTGGCTCTCTGGCAGAGCCAAACTGTGATCCAAAGCTGGCTTCTGCTTGTGTCAAGCCTGGAGCCACTTAGCCACAGGTAGGAGGGCTGCAGACAGGCTATATATTTGGTGGGGTAGAGCCTCAGGTAAATGTGAAAGCAGGGTAAACAGTGTAAGCCAGGTTTATAGAATTGCAGATATGGCTCCCATTTGCCTGTTCTGTTTCTCTGTTGGGTAGGACTCAGAAAAGATACAATGGCCTGACTTTCTGTCTGGGAAAAAGTTGTCTCCAGCTCTCTTACCTGATGCCAGAGACTTCAGTTTCTCTCTGTAAGCCACTGGTGCCTTTCAAGCAGTTACCCCAATGATGCTGGAGCTCAGTTCAGTGCAGGCCCTTTAAGAGGAACTGCCAGGGAGTCCAGTAGTTTTTTTTTCACAGACTCAAATCCTACTGGTTTTTAGAGCCTGAAGTAATGGGGGCTTACCTTTCTGGCACTGGAACCCTGGGCTAGCTGTTCTGGTGTGGGGCTGCAACTCCTTGTCCCCTGAGATATTCCTCCCAAATTTTTATCCACGACATGTGGGTGAGGGAACCTACCCATTCCACATCTCCTTGTCTCTTACCCTTCTGGATTGATGTAGTTTCTTTAGTTCCATTGTTGTCGAACTTCCATTCAACTTCATTTCTGATGGTTCTGAGTTATCACAGGTCTGTAATTTAGCTGTAATTTTTATGTGATTGTGCAAGGAGGTGACCTGTGTTTACCTACACCTCCATTTTGACTAGAAGCCAAATATAACTATATTTTTCCCATGGGTTCTTTTATTTTGTGCAGCTTATTAACGAGTATACCTGTTAGGTAGTTACAAGTAAGCTCATACATGTAGGCTTGCATGCTATTGTATGCAAGTGATTAGTCCAACTAGTTGCTCTTACTAGGGGCATAGTCAACAGTCAAAAGTCTTCATGTGTCTCCATATGAAGGTATAAGCTTTAGCACTGACAGGAAGCAGGTACTTTCCCTGCTAGGAGTAGTTTAAAACAATATTCCTATTACCAGGGTGTGCAGAATATATTTATGAGAAGAAAACTTAGCTTTAAAGTGTGCATGCTATTTTATCATCCAGGAAGAGTCTTTCCACTCTTCCTCTCCACCTGATCTAGCTGAGTCCTACTCACTCTTCACAGTTCAACTTCACTGCCTCTTCTTCTGGGAAGTCCTGTTGACCCATGAAGGCTAGAGTAGACACCCTTCTACTAGAGTGGACAACCTTCTAATATGTTCTGTAGCATTCTTAGTTTACCCCAATCCCAGCTCTCTACTATATGACAATTACCCTTTTGTTTGTTAGTATTCTCCTCTAGTGTGAAAGTTCCTCTGGGTCTGGGATGGTATCAAATTCGCTACCGAATTCATAGTATCTAGCACAATGCCTGTTAATCATCACTTCTCAGCAAATATTTGCAGAATGAACACAAGCTCAGAATGCAATGTTTTAAATAGAACAAGACAGGGAATTGCAGTATAAAATAACCACTCCTTTAGAAAACTAAATAGAAAATATTTTGGAAAAAGCAAAATTTCCAAAAAAAAGACTTTCTTTGGAGTGAATTTGGAGCATTTGTAACTGTGTATTTCAAAAATTTTAATAATGGCTCTCATGCAAGAAAAAGTTATATCTTATAAGATACATATGTGTATGTATGTGTACATATATAAAGCTATAAAGGAAGAAAAGAACCAGAGCTTACAGCACAGACAGGCCCACAGCCACATTGTCTAGATTTATCACCAGTTACTTAATGAGGAACAACTGAACATGAAGATCAGAATAGATACTATGTCCTTTATAATTTGTTGCTCTTAAATGCAGTGTTACAGTTCAGTTGTTCTCAACAGTTTGGTAGCATTCATAAAGGTCTAGGTTAAAGAAACCTTTCAAGTAGTTTTGATGTAGGTAAATTCTACTTGACTATTTTACCATAAAAATTCCATTGCCCAGAAATGATTTGTCATGTATGAAGCTTTTAATAATTATTATCTTTTAAAATATTAACCACCAGTCACATTATTCCAGGTACATGTAATTCTTGAGGGCAATTACTTAAAATGAACCAGAGAATACCAAAATTATTTTATTACACCATAATTTTTGGTATCAAATAATTATAAAAACTCAAGCTTCATTAGAACTTGGAAGTCTCCTCTAAGCACTATGCTAACATAGGCCTTTGTTAAAAATAGAACTTGTTTTATGCCATTATAAAATGTCAAAACTTTAATAATATAAATTGTAACAGAAGGCTTTCATTTTGCCTAATTAGAGTGAAGAAATTTGTTTTGTTTTTTTAAAGTAATATTTTTACTCATGAATACTAACACCCCAAAGAGTCCATAAAGGGTGTGAAAATCAGATTTCATGGGAGATAAAACAGAATAATCACATTACATCTCCAGAGTATTTGCATTGGTTTTTATTTGATGCCTATTTTCACTTAGTTGTAGTTTTCAAGTGATAATGGAGCTTTCCCATTTTGTTTCTGTTGGAGGATAATGATCTTAGCTGCATACCTCAAGATGACACCTTCTGAATCTTTTAAGGGCCAGTAAAGATGCCCCTAATACAAATTATCCATGTATAACTTATTAAAAGCAACAGACTTAACTGAATTTCTTTTGCAAGTTACCATTCCTACAATAAATATTTATGAAAATCTATTGTCATGACTCAGCCCTTGTATGGCTTAAGGGTGGGGGGATGCATCCTAGCAGCTGAACCTTGGCTTGTGCCAATGCAAAGGAAGTGCAAGAGATCTAAGGAGAGATATCAGAGTTGGTGACTAAAGATAGCTAAGTAAACTCCAAGACCTCTTTGAGCTTCTTATAACTACCATGAAAATTCTTGGCACACCTTTTTAAAGCATGTACCCACATAAATCCAAGCTTTGGTAATTAAAACAGCCTAATCTGTTATGGTATGATTGGTTGATTGACTGATTTTTATTGATGAGGGAGGGAATAGTTCCCTAGATTATTCCCTAGACTACTGCACATACTACCAGTCTGTTGCTTTATTAGCATTTACTCTTAAATAATGACTGTTCTGGTATATTACCTTAAAACACTCACCACAAGATATATTATATTTGTGTCTCAGTGTCATGCTGTAGCTCTCTGACTCTCCTCTCTCCTCCAATTCTACTTTCCCACAGGCAAGTAACTGAAGAAAAAAAGTGTTAAAAATGTTAAATATGAAATGATATACCCTATAATTTTGTGCATCTAATTTTAGAGGAATAAAGTCTGTATAGGATAGAAATCTAAAAGCAATCAATAGATTATGCTTATATTGCAGAATAGGAATAACAGACATAAGACTATTAAACTGATCAACCTATGATGGAGACTAGGTAAGCTTCCAAAAGTGATGGTATTTGGGGCCTAAATATTTATCAAATTACACTTCACAGTGCACCAAACAGGCCAAAAAACTTATATTAAGTGAAAATACTGGAAAGATTAGAAAGCTGACATCAGAAAGGGAGAAAGGTGAAAGTTGGTTACAGTCCAGAGATTAAATGGGAAGAAGGTAGCACTGAGAATGGTGAAAAGGAATCTAGGAAATAGAAATTCTGACAAATTCCCATTACAAAAAATGAATAAAGCAGAATTGAACAGTAATATGGGGCCAAAAAGTGTGAAATTTATCTTAGAAAATAAAAAGTCATAAAAAATGGAAAAAGTTAAGTAGATTGGGAGTACAAATTGTAAGAATAATTGATAGGGATTTTGAATATTTGCATATATATATATAAAAATATCTATTTAAAAAACTGACTGCAAAACAATGGAAAAGAGGTTCACCTTGAGTTCCCTTTATTGAGTGGCAGTGAGTCTCAGGACCACACCTCCTTATGCTTGCTAAGACATTAATGTCAAAACCTAATATTGATATTAAATAAGTCACTAAATCTTTGCTAAAGTCTGTAATGTGTAACTAGAAATAATTCTCTAAAGATGTGTGGATAAATGTGAATATTCATAATAGTGTGCTGTGAGTACTACTATAAGCACTTTTTCTTTTTTTGCTATTTCAATATCCAGCAGTGCGTAATTACATAATGTCAACCTGTTATGTTTGAAAATAATACCCTCACAGGGGTTGGTTTGTATCACAAGATCTTTGAATATGAATGTGGTTATATGAATTTTCCTTTTGATTATACCTATGTTGAGGTAGTTTGTTTCTATAGGCTTTGGTAATAATACTTTATACTTATTAGTCCTTTTATCCAAGCATTGGGAGAGATGTTACTAAAAACAGGAGAGCTAAAACTCAATAACTAGAAAACATAAAGTTGTGGTTCTTTCTCTATTTATTGTGGAACATTCTCAAGGTATGATTTTGTGGGACTAATTCTCAATATTTTTGTAAAACAGAGGAAAATTATGCTAATATAAAAGTAGAAGCAATTACAAGAAACACACAGTTGCATAATAAACTGGAGTATATATACTGAAGAAAATATATCGAGGGTGAAGGACAAACAAGCAGTTAAAGATTGCTTTGAACTCTAATGGAAAAATTCTACATTTAAAAATAGGATGACACTAGTGAACCTATTTTTGAATTGCTTTCTTGGGAATATAAAAGGACCCATGTTTGCCAAACAGCAGAATATGTCTAAAATGCTAGGCTAATTCACCACTTGGAACTTAATCTACAACCAGTTCATAAGTATAATACACCAAGCTCGTCTATGATAAACAAGGGCAGCCCATTTTCTATACCAAGGGTACATCAAACAGAAGGAAGCCTTTAAAACCAACAGAAGAAGAATATGATCTGATCTATCAAGACACAAAAATTATTGTACAAATGTTGGTCAGTATATTGATTTGTAATGAAAATGACAACATTAAAGGATCATAGCACTTGTTTTAAGGAAAAATATGTATGATATTTAATATCAATTTGTATGCATCTCAGCTTGAAATTGATAATCTATTTTCTTCTCACCTCAATCTAAAACTTATGTAACCCCATATGTTAATGGTTCTATTTTGGTTGTGGTTTTGTTTTATGTTAATAATATAGTCAAGTGGTAGAAAAGTCACTGTAGGGGTGGTTCAAAATTGAATTCATGTTTACAATTCCATTACTTATTCATTCAATAAATATTTTAAAAGGGCTTAACACAGCTCAGGCACTGAATGGAGGGCTCAGAGAAAGAAGGCACAAGTTGAACAGATACAGACCCTATCTTCATGGGCCTGACAGTCCACAGGGGAAGACAGATCCCCAGTAAAAGCACTGTGAATGCCAGACAAAGAAACGCAGGAGCCATGAGAGTATTGAATAGGATGGCTTGTAAAACAAGCCTTAATGGATAAGTAGGAGGTAGGATTTAGTTAAATTGAAGGGCAAAGGATTAGGGATAGAGATAGTAAAAAGGGCCCATCCTGAGAGGGGATTAGCATTTATCTAAGGGATCTAAGGCAAGAAATAACATGGCAAATTCAAGATAAGCTGGGAAGTTTCAAATGTACAGTCGATGCTATGAGGGCAGGAGCCATAATTATTTTTTTGGTTCACTGCTATATCATCATAGTGCCTCACACATAGTAGTCACCTAGTAAGTACATGCTGGATGAATGTGGCTAAAAGACAGATAACAAGGAGATTAGTACCAACTTATTCTAGACAAGTAAACAAGAGTCAGACATTCAGAGCCTCATAGGCTTGTTAAGAATGTTGTATTTTATTCTAAGTACAATGGGAAATCCTTGAAGGTTCTACACAGGATAATAGCATAACCAGAAAAAATTATTTTTCCTATTATCATATTTCATTAATAATATGATGCCATTCAATACAAAATGCATCATAATTTTATACATGCCTTATTAAAAAACCAATGCTATTAATTAACCTATAGATACAAAATCAATTATGAGACATACCCTGATATCAGCCAAATTAAAATGTAAAAAAAGTGTATATTACAGTTAATAAAATATAATATGTGTGGAGAATGGATTAAAAATGGGAAACACAGTGACTAGTTAGAAGGGTATTATCATGTCTGCTTCAGTGGTGAGAAAGTCAGAGGCACTGGGTAGATAGTGGCATTATTTACTGAGTTGGAAATATTAGTAGGGAAGCATTATTTACTGAGTTGGAAATATTAGTAGGGAAGCTCTGAAGTCCAGGCTAGAGATATAAATGTGATTCATCAGCATATAGATGGTAAATGAAGTCATGAGAGCAAAAGAGATTTCTTTCATCACTAGGGCAGCAGTTTTGACCAGGGACGATGACTCCAGCTGCATTGCTAAGATTGAGTTGGAGATGACCATGATGAGAAACAGTGAAATGAATCAAAAGCTTCATGAAGTAGTACAAGAAAGAAAAATAAGAACCTTACAAAAGCATCAGAGTAGAACAGAAAGAGGGTTCAGACCCCACAAATATTATAGTGGTAAAAGCCCAGAAGTTAGTAAGTAAATTGGCTGTGGAGGCAGTGCAAGCATGAGAGGTCTGTCCAGACAGTATCCAGCCATGTACTATGAAAAATAGAGACATTTATTGAAGAAGATACAAGATACAAGAAACACTGAACATGTGACAATGATGCCTCTGTCTCCTTCAAAGTAGGCACCTTGGGACCTCACACAGTTCTCCCAATCAGCTGCCCAGTCATATTTTCCTGAATCTCATTGACAATCTGAAATCTCTTCCTTTTCAAAGGTGATTTTAGTTTTGGGAAAAGCCAGAAGTCGCAGGGCACCAAATCTGGGCTGTAGAGAGGCTGAGTCACCTGGGTGATTTGATGTTTCTCAAGCAAACTCTTCATGAGACATGATGCATGAGCAGGTTCATTGTTTTGATGAAGCTGCTAATCACCAGTTAGTTGCCCATAGCTGAAGCCTTCTCAATCATCTGAATAGTTTCCATGGAAGAAAGTTCAAGTTTAACTCAAAATTTCATGCAGATTTGCTGCTCTACCCATTCAGTCATTTTGAATGTGACAGCCACAGTATACATGCCCGTTCAACAGCATCTACCACCCCCACTAACTAGCACAGCAAAGTTGTCATTGTTCATGCATGTGCATTCCAATCCACTCTCCTTGGCTGCCAGGTTACATCGATGTCAGGCAAACTGTTCTCATTATATTAACAATGGTTGGACTTTTTCCAGACAGACCTCATAATTATTCACAGGTTTTTGGGTAGATCATGTTGCCATTAACTATAATGAAGGGAAATATATATATGAAGGAAGAGAGGTTTGAAGGGAAGACAATGAACTTTGTTTTAGACCCTTTAATCATTGACCATGTCTTTTAGAATATCCAGATAAAGATGTCCACCAGGCAATTTTACAGTGTTAAAAAAAAAAAAAAACTCTATACCACATGATAGTGGAAACTAGTTCATCCTAAAAGCAATAGAGAGGACATTCTGACTGCTCATTTTGTTCAAGGAGAAGAGGTACCCTCATAGGATCTGAGAGCCTAAGCTCTACAATTAGACACACTGGAATTCCTATCTTGGCTCTAATGGCTATTGGCTGAGAGATCTTGGACTTGATACTTAAAACCTCTCAGCATTGGTTTCATTGTAAACCAAGTAAATTGGTTTACTCATCAGTAAATTGAGGATAATATTCAGCTTCTAAAGGTGTTTTAGAAATTAACACAGAAAAACATTTAGAACAATGTTTAGCATGTGGAAAACAATAGCTATTTTTTATTATCTGTTTTGGTGTGGGACAATTTCTTCCAATGCTCATAATTTTATTGATTTTTTTCATTCTTATAGTAAATACTTAGTGGACCCAGCCATGTGGGAGATACTGGTAACCATCTGTTTCTATCATATGTCTGCTATACCTCAATTTTTTTCTTTGATGTCTCACCCTCCAGTCTGGGCTAAAAGATCAGCAAGTCATCACATACATGTAAGCACAGAGTCTTAGAAGCTTTCTTCTTAACAGAACAAATCAAAGGACATGAGGAAGACAAACATGAGGCAAGATATAAAGGACCCAAATTTGAACCAGAAACATATTCCTGCAGAACTTGTGTGTTAAAAGAGAAAAGTGATCTCTACATCAGGAAGAATCTGTTCCTTAAAATGATTTCGATCTTTTTTTCTGCCACATTTGGGGGAGAAACTGCATCATTAATTTGTGATTCTCTTTTTCTAACACTTGTAATTTTAATCCTTACTTGTACCTTGTTTCCCTCAGGATTTTATTCCTCTTTGATACCATTTTGTTATTAACAGGTTTTGAAACAAAGTCATTTTGAAGTCACTATTCCCACATACACTTTTATGTTCTCCACTTGGCTTTAACATCAGTTTTTAAATTCTTACCTAGAATTGCCTATTGGAAACTGCCCTTGTAATAGAAGAGGTCATAATGATTCATAATAGATCTAGGTATGTAGTATTTTGTGGTTTCCAGATTTCTCTTTGCTTATTGTTTTGGAAAATTCTTCAATCTGCCTCTATCTTCAAATTGATCACTTATTCATCTAGGATTTAACTACTTCATTTTGAAACTGTTCCCTACAGTTTATTTATTTTTTGCTTCCTCTATTCTGTGTATGTCAGTAGGGTATCAGGAAGAATATTCTAAAAGTCAGTATCCACGTCTAAGAAGACTCCCTTATCAGAGCTTCCTGTTGTCTCTTGCTCATGGCAGACCACCCAGGATCTCATTTGGAAATAGAGATCTTTCATTAGTTCCTTCACTAAAGAACACACACTACAGAATTAAAACCAAACATATATTTTCTGTATTTAGGGAAATGTTTATTGAGCATATTTTAATGTAATGTCATCGAGGCATTTCTCTGTTAACCATAAAAGTTTGTAATTTATTTCAGAGAGACATAACACCATGGGATGGTTCAGGGATCACCACAAAAATAAATAAATAAATAAATAGCAAATTTGAAGGACAAGTAGATAAACTGAATATACAAATCAAAGTAGACATGAAGGAAGTGAGTTTTTCTGATATATTAGATTAAGTAGAAATATTTAAAGTACATGAAAAATTTTATTAGGCATTTAACAAAATGAAGTAATTTTGACTCTTACAAGTCAGGTAATAAGTAATGTGGAGGTTTTAGAATGCCAAGACACTTAGTGACTAACAAAATACTTTGAGACCAATTTATTCTTAATTCAAACAATATTACATAACATCAGATACTTCTGCCCTGGTTTTAGTTGTCTGATCATCTGGATATTTTTCCTGAAAATATTTAGCTGATATAACTGCTCTATCTCTTGAAAATAAGGATGGAAGTGAAGACAAAGAGGTTTTGCCTGACAGTAGTTGACAATTTCAAAAGGCAAATATGTTTCTTTATAACTTTTCATGAAACAAAAATGTCAGGAAGTGATGATAATCCATCATAATTCCATTTCCTCATGTAAAAGTGCCCCACAGGCAGGGCCTCCTGCATTCTTTAGTAGGACCTGAATAGACAATTCTCTAAAGAGGACTTGCAGATGGCCAACAGATATATGAAAAGATGCTCAACATCACTAATCAACAGAGAGATGCAAATTAAAACCACAACAAGATACCATCTCACACCTGTCAGAGTGACTATCACCAAAAAAATCAACAAACAACAAGTACTGGTGAGGATGTGGAGAAAAGGGAACCCTTTGCACTGTTGGTGGGAATGCAGATTGATGTAGCCATTGTGGAAAGCAGTGTGGAGATACCTCAAAAAATTAAAAATGGATCTGCCTTTTGACCCAGTAATCCCACATCTGGGAATATATCCAAAGAATCCCAAAACACTAATTTGAAAGAACATAAGCACCCCATCAAGAGACTATAAGCACCCCTATGTTCATTGCAGCGTTATTTACAATTGCTAAGATATGGAAGCAATCCAAGTGTTCATCAGTAGATGCATGATAAAACAACTATGGGACATTTACACAATGGAATACTACTCGGCCATAAAAAAAAGAAGAAAATCTTACCCTTTGTAGTGGTATGGATGGACCTGGAGAACATTATGCTAAGTGAAATAAGCCAGTCAGAGAAAGACAAATACCATATGATTTCACTCATATGTGGAACTAAATGAACTAACAAGCAAAACAGAGACAGACTCATAGATGGAGAGCAGATGACAGCTAATAGGGGAAAGTTAGGGGGTTGAGGGATTAAGCAAAAAGGAAGAAGGACTCATAGACATGGAGAACAACATGGTGATTGCTGCGGGGGTGGGTGGTATAAGGGGACTAAATGGTAATGGAAAAAATACAATAAAGATTAAATTTTTTAAAAAGAAATATAAAAGTAAAGTTACTACAAGTTTTTGTTGGAGGTTACTTACAGAAACTTTCCAAATATTATATGTTCTATTCATTACAAAATATATAAACTGTCTTTTGAAAAATATATTTACTCTTTCATAGAGATCTTGTTTCCCAAAAGAAGAAGAAAATCATTAATTGTGTGGTTGAAAATTTTTCCCAAGGGTATCCAGAGTCAAAGACATGCTGAAAGGAAGCAGACAAAAACTTTGGTGCCTGTGGAAGAAATGTCTCTAACACATAATGAATATGTCAGCTAGCCAAAGGTATTAGAATTTCAGTTCTGTTAGAGAATTGGGAATGAAATACTGATATTTTCGTGGAAAAAGGTAAAACACAAAAAAAGACCATTTGTTTTATTTCACAGAAAACATAACTTATGTCTGAAAGGAAATGACATAGTATAATCTATGGTTCACTATGTATGCATAATATTTATATGGTCATAACAATGTAAACAGATGTTAAAATGATTATATAATTTTACTGTAGATTGAGAGAAGAGAAATATTTGTGTTGAATGGATGGGGACATAGGAGAGATAAATAATAATTCCTACAGCAAGAAGTCAGTAAATCACATTGAAAACTAACAAATCAAGAAATAGCAATGAAAGTTGTTATCTTCTACAGGCCTCTGTTCTCTGCCCTAATCTGCCCTGGTTAATCTTCAATCCATCGCATAGCTCTCATTCTGAGATTTTCACCTGTGTGTTAGTTCTACCTGTATGTCTGCTGCCCCACCTAACTCTAATACTTACTATAATATTTATTAAAATAAACAGCTAATTTAAGTAGTTGCCTCTAGAGAAAATGAATGAGAAGAGAAATGAAACAGGGGCAGCTTTATTTTTAATGAGTCTCAAAGTATTGTTTGATTTTTTAAGCATGTGCAAGTATGACTTTAATAAGAAAAAATTACATTAAAATAAAAAGATAAAAAATGTAACAAAATGATGGGTGCATGGAAAGTATGCCATAAACATTTATTATATAAATTCTATGACCACAGGAAATGTGGTGAAAGGTAAGTAATCTTCATTTGTTGAGCTCATAATCCTTTGGAGGAATGAAACTTTGCCTGAAGTTGTGCCTTGTGTGTTCCCTGAGTGTGTCTTTTGCCCCTGTTTGCTGAAGCCTCTCCTGACAACTGTTTAACAAGACTGTCCCTCCTCAGAGAAGCTGCCTACAGAAGGCTATGTGATAACACTAAATTGCCACATGCCTATAGGTAATATTCCCCAGTGACCTGCCATGGGCCTAGATTTATTAAATACTTCCAAGCTCCCAGCATCTGACTACTAACCCAATGGTGATATCAATTGGCTTTCTTTAGCTGATTATTAAATCCTAGAGATAATTCATGCTAAGTCCAGATTGTGGTGGCAGGCAAGAAATCCTCTATGTCATAAAGCTGGAATAGTTTATCTCACACCTCCCCCCGCAAAAAAAAAAAAAAAAAAAAAAAAACCTTGTAACACTCACATTTCACTTCTATGTAACAACCAGTTCTACTTAGGTGATCATATATCTGAGAAATGACATTCGTAGTATGACTATTTATAGCTTCAAATAGCACAGCAAACTTGAAAAGTATCTGGAAAAACAAAGGAAGCACATAGTAGAGGCTCAGTGTTTGTTATTGGGATGGATGGATATAAGGATGAGTACTGACTAAGGGTAAAAAATAGAATCATAGTGCCCAGCAACTTAATGGTAGATGTGCAGTACCTCATGTACTCCTTTACTCTAAAATGTTGGGTCCAAATAGGCCTTATCCAGTCACCGATCTTAGAGTTGAAAGAGATATTAAGAGATTTTTCCATTCTCTTTATCTTAACAGATGTAGAAACAAATCCTTAAGAAGTTGTGGTGGGGGAAATTCTGGGAGGAGAGTTGTGGCAGTGGGATAGTTTTGTGTAACAGAAAACAACGATGACAGCTAAACCAAAAACCCACAGACCAACATCTAAAACAAAATAAGTGATAAGATACCCCACTAAACTCCCAAATCAAACAGACAGGAACAAGAAAATGTGTGCAGTCAGCGTTTGTGTGCAAGAAGGTGGAGGGGTATGTGACAGACCTGAGCACAGCAAAGCCCCTGAAACATTGGAAAGACATAAAACTCATCTGAATAAAAAATAAAACGGTAGTTTTAGAAATATATGTTGATTTAGTTGATGTCACAAAAGATCACTGAGCTATTCTTATGCTCTAGTCCGCAGATTAGGTTGTAGAAAATGTGGTCTGTTTGTTGGCAGGGTTTTTTTTAAATTAAGAAAATAAATAGCAGCCTGAAAGACTATTCATGTGTGTGTGTATAACCTTATCTATACCAATCTATCAATATCTTTATATAATCTTTCCTTCAAACTATTAGTTTTGTTCTTCTTTTCAGCAATAAAGCAAATTAATCTAAAAAGATCACTCTATTTTAATTTTAAAATTGTTTGGAACCATAAAACTGACCTTTAAAAATGTTTGTGTTTCAGTTAAGTGCTCAAGTATCCTTTTAGCATCAGGAATACTTGTTCTCATCTTGGGGATATCAAAACTGCTATTTTCCCCTCAAAATGCATGAGAAGACCCTCCAGTATACATTGACATGGTGCCCCGAGGACGTCTCTATTTATAATGTGGAGTGGCTCATGAACAATTCTGGTTCTAGATAATAGTGCTCCAAGGCAGAATGGAGTGGTCTGTCCCCAGAGTGTTTCTTAGGTGGCCCCTTATAATGTAAATTGTGCTGCCCTCAAGGCACCCTATAAATTTATTATAAAAATCTAAAATAAGAAAACAAAATAACAAAAAAAGTTTACCTTACTAAGATGAAAATTATTTCCCTGAACTCAATGTAACTTTAAAATACAGCAAAGCAACAGTTACCCTAAGAAACAATGGAGGCAGCATCTAGCACTCCATACTTTGTTGTATATAGAAAAAAAATCTGATTTTTAGTTGCTGAAGTAATTATGGTGTCCATGCTTTGCAATCATGAAATTTTTTTGTGGCTGGACAATGAGCATTAACAATTGTTACAGTTTATGGGTCCAGAGTTTGTTTCAATAACCTTCTTATCATTTACTTCTAGTAAATAAATACATTTATTTCTAAATACATTTAGAAATGTATACTAGCAAGAACTTCTGAACTAGCAAGATTTAAAAATCTTAAACTGCTTTTAAACACCAGTTATTTGAAACATCTGTTTCTGTACATGATAGAGCAATGGGGAGCCTTCCGTCTTAAACAGTGAAAAACTTGACAAAAGTATAGAAAGAATTGTTTCAGACCTTGAACAATAAGCAGTGCATGAGTGTGGTCCCTAAGAAAAGGGAACAACATGAGCTTTACCGTTGCTCCAGCTGACTGACTACCTGAAGACAGTTTCCAATTCTCAGAGAAGGGAAGGGAACCCAAACTGAGCTATGGTCTCCCTGAGTTGAAGGGACAGAAGTTGAAATACAGGGAAATAAAGACAAATAGAATTTCTGGGGTAAAGCACCAGAGAGGTGGGAGCTACACAGAGATTTTCAGAGCTCAGAAGAAGATTTACAGCAGATCTTTGAATGAGTACTGATCTGTACATGCAAGAGAACACAGTACCTCTGACAAATAAAGAAGCAAGAGAAAGCAGTAAGCCAGGCAATCCCCACAGCTCTGACTGAATAGAAATGTTCCTACCAGCCACAGTGGAAAGACGTTGTAATACACTACGCATGAGGAAGAGTCTTCAGAGGATACTGCATTAGCCACAGGTCAGATTAATCCTAGACTAAAAGCTGTTCTGGATCTGCCTAACAAAGCTCAAAGCCCAATCTCAAAAAAAAACAAAAACAAAAACAAAAAAACCCCTGATTCCTGAGAAATTAATTGTGTGGCAGAATAAAAATCCAACATTATTTGAAGAAATACCAAGAAATTCAGCACCCAAAACCAAAAACACAATATCCAGTACCCACTCAATATTCACCAAGCACATGTGAAAGGGGGCACATGTGTGAGAGATGATAGAAGTAGCGAACATGAGTGTGATGAGAAAAGAAATGGAAGGCATTTTTTATTGGAACTTTTAGAGATGAAAAACTTAGTACTCAAAATATATATATATATCCTGGATATGATTAATAGAAGATTAGGCACTGCAAAAAGTACAAAAAAAAAAGTAGATTTGAAGACATGCTGTAGAAACTATCAAAAATGAAACATACAGAGAAAAGAAAGGCTGGAAAAGAAAAAGTATCAGTCACCTCTGAGATAATCTAAAATTGTCTGATATGTGTATAATCAAATTCCAGAGGAAAGCCAAGAAAGAAAAATAAAGAGAAATATTTGGGGAAAATGGCCAAAAATTACCCAAATTTGGTAAATTCTAGTTATTTTTTAAAAATCGTATCTTTGAGAAAATTGCATTTTTCAATGATTGACTCCGACAAATAGCCAAACATTTGACTTGGGCAAACAAATATCTCAAAATTCAAAGCTGGTACTGAGAAATTCAACATAATAACTATTTTACAAGGAAGGAAGGAAGGAAGGAGGGACGGAAGGAAATAAAGATAAATAACAGTCACAGAAGCACATTAAGTTAAAATGTCATGTGGTATTTTAGCCTTAATTCTGAATTTCCTTGTTCTCATTGATCTAAATCAGGCCCTAGTGATATTTAATGAGGCTACTTGTAATTCTCATAATAGGCAAATAGAAGGGAGATTAAAATAATTCTATTATTTCACAATGATGAAACAGATTGAATATTTCAATTATTCTACTTATTATAGTACACATAGAACAATGCTCTGTAATCTGCTTCAATATATATATAGGCTCTTTAACCACGCTATGGTGGGACTAATACAGTCAATTTGGTTGAGCTTCTCTCGCTGATTCAGTGTTGGAATAAAGCACTTCACAGATTAGCTTAGTCTGCAGCACTTAAAGGTCAGGATTTATTGTAATGTAAATCACAAAGCAATTTTATCTTGACAGAGATTACATACTGTTACAATATTTCTCGCTGAATCTAGTGATGCGTTTGCTTTTTCTTTGCAACTGCTGTGCAAATTGGACCGTAGCCCAGAAAAGAAAAAGAGATGGCAGGCTGCTTTGGCTTTTTAGAAACAGCTTAATTCTCTTCATTTTTCAAAGTTTCACAAGAAAAAAACTCTGAAAATACACATAAAATCATGCATTAATACTTTTAAACTTTTACAGACACAGCTTGAACGCACAGAGAATCTGTGAATGGCCACCTTTCAATTATTTTGATGGGTTTTAGGAAAGAGTATAATTGCTAATGGCTGACCTCTAGTCATTATTCATCCCCAAGTGTCTTGATACATTATCTAAATTGTCTCCACTTTAAGTAAACAAACAAAAACAATAAGAAGCATTCATATTTTTCATTGACAGAAGTCACAAACAAAAAGAAAATGGAATACAAACAAAGTAAGGTGAGGACTAGGAAGCCCACTACTGTCGGTGTTTTTGTAGCAAGTATCAAGAGGCAGAAGGATACCATCTTCCCAGTTTTTGTTTCTTTGGTGACTGCACTTGAACTAGAAGGGATTAAGGCCAGAAACTAGGAAGACCTTTTTGATCCCAGGGAATTCAATGACTTACTCAAAGAGTTTGAGGAGTCTTTCTTCCTGAAATTCTCAAGACAAGACCAACTAAGTCTCATCTTAAATTTCAAAGGATAAACATGAATAAGATATCCCCTCAAAGTTTAAACAAGTGTATGTATTAAATTTTGCCAAGTTTATTCAATTCCTCATGTATCATTTACATTAATAATGTACAAAATGGTGGTGAGGCTCAGGACTTACCAGGAAATGTGTTCAAGGTTAATAATCTTCAGCGGCAATTATTCCATTTCTATTCCCCTCACCTGAGCCACAATTGGGTATTGATCTTTTCTCCAGCTCTTGCAAAGCATTTTTCCTGGAATGAAAGGTGATATATTATAACATTGTTTATTCAAATACAGAGTAGCTTATTCTTTCATTCTACTGGCTGTATCCTATCAAGCATGGCTTCCCAAGTATCAGTCATTCCAAGTCAACCCTCCTATATCTGTAATCCAACTGTACTATGATTTACTTAATTGCTTTCTCTAAGTCAATTCATAATTTGATCTAAATAAATTTATTTTAAAACAATTTTTATTTCCAAAATTATAATTTGACATTATCATTGTAAAAAATTAACATTTACTGCATGCCACCTCACATGGTCTCACATGTCACCTGTTGTCAAGGTAACACATTTTGGGAAATAGCATTGCGTTGGCCAAAAAGTCCATGTGGAGTTTTCATAAAATAAAAGACACATTTTTCATTTTCACCAATAACTATTAACTTGGATATTTTTAGTGTGTCAGCTATGTCATAAATGGTGAATGTTGATGGTTCTCAGTGTCTATATTTGTGCACTAACAACTTCAACTGGTCTGCTTCAACCATGGAGCATCATCCAGTGAGAAATCTCCAGCATGAAACTTCACAAACCACTTTTACCCATTCAGTCAGTCACAGCACCTTCTTCATACACTACACAAATCTTTTTTTGTGTCTCATTTGTGTTTTTACCTCTCTTGAAATAATAAAACATAATATGCCAAATATGTTGTATATTTTCTTCCACCTTCAATATTAAAATGGCTACACAAAATTCACCAATTTTGATAAGTTTTTTCAAATGCACACTGATATGACAGCTGTCACAATACAATCCAACAAAATTGCTTCTGATGAAGTTAAAGATAACTAAGTGCTACTAGAGCCATCTTACAGAAAAAACAACAAAATTTTTGGCCAACCCGATGTAAGCTGTATGTAGGGTTATGATATGGGTTCAGCTTGTATGTGGGCAATACAGTGATATTCTTATTCATAAAATGTAGGCATTCCTATCTACAATAACACAAATAAGCACAGGTACTCCCCATCTGAAAGTTCCCACTGTGTAGCTGAATCACACATCCTGTTTTGCTTGGACAGTCCCAGTTTATATCTGTTGTTCTAGAGGTCCCTTTTTCACTCTCAAAAAGGTTCTGGTTTGGATCATACCCAAAAGGGTAAAGCAAATCAGCCCCAGAAAACTGGACAGTGAGAATGATTCTAATTGGCCTTACTCTCTGCTAGACAGCCCCTTAGGTCTCCCATACTCATTATCTTATTTAATCTTCACAACAACTCTGTGACTTAGGTATTATGTATGAATTACAAATGAGGAATTAGGCTCAGGGAGGTTTAACCACTGAGGGTTCACACAGCTATTACAAGATACAACTAGGACTCATATCAGGTCTCTGCTTTATATCAAGAGATCTTCTCTAGGAAACTGGGAGGTGTGAGGGTCTTGGAAAGAAACCGTGAGGTGTGAGAGGCTGAACTATTTTGAGAAAAAAAGCCACTCCCTTCTACAATGGATTTGGAGAGATTAGAGCAAGAATCAGATGTATCTGCAATGTTGCCACATTCATCTTTCTCAAGAACCCGTTTTCCTTCAAAACTATACGAACTGATTGCATGACAGGATTATATAATCAACAGGACTTGTAGGTTAAATGGACTTTCGTGTTCTGCCTTGAAAATCTAACCAGTCTCTTAATTACAACTTACATTTTATAACTCAGTGTTCTTTTTTGATGCTGGAGAGAAAAAAATGAGATGGAGGAAAAGGAGGCACTCTGGTGCAGAGACATGAAGGAAAGGGGAGGACATGTAACAAAACAGTCAGCCTGCGTCTTCCGCACGACCTTCCTTCCCTCCTGGCTCTACTGTGTGCTGCCAAACACATCTATCCTCCCAGCTTACGTGGGGGAGGGCCAAAAGCTTTACATTACACCACTGGTTCACACCCTGAGAAACGTTGTGTTGGCTGCAAAATACACTTTGAAGCAACTTTCTAAAAGGCACATCTATATTTACCAATGTGTTCCACATGATTAAACTGTGAAAGTTGTCTCCAGTTTGGCAATACCTTGGAGAGATGTGAGGTTTAGGAAGAAAATGCCTGTGAAGTGCCTTAAGTTCCCCAGAAGGAAAGCATGACATATGTCCAAGGTGCTGTTGCACTCCTTGATGCTATATTGGTGCAACAGCAAGTGAAATAGCGTAAGTTATGATGTCACAATGTTGTCATGCAACATCATCCACAGTGAGAGCAAGAAAAACCTGTTTTTAAAATGCCTCTTTTCCCCGCCTCTTCAGCATGTTAAAGCATATGGTATCCAAAACTAGTTCACAGTGAACTTCATTTCTGCCACTGCTGTAAATGAAGTTTCTTCTCAGGCAGATGTCAGTGCTAAAAGTTTGGTGCTCATAAATACCAAATTTACATAAAATCTATAAAGCTTTTTTCAAAAATCTTTCTTGGTTGATGTAGGCTGATTGGCTGGGATACATAGTTTACTTACTTATTGCTGAAACCATAATACGTTTCCAGATCCAGAAATTTGAAAAACAATAATCATGACTGAGCCACAGTGACATTCCTTGAGGTCTCTCTATCTGTAAATATCATGTACCAGGTTGAAAGAAAAAGAAAAAAAATTAGAAAGTTAACTGAGATTTTTTTGTGGACTGTTGATTTAGGCCGATGGTTCCACACTATTGGTCACTACGTACACAAAAGGCATCACTTGCTGTTCACTTCGGCAGCACATGTACTAAACTTGGAAGGGTACAGAGAGGATTAGAATGGCCCCTGTGCAAGGACGACATGCAAAGTCATGAAGTATTTTTTTAAAAGCCTCGTTTGTAGGTGGAATAAGAAATTAATCTTATATGTAATTTACTCCCTAAAAACACCAAAACATCCTATTGATAAAGTAAATATGAATTTATTGTTTACAGCAATGAGAGAGGTTGCCTCCTGGACAAGAACCTTGGTGGTGTTTCAGAAGAGGAAAGGCAAAGATAGAATATGTTTAAGATTTGGGGGATCTGGTTTAAGGAGGATTCATTTGGTGCGAGAAGGAAGGCTTGATTGTGATTAGACAAATTTGTGATCTAATAGTTTAGGATTAGTAGACACAGAGAGAGGAGGGCTTGAAAAAAGGATTTCAACGAAGTTTTCGAAGAGTAAACAGATGTTTGATGCTGCTTTAATTTGAGTAATCTAAAATTGGTTTAAGTGGATTATCAGGAAATTTCTGAAATTAACAATAAAGTTATTAGCTGCTTTATGTTTCTAAGCTAGAGTTTTCTGAAACAGTTCAATCAGGTTGATAAAGACAGTGGGATAATAAAACCATCTTAATGAAACATCTGAATAGTAAAGTCAGGATATTGTAACCATAAACTGGTATGGGTGAAAATGGTGCCTCTCAACACAAACAGTTACTAGTGTTATTTGACTTCTACTGGAAAGGCCCAAGCACCAAGAGCAGCCGCTTTTCTGAGAAAAGGACTCATTTTAAGCTACCAAAGCAACCAGAGGTTTCCTCTCATATACCACCTCCCTTTACCTTGTCTCATTGCTGACCACATTCACAGTGATCATATGCTACATTCTTTCTTTAAAAAGTTACTACCTTCTTTAAGACCACTGTTAATTCTTGGCCTCGTGAATAGGGTCATTCCTTTCTTTTATATGACTTAACATATCACTATGTAAAAAACAGAGTTGAACACTTTGAGAATAAACCTCAAGTTCTTTGGAAACACCTGTCACTGAGAGTGCATGCATGAACTCTATATGTCAATCACATTAAACTGCCTGCAATTCCAGATTATATTTGGCCCTCTCTTCCATCACTGCAAGGCCTTGTAAATGCAGTGCTGTGTCTGTCTGGAAAGCTCACCAATATTCCTTCCTTGTGCTTTACACTGATTAATTCCTATTCATGTTAAAGATCCACTCAGTTAAAAAATCACTTCCTCGCCCTGACTGGTGTGATTTAGCTGGTTGGGCATCATTCTGCAAAGAGAGAGGTCTCCAGTTGGATTCCCAGTGAGGGCACATTCCTGGGTTTCGGGTTCAGACTCACTGAACATTCAAAAGGCAACCAATTGATGTTTCTCTCCCTCTCTTTCTCCCTCCATTCCCCTCTCTCTAAAAATAAATAAATAAAATCTGAACAAAAGAAAGAAATAGGAAGGAAAAAAGGAAAGTAGAAAGGAAGGAAAAAAGAAAGGAAGGAAGGAATCACTGCCTCCAGAAAGCCCCTTGCACCTAATAAGAAAATGCTCCCCTTAATGCTTTATTAATACTTTGTACTTATTTCCACTATCCTACCCCATCCCCAATAATAAGATACTTATTCATTGCATTGTTATTACCCATTTATTTGCTTACTGTATCTTCCTTATCAGTAGGCAGTTTGAGGACAGGTACTGTGTCTTAGCTTATTTTCGGGGAAATAAAGGTCATTCAAGATATTTTTTAATAGGTAGTGAGTGAATGGATAGATACAATTTTATGATTGTGGCCAAACATAGAAAGTCACTAAAATTCCAAAAAAAACCATCTGATAGATGCTGAAAAATAAAGAGGAATTGTCAGAGTGTTAATTCTAAATAGTACATTAAATTTTAAAAGAATTAAATTAAAAATTGCATAATCCGGAAAAATAAAAATTTAAAAGTATAAAAATGCATTCTGTTGGTGAGACTTTGGATAAGGCAAGAACTTTTATTCATTGCTGGTACAAACATTCTGGAGGGGAACTTGTCAGTACCTAATAAAACTACTATGTATGGATGTGAAAGTTGGATGGTGAAGAAGGCTGATGGGGAGAAAATGAATTCATTGGAAATATAGTGCTGGAGGAGAGCTCTACAGATACCCTGGACCACCAGAAAGACAAACAAGTGTGTCCTAGAACAAATTAAGCCTGAAGCAATGCTGGAGGCAAAAATGACAAAACTGGAGCTGTCCTATTTTGGGCGTATCATGAGAAAGCAGGATTCTTTAGAAAAGACAATAATTCCAGGAAAAATAGAAGGTAACAGGAAAAGAGGAAGATGAGATGGGCTGACTCCATAAAAGAAGCCACAGGCATGAGTCTATAGGAGCTGAGCAGGGCTGTTGAGAACAGGATGTTGTGGACATCACTCATTCAGGAGTCATCAGGAGACAGAGATAACTCAACTGCATGTATCAACAACAAAACTATTGATACACATGCTTTTTCTGTTTGACCCAACTCTTCCACTTCTATTAATTTACCCTGAAGATACACTTATATCAGTAGAAAAATACATATGCATAAGGCTATTTATTGCAGCAGTTTATAATTGCAAAATATTAGAAACAACCTAAATGCCCATAAATAGAATGGTGATGAATAAACCATGCTACAGCCACA
Source organism: Trachops cirrhosus (assembly GCA_028533065.1). Lineage (NCBI taxonomy): Eukaryota > Metazoa > Chordata > Mammalia > Chiroptera > Phyllostomidae > Trachops > Trachops cirrhosus. The sequence goes on along the minus strand of CM052540.1, from coordinate 139,882,792 downwards.
AAGAGTTATGCAGCAATAGAAGAGAATAAGGAAGATCTCTCTGAACTGACATGGAGACATTTCCAGTATATATGTCTAAGAGAAGAGAGCAAAATGCGAAGGAGTATCATTCTATAGTATCCTGTCATTTGTGTATGAAAAAGAAAACAAATAAGAAAATATACATGTATCTCCTCACTTTAACAAACATACATATAGAAAGGATAAACCAGATATTAATGAAATTGGATACCTACTAGGGGTGGGAACAGAATAGAAGAAATGGAGGAGTAAGAACAGAATAGAATGGATGAGGGGGGATATTTCTAAGCCTATCTTCTTGTAAAATTTTACTTTTTAGAACAATGACATTACTTCACATACACAAAATATAAATAACTAAAAGAAACCAGGATTTGGAGAAAACCCAAACTAGAATATAAGCAGCAATAAATGAGCCTACTTATATTAGAAAGGAATAAAATAACCTTGTTTAAGGGAACAAAGAAGAAAATAATTAACCTAAGTAATTTAGGAAAACAACATCTTAATATATATTTTAAGTTTAAAGACAAAAAACTGTACAGAATTAATAAATTATTCTGACACTATATGTATTCTAGGATTGAACAAATTAATACACTATGGACAATGAGAGCCAGGTATCTATCTCACGGATGGAGAAAGGACTTACAAATAATGAAAGGAGGAATGCTGTGCTACTGGGTTGGACTTGAAGATTCAAACCTAGGAACTCATGCTCTTGAGTTCTGGATCAAACATATATTCAGAGCTAAATAGATATATCCATTTATCCATCTATCTGTTTACTCATACATGTGTACATACATATATGCATAAGATAAAGAGATATCCTAGTAACTACATTTAAGCAAAATACACTTTTATAAAATAGAAATATTCAAAATATGAGTAATATAAAATGTTAGCAATAATGTTATACTACTAATATTTTCAAAATATTTTTAAATCACTAAAAGTGAAAATATAGTAATAATGAATCTGCATTCAAATAATTTGGGATTACAAGTTAAATAACTTTCTTTCCTACTGGACATACCAGAGCTTTTGATACACTAATGTGACATGTGAACTTCCAAGAGGTAAATATATTTATACAAAAGTATGGAACCTTTTGGAGAAGCAGTTTATAAAGCTGACAATTAAGAAAACACTGCCCTATTATAATCTTTAACAATTTCTTCACTTTGAATTTGAAATTTTAAGTAAATTGTTTGATTTATAAAATATATCTCTTCTAGTGATATTTAAATCATTTTCCCTATACTTTCTATAAACTTTACTCAATACCAATTCTCATCTCTATATGTTATATATCCAATGATGTTATTATATATAAAGTAATTATTTTCATTACAAACTATACTCAGTTGTTTAAAATGATGTGTCTAAAGTTACATCAATATTTTACCTTTATATTTTTAATTTAAACAACAACCATGTAGGAGTATCTTTAATAGCTATAACAGCTTAAGTGCACAACTTTATAAACTGACTGTGATAGTCAAATCCTTTGAGAGTATACTAATAATTTATTTAATTATACAGATAACACACTAGGGCAATGATTTCCAAATGTGTTCCAACTTCTAGCTGCAGCATACATAGTCTAGGTTGTGAGCCTTCTCTGAGAATAAATATTCTACCCCACACCAGTCATGGTACCTACATGTTACTCAGCGACTTGGTGCCATAAACCACAATTACTTGGGCCAGATATGAATATTAAACTAAAGCTTATCCAATCAGATTCTCTTTCCAGGAAGGTATACTTAGGATTAAGCAATTCTAGTTTGTCTCTGCTAGTGATAAAAACTAAGCAATTTTAGGTTGACCATTTATATAAAAAAGAAAAACTCAATCTGCAAAGAAAACCAATAAAACAGACGCACCAAAAAATTTTGTATGATCTTAGAAAGGTGCTATATAATTACCTATTTTATAAAATGTAGCATTTCCTTATAATGGATGTTTTACAAACTTAACAAAGAGAAGTCCCTTCAATTTGTCACAACTTACCTGAAATACAATATGATTATCATAAAGCAGTAAGTAAATTGTGAGTTACAGAATCATACTGAGAAACTCCTAGTTTAATATAAACAAAAAATTTTTTAAAAGCATTCTCCATTCTCCAAGGTCAAGATTTCAAAGATCCCTTAGCCACAAGTAAAGAACAGCCCTATTTTTGCAGATGGCTTTTGTGGCTGAGCCATGAAAGAAAAGAACTCAAAGGCAGCTCTCTGCCTCTCTGTCAGCAGATTTGATTACATATAATGGGCCCTTTATAAGGAAAAACTTAATTCTGTGTGTTTCTCCTTTACTCTCACATACTACCACACTTCTGACAGCAGAAGTGTGGGGTTTTTTCTCACACAAACCAATTTTCAGCTGGGTGTCCTACAATTCAATTGAATTCTAATACTAACCAAAGTGCCAACTTTACATGTTAAGGGCTCATTCCTACAACACCGCCCTCAGCTTCAGATGCCAATTAGAAGTAGTAAATCCCCAGGTTACCCACAACTCTGTCCAGCTTGGCTACAAACTGGAGCCAGAGGGAACATGACCCTTCCCCCTCCTCAAATTCAATCATTTACTAAGAACAGGTCACAGAACTTAGAAAAACTCTTATGTCTACTACTGTATTATATAATTAAAGGATATGATAAAAAATACAGATGAACACTCAGATAAAGAGATACATAGGGCAAGATCTGGAGGCAAGAGGTATCACTTTCTGTATAGCAAAGTGTTGGTCAGCCCTGAAGCTCCCTGAATCTTTAACTATGGGAATGTTTACTGAAGCTTCATCACATAGACAGGACAGAATATTAAATACATTTCCAGCCCTTCTCCTGTCTCCAGAGAATAAAGGGTGGTGCTGAAAGTTTCAAGCTTCTAATTATGGTTTGGTCTATCTGGTGACCAGTGTCCCATCCTGAGGCCCACCTAGAGTCACCTCATTAGAACAAAAGACACTTCTGTCACCAGGAAATCCCAAGGGATTTTGGAGCTCAGGGTCAGACACTCCTATCACTCAGGAAATTAGAAAGGTCTTAGGAGCTCTGTGTCAGGAACTGGGGTATTCCAGTTAAAAATGAATACTGGAATAAAAGATTCTTCTAGTAGCACCCTTATTTGCAGGAATTTTAGGAACTGTGTAACAGTAAGGGGTGGAGGGAGAGGGACAGAGACCAGTTTTTTTTCAGTCCTGCTGGAACAACTTCCACTGTGTTGTGAACTGCCCGTGACTGATAGGACCCATGGAGAAAGCTAAAATGGAAACCTAGAGAAAATCCTTGCTTTAGAAAAGTGGATACTAGAATTATAACCTATTCGATGCCTGAGATTTCAACTCTTCCTGACTCATTAGTGTAAGTTAACCATTTGAGTTAAAAAAGAAAATCAAACTATTTATTCAAAAGACCAACTACTCATTGAGTGGTCTGTGGATGAAAATCTGTGTTATCTAAATATAATTTGTGTTTATTTTTTTTTAAAGATTTTATTTATTTATCTTTAGAGGGAAAGGGAAGGAGAGAGGGAGAGAAATATAGAGAGAAATATCAATGTATGGTTGCTTCCTGTACTAGGAACTGGCCTGCAACCCAGGCATGTGTCCTGACTGGGAATCGAACCGTGATCTCTTGGTTCACAGGCCCGCGCTTAATCCACTAAGCTACACCAGCCAGGGCAGTGTTTATTTTTTTTTTTATTTTTTTTTTTATTTTTTTTTTTTATTGCTTCAGTGAGACTGGACTGTGATGTGATAACAACCTCCAAAACATAGTAACGTAACACAAGCAGTGTAATTCTTTCCATGGTAAATATTAAAGAATGATCAAGGGAGATCTCAATCCTGTCACTAAGTCACTAAGAAAGCCAGGCTACAGAAGCTCTATCTTAACACATACGGTAGCTTCATGATCATCACAGCAAAGGAACACCATGCACTGCACATAGGCACACTTACCACTCCAACCTCTTGATATGTTAACGTACATCACTTCTGCTCATATTTCATTAGCCAAAATATGTAATATAGTCCACCTAACTTTAGAGGGGGTGGGAATTCAATCCTTCCATATGTTTAAAAGTATAGTTGTGAATACATTGTGACATATTTTGCATTTGAGCACCTGACAATTCACATTTCTTGATAAGAAGTAGAAAAAGACTTGGGCTCCCTCCACAGTTTCTTCTCAGTTAAAGCTCAACACTGGCCCACATATTTCTACTCATACCCAGAACCTCAGACACTTCTGAGCTAGCTTCTCATGACATAGATTAATCCACTAAGGGATTCTGGGATGGGCACTAGCAATCTTTTAGAAATCAGGGGAAGATGATTTGTATTAAGCAAGGGAAATAGGCCATGCTTTTTCCAAACATATTCTACCCCCATTGTCTATCCAGTTTTGAATCTTTAGATTAAAAAGCATTGCTTCTTTACTTTAAGAAGCAATATATGCTCAGAAACTTCAGAAAGGGCAGAAAAGCATCAGGACAATTAAAGTATTCCTATTCACAAGCCAGGGATATCTATTTCTTATTATAGATAATCAAAACATATGCAAAAGTATCTAGGCATTTGATAATGATGCAATGGAAATTCACATATATCAATCATAAGTATTTATCAAATTAGATTAATTATAATATAATAAATAAATAAATAAGTGTAGACATTTTTAAAGTGCTTAATGCACATTACTCACTTATAAAATCTATGAGGTCAGGAACTTTATCTTATTTGCCCCTGGGTCAGCAGAGCCAGAAAAGTGACTGGCACATAGTAGACATTCACTAAGAATGTGCCAAATGAATGAATGTATTGCCCAGGGGCTTTCCAAAATAAACTGTACTTTCAAATATAATTATTCCCACAGAAAGTTAAATCTATCACTTGTCACCATCTTGGTCTAAGTCATTATTTAGCTAATTTATTTCTTCCTGATATTCACTAAAGGAATAGGTACATTTAATGAGAGCCATTTCCTAGGAAGTAGTAGATGGGGGAAGGATACAAATTTACTTTTCCCTCTAATTCCCCCTAAAATTTCCCTGGAACTTTAGAATTTAACACTTTTTTTAAATCCTTCCCTAAGGCATTTTTTTTCCCATTGCTTTTAGAGAGAGAGGGAGGGAAAGAGAGAAACATCAAATGGTTGCCTCCAGTATGCTCCCAGACTGGGGATCGAATCTGCAACCTAGGTATGTTGCTCTGGCCTGTAACTGAACCCATGAACTTTCAGTTATGGAACAACACTCCAACCAACTCTGCCACACTGGCCAGGGAAAAGATTCAACAATTGATTTTATAATCTTGAAGCAAGAAAAGGAAATACACTCAGTAGGCTGAGATATTTATATTTTCTTAAAACCTGAGATGGAAATAGATGCTTATAGGTGAATATAGGTAATATAAGTAGCTGGTGTGTATACCTATGTGTGTACCTACTAATTGCCCCAATAGCAACAATTACATTTTGTCCCAGATTAAAAATTGTTCATAGTCCTCAAAGTAATCCACATCCAAAATCCACATATTGTTTCCCATTTTTATACCATGATCCCAGAACAGCCTTTGACAAATCCTTTAGTTTGTCTAACTCACTTTTCTCTAATAGTACATAGCATACATGAAGTACTGTAGATTGATATACAGCTTCTGTATCTCAGTTCCTAAATTAAGGCTTTTTACAGAGTTGTTAATAATACAACCCCAAACTCCTGGAATTATAGGCAAAGTTAAAAAATCATTCCTCCTTTGCCTTTCAACAAATTTTAATTCTCTGCTCTGTGTGCATGTAAACACTATTAATGTTAATGGAGGCAATGTCCATGCATACAGAGTGAAATATATGTCTAAATCACACTTTAATCTTTAGCTACACAACTATGGCACCTGCTCAAATGATACATGTGCTCAAATACTCACTGTATGTCTGTTATTTCCTGTCTGGATATTAAAATTTATTCATGTATTTTTTAGAAGTTATTACAATATTTTGGCGAACACATTTTTTTATTGTTATACATGTGTTGAGTTTTAACTGGGTGCTAGATTCAACTGTAACTTTCCTGGTTTATTATAATGCAATTAGAATGTAAATTCAATTCCTGACCAGGTTATATTTGTTTTCAAAACTGGAAATTTTCCACCTGGTTAAACATATGTAGTAAAGAAAAACATAATGCAAACAAAATAAATATAAGTAACCTGGCCTCTCCTTTCTGTACTGAATCATGGTTATCTTTACATAATAAAAAACATTTTTAATTACTGCATTATAAAAAACCCAGTTAAATGATATCACATCGGGTTTACTTATATTAAAAATATTTTATTAACCGTTTGAAGTTTTTTAAGTGGTTAGCTAAATAATTTTACATTATCTTTATATTATCCTAATTGATGCTCTCTAAAACCATGTAAATCTAGCATTAGGCATTTTTCCAGAGGACAGTGTACATCTCCAGCTTCACATTCCTTCTTTTCTTTTCCACATTCCCACAATGTGCCCCAAAAAGGTGAAAAGAGGAAGATAATCCTGAAATATGTAAAATATAGAAAGGCCAAAATTCTTACACTTTGAGGGGAGGAAGAATGCTCATTTTTCTCTGTAACTAATCTTTTACTCTGGAGCCCCATTCTATAAATGAGAAAATTTGCCTATTAAATATAATTCATTCTATTTGCATTTTAAGCTGTGAATATTTAGTCCATGCAAAGCTCAAAGTTTCTATCAGGACTTTTCCCCCATTCTCCTTTCCCCTTCCTTCTCCTTTCCCCTTCCTACTAAAGAGAACAGAGGCAGAGTGAAGCTTCCATATCCTCAGGCATTAGCTTAAGGGAGTTCCCGGTAGTGCAGCTTGTTTTGTAAATTCTTTTGAATTCCTACCACAAAGTCATTGTCCTCAACCACAGTCTCCAGGTATAAAATCTACCTTCTGCAGGAACCTCAGATTATATGGAACCCACACACAATACCAGACCCTTCACCTAGCCCCATTCTTCAGCCATGGAATCTCTCACACCTATTGGTGGTGGTGACCTATTGGTGGTGTGGATTCATACCAATTTCCTAGGCTATATCTTGAGAAGCCAGAACTAAAGGATCCCTTCAGTAGGAATCAAGGTGCTTCTATCAACCTCACCCTCTGCCTACAACACCATTCCTGAAGTTTAAACCTGTAGGTGGGGAGCCAGGACATTCGTCTCTGACCTTTTGCTCCCTTTCTCTTCCCTCTTGGTGAATTTTTTACCTTACCCATCTCACAAAACCATCACTAAAATGTATATTCCTTCTTCTCTATTCCATGACATTTTCCCTTTTCCATCCTTATTCCTTGCTAACATAATTCTGACTTTATTCAAGTATAGATCAGAGGTGTGTTTCAGAGGAGCCTGAGCTCCTCCCAACTTCAGAGAGTGAGTATTATTTGAATTAAGCCAACCTGGGTAATTCCATTATTCTGGCTACTTGGTTTAGGAATGACGTGTGATGCAGTTGTGCTCATTGAGATGGTAGGAAAAAGGTGCTGGGGACTTCAGAAAAAATGTTCCTTTCTTAAAGAGAAACATGAATATGTATGTCTCTTCTCCCATGTAGCCTTTGGATATTGTTTATGAGGACATAAGGCCTGGAACTGCTGTAGTCAGTTACCTTATACCTATGAGGAGAGTAGCCAGAATGTTAAGAATGGCATCCCAGAATAAAGATAAAAAACCTGGTCCTTAATGATGTCATTGAGCTATTGAACTAGACACCCTCCCTAGAACTCACCATCTCAAGATTTCTTTTTAGGTGCGAGCATATTTCCTTATAGGTAAACAGTTCCAGCTGGCTTTCTGTTACTTTCAACCAAAAACACACTAACTGATTATGCTTTCCCTAGGGTAAAAATGTCAAAAGTGTCACAGGGAGAGAAAGCAGAGGTCAGACAAAGGAAAACATATGGAACTCCAAAGTTCTACATCACTCAGATGAAAAAAAGACAAGAGATAACATCGATTTATCAGACTCTGCCTTTCATTTTTTGTTTGTGCTTTTATCAAAGTTATAAATGTACATAGTTTAATAAGTCAAAGAGTTTAAAATTTTTCCATTCTTTATAAAAGTATTCTTTCTTCTGTACCATAATATCCTGCTTCCCAGAGGCAATTACTCTCAGCTGTTCAAATTGAATTTTTTGGTATTCATTTTCAAATCTTTCCATATGATAATGTATCCATTTGATAGGACTGCCACAACAAAATACCATAGACTGGGTGACTTAAATAACAGAAATTTTCTCATAGTTCTGAAAGCAAAAAGTCCAGGATCAAAGTGTCAGCATTGGATTCTTCTGAGGGGTCTTTTCTTGTCTTGAAAACGTCCACCTTCTCTGTACACCATCTGAGAGAAGGGCAGGTTATGTCCTGACCATTTTTTCTTTGTTGGTGTGTCTCTTTTTGTAATGTTTTGTGTCTCTTTTTGTAATGTTTTTGTTTTTTCTTATGAGTCATATTACATTAGGGCCCAACCTGGAGTCCTTGTTTTAACTTAATTGCTTCTTTAAAGGCCCTATCTCCAAATACAGTCATATTCTAGAATTGGGAGTTAGGATTTTAACATATGGATTTGGTAGAGGGACACAATTCAGTCCGAAACAAATAGAAAATTTTACATAGTAGTTGCTGTAGACCAGTATGGTGGGGTGCTAAGCTCACATATATATTATCCTTATATCCTCCAAGGCTGTGTGGTATATATTATAATTATTCCCATTTTACAGATGAGTACCAATGCTCAACAAGTCAAGTAATTTGCTCAAGGTTAAACTGCTGGAAAGTAACAAAGCAATGATTCAAATCTAGGCAGTCTGAACCCAAAGTTCATGTTCATAACACTAAAGTATGCTCCATTCTTATATCGCCACTTCTCTCTATAGAAGATGAGCATTTAGTTCTCTTTCTAACCCCAGCAAATTCACACATAGCACATATGTGAATACAGACATGCTTCATTCATCCTCCTGATATTATTTCATAAATTTTGGTTAGATCAATATTCAGTTTACCTTTTATGACTACGTATTTTGTTAAAATCAAGCAATAAAGAACATTATTTTTTTAAGATTTTATTTATTTTAGAGAGAGAGGTTGGGAGAGAGAGGAGAGAAACATCAGTGTGTGGTTGCCTCTCACATGCCCCCCACTGGGGACCTGGTCTGCAGCCTAGGCATGTGTCCTGACTGGGAATCAAACCAGTGACCCTTTGGCTCAAAGGCCAGTGCTCAATCCATTAAGCCACATCAGCCAGGGCTAAAGAACATTATTTTTTTATTTCTTGCATAAATTTTCATTTCCCTGGGGTTAATGTCTTTTTACTTTTGCTTAGTTTTCTGTGTAGTAATCACCAATTTAACCCCAAGATCTAAAAATTGTTAAATCTCTTCTCAATATTTACTCACATTAGGTATTCTAGTGATGCCATCTTCTTGAATAATTTCTGCCAGAGCCTTTGGTATGGAGTGGTCATTCTCTAAACCTAGAGCACAGCCAACATCTTGGTATTGCCCTTAACCCACATCGCAGAGATTTTGCTTTGCTTTTGTGTTAGATACTTTCTTCATGGACACACCTTTAAGTTTCTTATTATATTCCCTCCTTTTAAGGAAGTATCTTCTAGGAGCTCCCAGAGAAGACAAATGGGGAGGCAAAATTTTGAGACATTATAGGTCTGTACACATCTCTATTTTTATCTCACAGCTAATAGTTTAGCTGGGTATAAAGTATCAGCTTGTTAGTTATTTTTCTTCACCATTTCAAACATCAATGTATAGTCTTCAAGCTTCCAGTGTGTTGTGAATAAGTCATTCTGATTTTCAGTACCTTATATGTGACATATCCTCTTTGGAAAACTTATGGAATCTTCATTTCCCCACTCCCCTGTAGCCCGCAATATTCTTAAATATTTCTATGAGGTTGCCTATATTCACAATTGGGCCAAGCAACCTGTAAACTCATATCCTTAAGTTCTGAGAAATATTATTTTACTGATTGCTTTCCCATTATTCTCTCCCATGACAACTATTTTCTCTGTTCTTTCTGAAACTTCTTTTATCCAGATGCCAGATATTTATACTAACCTTCAAAACACCTATTATTTCCTTTTTGCTTTTCTTTCTTAGATTTCCTCAACTTTATCTCTACTGTCTCCCCTTCTCTACTGTTTTTCATTTCTGCAATCCCATATTTTTAAATTTCCAGACACCTTTTATGTTCAATTATTCTTCTGTCTTGCTTTTGTATAATGAATGTAATATCTTCTTATTCATCTGAGGTTATTAATCTTTTTCTTCCAACTTTTTTCTATTTACTTTGTTTTGGATTCTCTAGTAGAAAGGACTTCCTGAGACCAAGACTTAGGGGCAGGTGGTTAATTGAAGAGTACCTTCAGAAACACTACCTTTAAGGAAGTGAAAGAGGCAGTATTGGGCCAAATGAGCTCAACTGCAATGCAATTGTAATAGCCAATCCCACAGGGAGCTCTGCAGCTGGGACTGCTCTTTAGAGTTGTTGCCAATTTTTGTTCACATTAAGGCAAGTGAACCATGTTTTCATGCCTCCAACTCATACCCTACCTTTCAACCAGACCAGCTGTGCACTGCTCTGGAAACGGGATGTAACCCTGGGCAAAGTGATACTTTTTGGCCACTCAGCTGTGAGCCAATAGTATTACCAACAGCTGGAGGAAAGAATGCCTCTATCCTCCAAGGGCAGATCTGACCAATGCAGTATAACATCCACTAGAGTTTTTATTTTTCATGTTAAAAGCATTTCTCAGTTACTTAGTGATCTTTCGCTTTCCACATTTAGGAGAGGTACTTCTAAAAGTTGTTTGAAAGTTCTAAGTTCATGCTAGGACTTGTCAATTGTAAGCTTTCCTGGAGGGTGTTCTGGCTGGTCATTTCATTGAGTTCCCCAGATGTCTTCTCTCTTGATTGATGAGATTCCATAATGAAGCATCTTCCAGCTAATTGTCAACGATGAAGAGTGCCAAGTGGGAAAACAGAGGTGAGGGAGATTTTGATATTCAGTATGCAAATTCTCAGTCACCTTGTTTTCAGCAAGTCACTCCCCTTTCCCACCTCTTCCTGGTAAGTCTCAGAGATTTTTATGACAGTTTTCCTCCTCCCCTCTTCTCCAGAGACTAAACCTGAAGATTGGCAGAGGGAATTTACCTGACTGTGCAATTGGGGATTTCACTGCTTCTTATAGACGCTTTCAACCAATCCTTCTATTTTTAGCCCCACCTTCAATCCCATTTCCAGAGGTACCTAGAAAAGCAAATTCCTGAACCTTTTAAATATTTTACAATGTGAAAGTTTCTCAGCTTTTTCAACTGTCAGCAAAACTTTCTAGGTCTACTGAGTTGGTACCATTCATTCATCTGCTTTCCAGCTTCCAAAAATTTGCTTTCTTCCTCTCCCATCCTCTCTGTCCTGTGAGTGTATGCGTTTTTAAAAGTATCCCTTTACTGTCATTTAAGGAAGCAAAGTATACGAAGGTACTTAATCTTACATATTCTTTTTTCTCACACTTACATTTTTAAAAAAGGTAAAATATTCTCATGGTTCTAAAAAAATAACTGTCTCTCCTACTCATTCCTCAGTTACCCAGTTGCCTTTTTATTACAATCCCATGCAGGTAATCATTTTTATTAGATCACTGCATATCTTTCAAAAGTTTGTGTGTAAAGGGAAATATGAATATGCACTTATTCTTCCTTTTTTACTTAAAACATAGCTGAACACTGTTCTGCATCTTAACAGTCTTCATTTAACACTGCTAAAGCTCTTTGCATACCAGTATAATGCTTTCTCATCCTTTTTATAGCTGTATAGTATTCCATTTAATCAACCTATCAAGGGACATTTCTATATTTTGTTATAATGTTAATAGATATTATCAATTCCCCTCTATGGTGGTTGTACCAATTATTAATTTCAATAGAATATCTGCCCCATTTTCTAGCATTTAACAGCATGTGTAACAAAAATAAATGAATAGGTGAAAGTAGTATCTTAGTGTACTTTGCATTTCTCTTAGTACAAGTAAAACTTTGCATATGTCTAAGTCACATTTTCGTTTCATTTTACTTGAGTTGCATTCCATTCTTCATAATGCAGAGTTAAAACTTTGGGGAGAAAAACTGTGTGTGTGTGTGTGTGTGTGTGTGTGTGTGCATGCAAGTGTGAAATTAAAAGACGTCTTTACAATGTTGCTGAGCCAAATGTATTAGGGTATCTGAAAAAATCTTGTTACATCTAAAATACCACGTGTTGGTATTTATTAAGTACAATAAAAGAACATGTCTGGTCAGAAGACACACTAATTTAAATTATGAGTTCACTAGTCTTATTTGAGAAAATATACTTTGAACAATGCTTAGTCCTTACCTGGGATATGTTAAAATCAACTTGGTAAGCAGAGAAAATATTGGGCTTAAAATAAGGCAGAGTACATTCCATTAGTCAAGTAATGTAGTCACTCTCAGCCTCAATTTCCTACTCTGAAAAATGAGGATAGTAATATATGCCCCACAGAATGTCAGTGCTATTCACCACTAAGAACCATTAACACAAATGATTTCTAATCAATAAAATCAGAAGAAGGTAGTAAAATGAGCTAGGTAAAAAACACCCAGACATAGAAATGAAATTACTTCAACAATAAAACAAAATTAAGAAATATTAGCAGAGTATAAACAAATAGGATAGTACCTGATGCTAAGAAAACATGTGTAATTTGAAACCACGAAACAGAATGTCCTCACCTCACAACCAGAAGTAAAGCAAAAACAGATTTACCAATTCTGTGATTATATAACTTACCCATTTTGATGAAAATATTTCATCAAAACTATAAGCCTTTAAATCCCAGACAATAGAAGAGCAGGGAATAAAATATACTAAATTGGCAAAATTCAGAAGCATGCGGTTTGTGACAATTTTTTCTACTTTATGTAGATCATCCTATAGTTTAAATAGAAATTATTCTTAAATAAAGACTGAATTTATAATAGTCATTCTATGAAGAAAGTTAACAAATCAAGAGAATCTAATCTTATTTTTCTATTTTAATCTTATATGTAACATAAAAATAAAATTATAACATGACATATACCATTATATGAAATACAAAGGCATTTTTAAAATGTGCATACTTTAGAAAATAAAAATATCATGTTAACTGTCATGTGAAATGCATGATGTTCCTCAGAGTCAATTTTTTAGTTGCAGCAATTGGTCCCCTTGGTGAGGTTGAAAATATATTTTGCCTTTTTTCTCTTTCCAAACCACTATTCTAATTTGAACAGTCAGATCAAGTGCATTCTTCCTTGAAGAAATGCATAGGGAAAGGTTTAAGAGCACTGTCTGATTAAAGAAGCAGTTAGAAGGCCTGTGGGTTGACTGTCATCTGCTCTACATGTCAATTTGTTCTTAATACATTCATAACTAAAACCTCTCCCCCTAAAAAGAACATCCTCAAAATGTAAAGATTTAGTTAAGATTTAACAAATTGAACATGCACCATAAATTACAAATATCTAGGTAATGATTCCTCTCATTGGTCTATATCTACCAATGCATACAAGACAAACAATGGGTGTCCTTAGACACAAAAGCACAATCATTATTCTTGGAAAACTCTCAAGAATATTACCAAATTGAAGTACCAAGAGATACACTTTCATTGTAAGGTTACATGGGATGATACCCTAACAAGTGATATATAATGTAACAAACAGGTGTGCCAACCTTTTCTATGCATGAATAAAACAGAAGTTCTTAAAGTGAAACCAGAGTCAGGAATTCCCATTTAATTCCATCAATGGATGCCTACCCACAATTACCTTAAAAAGTATGGAACACAGATTTCATTCCATAACCTTCTGAAAACTGAGGCCAAGCAGTCAGTTCTAGGGAAAAAAATGAAATTTAGGTGATAGTCTTTCCTTAGCTGTTCCCAAAACCCTAGAGGTCCTGGAGATCCCAGAAGATCCAATATCATATTGTAGATCTATAAATCATTTGAACACACAGCCAAGTAAACAGAATTTTTTGTCCATCAAGGTCTCCATGCAACTAATCATTTCCCTGTAACTCCTGCCAGATTCTCCCACAGCACCCCTAACTCTGTGAATTTGTGATGGGGAGAGAAGCTTATCCCAAGCTTCAGCTGTGTCTTAGCCACAGTTAATTTGAAAACTCTCAAATTAACCCTAAATAACTGAAGTTGACTCTAATTTGTCTCTTCTTCCTTCCATTGGTTTGGATCTATTTTTTATAATTTAATAATCTTACTGTGTTTGTACTGGAGAATTTTGCTATAAACTCTTCTTTAGAAAAAAGATGAGATATAAATTATCAATAAAATAGGAAAAAGAACTCTTTAAGAAAAAATAAACCTTTTCTTTTTCACATGAATCCTTGAAAAGTGAAGACGCTAATAGCTAACAATCAAGATTAGCTTTTTAAAGATAATTTAGAAAAACCTTTTGACTGTAATAATTTATGTAAAAATATATTATAATTTTAAGCTTATTTCAGCCAAATGGAAATAGTTAACAGTATTATTTCAACCAAATAAAGACAGCATATAATACACAAATTTTCTATTTTGAGGTACCTCAGGATCCCTATGAATATATTTCCTTCCAATGGACTGAACACTTGGCTTGCTCACCTGCTTATGAATGCTTGAAAGAAAAAACTAAAGTGAGTTTAGAATTTACCCCTAAGCAATATCCTAGTTACCTGGGTCTGGGTACATCTAGCAGTCCGCGAGAGGCCTTGGAGATCCCAGAATTTCCAGGATTAGACTGTAGAACTGTAGGTTACTTGGGCCCATAAACTAATAATTCCAACTACATGACAAGCCTAATTATAAAAATTAATATTTTAATATAATTTTGCAATTCACAAAACCTTCACAAGCATAATTCTATTTTTCCCAAAATCAAATGATATAATTAGAATATAGTTCAATTTAAATTTGCAACCTTCAAAAAATTTTTCCCAGTTTTTTTTCCTTTTAATATGAGTGAAACCAACCAACTAGATAAGAACAAAATTTTATTATATAAAGAAAATTCTTAGAATCCAAAATCTTGATGCTTTCTTTTTTCCTTTG
Organism: Trachops cirrhosus; assembly: GCA_028533065.1. NCBI lineage: Eukaryota > Metazoa > Chordata > Mammalia > Chiroptera > Phyllostomidae > Trachops > Trachops cirrhosus. The sequence continues at coordinate 139,867,581 of CM052540.1, read as the reverse complement.
AAGGAATTATTTTGTTTTTATTGCCAATGTTGAACAATGTCCCACCATCTCTTAGGACTGAAATTAGTTAACAATTATTTCCCTGCAACACAGGTATAGAAAGTCTTCTGGAAACTCAGTTTTGGTCAGCTATTTCAGATTTAATTGAAGATTTTTATCTTAATATAAAATGAAGAAGGAAAATGTGGACCTTGCTTAAGTATGGTTAAGTCTACCTACTTGGAAGAGACTTTAACCCATGAACTTTCAATACCAGCAAAGTATTTATTTTTTAATGAAAGACTGCTCCTCAGTAGACCAAGCCTAAAACTTTAACCTCCTGTTAAATTTAAGAAGGTCTTCAGTGGTAGAAAATGATTTGAAAATATTTTTCTCACCTAGCAATTAGCTGACATATGTTGAGTGATTTTTTTTACTCTAAAGAGCCAACCATCAGGAAACTTGCATCAGTATACCACCAGAACATTTATGTTCTATGACAGTACATTTCCTAGCTGTCAGGCTTACATGGACCTTTGGAAAGACCCTGTCAATAAATAGTCTATAGTAATGCCACAGAGTGAAAAAGATCACTCTTTTCAGAGAACAGTGTGTTTGACAACTGTTACAAGCATATTAAAATTAGAAATGTCTGACTCCCAAGATTCTATTAAGCATCCCTGATTTCTTCTATTATGCAATAATGAAACTCATTAAAATATTTTAATTAAGTATAAAATCAGAGTATCTACTGATATTTGATTCTATAAAAGCTCAGTAATCTTAAATTATATAATGAAAACATTTTACATATTTTCAGAATAGCACAAGACACACAGATTTCCAGAGTTCTAAAGAAAAGCATAATTTCAATTTTTAGAGAGTTAGGTATCAATAATTACACTTAATAGAGTACACAGGAGTAACTCTAATGTAAGCACGTTCTCAGATAAACTACAGAATTGGTTTCACTAGTTTTAGATTTAACTTGGCAATCTTCCATAGGATTTTTGAAGTTCCCAATGAATGCTTTCTGCAGGATGACAGATGACTGAACTCAGAATCAGGAAATGTAGATGAATAACCTATTATCAATTGAATGGATGACCCTAGGCTGTTTAACTAAGATCTCCAAGACCCAACTAAGCTATCATCCAGATGACCTGCTTATTTCATTCCAAGAATTCCTGCTTGCAACCCAAATCCTGCACAATTCACTCTAATATTAAAAAGATCCCCTCTCCAATGCACTTCCACTGAGACCTATCAAGAGATTTGCTTTTGTCTATTAGACCCAAGTCTATAAAGCCTCCTTCTCTTTGGCTTGGTGCCACAAAGATCCCTTCACACATCCTTTTACCAATTATACTCCTAAACCCAAATTTCCTTCCATTTCTCACTAAGAATTTAAGAGTTCTTTCTTCATTTAAGCAATCCCCCAAAATAAAATCTTCTCCACAAAGGTTAATTGGGAAAAAATGTTTTCCTAAATTTTACTCTCAAATGCAAACCTTTTTTATGAGCCTTCACTGCTCAATACACATTTCTCAATGTTTGCTTAATATTGTATTTGTAATTTATACATTTCTTTCCCAAACATCTACTTTTTCAATGTGTTACTTCTCTGACTATAAAAATACATAGACTATTTGAAATTACTAGCTGCAGAGGTTTGACACCAAACACTAACTTACATGGAATCATACACAAAACAATGAATGCTGCCATGCTAGATTAAGCATACAGGTTTAATAAATGCTTGCGCTGCTAACCTTCTCAATTCCAGATTCTACCTTTCAGTTTTGTTTTTAAAGGTCTGATCCCTTACACCTTGAAATAGTCTACAGAAATCATTGTAAGGAGACAGTAAAATCTAATGCTTATGAGTGGGCTCTAAAATCAGAAAGCTTAGGATAAAATTCCAGTTCCAATTCCTCTTACCTTGAACTAGTCACGCTCTCTAAGCTTTGATATTCTTGAGTATAAAATAGACCATCTAACTGTATCTACCCCGGATTATTAAGATTAAATATATAATGTATGCAAATACCTATGTGTGCCTGGAATACAGGAGCACTTAATGTTACTAAATCTTTAAAAAGATACTTCCTTTATAAAATTTAGCAGAATGCATACCATATTCATGCAAAAAAACCTTCTTATACTTTCATATAAGCACAAAGGAAACAGACTGAAATAATCTTCTCTAAAATAACAATGATTACTATTCCCAGAGATCAAGTAACCATATCTCCTAGTTCACCCAGAACACTTATGAATTACACACTGCCCCATACAAGCCTCCCACAATCCTCTTTCACTCAAATAACCTGGAGTTCAGATGGCAAAATGTATGGTCAATTGTGCTGGTTTTTAAGCTATTTTTTCCCCATAGTTCCAAACCACTTTTCTATACTCAACTGTGTAATACTGGGATTGAGACTGTATAAACTACATTTCTCCTTTGCCAGCTGCATTTTTGTAGGCTCCACTAATAAGACTAGAAGAGTGCAACAGGACGGCAGGAGGTGGAATCTTGCTGTTTCCTGTTTGCTCATTGTTCCTGTCTGAAGCCTGACACTGATACTCTTCAGAAAAAAATGGAAATGGGATCAGGGGCTAAAAAGAAAAGAATTTTTCCTTTATAAAATGTCTTTATGTATTGCTTGTGTAATTTAAATCTAATTACATATTTTAAGTGACTTTTTAAAATACTGTATCTTCTTCACATTGGTTTTCAGAACATTGTAAATAATCTTTTTAAAAAAACACATCATTAGTAAACCAAGTACTTCCAGCCTCTAGCACCAGATAGACAGTTAGTTGATGGAGTTGAGGCCACAGTCACGCAACTGGAATATACTCATTGTGGTGTTTGCTAACCAAAGGCCTTTAACATTAATTAGCACATCAACAAATACGAACGTCTCCCATTAGAAGTACTGCATGAAATGTCCTACAATAAAGGATTAAATAAGTCTAAAATAGAACCTATCACATATTGAGCACGTAACAAATATGTTTTTTATTTCCCCTCCATCACAACTACCTACTCCCAGACACTAATCTAAGCGCTGCCAATAGGGACATAGCTTCTTTAGAGAGTAGACTTTGTTGGTGTATAATGAAGGGGAATGTAAAGATCTTGGCTGACAAATGCCAAACACTCAAAGCTTACCACAACGTACTAGGCAAGTTTAGCAAGAAACAGGTATTTTCTTTAAAAAAATATTTTTTTATTTATTATTTTTAGACAGAGGGCAAGGGAGGGAGACAGAGGGAAAGAAACATCGATGTGCAAGAGAAACATCCATCAGTTGCCTCTCATGCACCCCCAACTCATGTGTCCTGATCGGGAATTGAACCAGCAACCTTTTGATTTGCAGGATGATGACCAACCCATTAAGCCACACCAGTCAGGGCAAGAAACAGGTATTTACACTAGGAAATGCCACTGCATAATAAATACAACTATAATGATAAATATGACTAATACCTCCATGTTCTTTTTTAAAGCAAATTCACTTTCTTCTTCTTGCCACACCTACTAAGCAATTTTATTGGTCTTGCAACTCTTCAATTACTGATCATTAGCACTGGAAAAAACCTGAGCATAATTCATTCCTTACTATAGGAGAAACTGTCCACAAACATAAACTACTCAGGTAAGCACACTTCCCTCAACCCATAGGAACAAACTGCTAGTATCCCAAGAAGTATTAACATTAAGAATAAAAATGTTACTCTATAAGTAACAAAAAGTAGCTTGGATTATTTGTTCCAATGAAGGGATAGAAGACTAGCAAGCCTAAATTTATTTTTATTTGTTCTTTATTCTTCACTTTTTTAATTCAACTTCCTGGAAATCAACATATTTTGTGATCAAAATAGAAGGCATTTCATCACTAAGGCTGATAAAACCTTTTAAATTTCTAAGTTTATCTGTTGCCATGGATATTGTACTACTATAAACACTGATTTCATATTCAAAATTAAATTTTAATATGGTATACAATTAACTTGCTATCTAGATAATTGTTGAAATGTCACCACTCTTATATTACTTCCTACTGATTTTTCTGTTAAATTTCTATTTGATAACTCTTTATGTAACACTCTAGGAGGTTCACAACATTTAAAGTGCCTCATATTATTACTCTTCTTTACATTTAAAATAAGAAATCTGAGGAAAGACAACTAGAATAGACAATTCAACTTTCCTCCTGGAAAGCCCATACCACCAGGAACCAGATTGTTAGTGGAAGATCGGTATAAGTATCATTTCCCTATGACCTACCTATTTCCCTCAACTACTTGTTTCCCCCTAACAACCTTTAACAGGAAGAAGAGCCAGCCCACCAATACCTGCAGAGTCTGTCTCTACTGTCTCCTCATGAATCACAGAATGTTCCTTTAAACAGGTAAAACATAGCCTTAAATTACTTCCATGGTTTACGGTTTTCTATTTGCATCACTGTAATGTTTACTAGAGTAATTATCTGAACAGACCAAAATTCCAAAATTTAAATCTTCTGTCAAGAAGTTAGATGATACAAACTGTATTCAACTAGTTGGAAGGAAATATCCATAAGTAACTCTCATAATTTACATTAACACACCAAAACATAATGCTCGAAGATGTGGATCTATATGCACAATACCTTTTCCCCCCAAACTGACATACATGACTCTTAAAGAAGGAATTATGCTTATATTGCATCATCATCTTGTAAGAAAACATCAAATGTCAACTTGTAGTGGAAAAATACGCTATTCTATTGCTATCTGCATTTCAATTTTGTTTCTGAAACCAGTAATGTAAAGAGGAAAGATTTAAGAAAGATACTTTTGAGAGCTAATAGATATCTGGAATCAAAATAAAACAGAAAATTTAGAAAACTTTAAAATACTAACAAAATAAACATTTTATTAATGAAAGTCTGAAAAAACATGTGCACCAAAACAAAAGTGACTAATGCTGAATAAAAAAATGTTCAAATGTGTACATGATTCAATTTTTTAAACTTTATATATAAAAGCTATATTTAATTACAAAGCTATGAACTATTAGAATGCTAACAATACTTTTCATACAAAGAAACTTAACAGTAGTAAAATAGGAATACATAAGATGCTTATTTTTGGTCCATTTGGAAAAAAGAACTAAGCGGGGGTTTTTTCACATGCCTCCAAGCACAAAAATAGAATATAAGATGAAAACTGCAACATTCTTAGTGTTTTTCCTTGTAATTCTTTAAATGTCACCAGTCATAATAGCAATGAACTCCTCTTGATTTACTGTGGTAAGAAAGAAAATGTAAGTCAGAAATACAGTATTTTTCAGAGAACAATACTAAGTTACTTAAACTTTAAATTTTATATTATACAAATTCTTAATAACAAATATAGCTTTTGCTTCTTTTCTAAGAAGCTGAACATGTTTACTAAATGAAAGTTCATGAGTGCAAAAACATAAAATGTGATATACAATATAAATTGGTATTCTGTAATATTAACTAGGAAAAGACATATTTTATGTTATAAAAAAGTCCATTACAATCATATTTGTATACACTAGCAAAGATCATTTTTAAAGCTTAAAATTGTTAATTTTTTAGATAGTCAAAGCCTATTTTCTTTATTCTACTAATTCACTTAGCAAAGCCTTCCTTAAGTTAAATATATCATGCATGTATATCAGAATTCTAAAAGATGAAAACATATAATAGAAAAAACGTCAAATTGTTGTTTTTCATCTTTTATATATTTAAAAGTCTATTTTAAAGAAAACCTAATTGAAACCAGGTAAACCATACATCAAAAATATCCAGAGAAATTACAATTTTAAAAGATACAGACTTAATCTTAATTACAAAGGAAATGCTATAATATATAGATGTGAATGAAGGAAAATAAAAGACTAATTGTTAGTTTACCAAAATTATAAAATAAATTCAGTAAGAACCTCCAATTTATAAAGCATAATGTTTAAGAAAGGAACCTAGAAATAGTAGGTAATAAGTAATATTAATGTAATCTTATTAAATATAAATTTTAATAACACATATACATGAATTATTAACAGAAATGTGGAGAAAAGAATGCTTCCCCTTTATAAAACACGACCTATGAAGTCCCCAGATTTAACACATACTTTAACAAGGCACAAGGTAGGAATGGTAATTTTGATAATGATAACAAGAACACTACAATGAGAGAAAAGAGACGTTGATTCCAATCACAGCTCTGACACAGAACAGTTCTGCATGTCAATTTCTTCCTCTGAAAATACTGAACTACAGAGATAATCTTTTAGGTTGTTCCTAAGTCTTAAATACTGATGGTATATATGAAAAAACACCACTGAATCAAACATTTTTAAGTGCCTCGTGAATGCCAACACCATACTAGGAGTTATGTACTATATAAAAACAAACATTAGGGTTCCTATTTCAGTATATCATAAAACTAAAGTGACGAAGATATTAAGTGATATAAAATTGTTAATTTTCTGAAAACAGTGATATCATAGTTAGGAAAGATAATGTCCTTATTATTAGTAGGTGCATGCTAAAATATTGGGAGCCAAGTTCATGATATATTTTTCAAGTGATTCAGAAAAAAATAAACACACTGCAGATAAAGCAAATACAATATACTGTTAATTCCTGAATCTAGGTAGAAGGTATAAACGTGTTCGCTGCACTAATCTTAACATTTTTTCCTCTATGTGTAAGAAGACTCATAGTAAAGAGTTAGAAAAGATTAACCAATTAAAAAGTTGAGGAGATAAAATATGTACATCAGGAATAATAAAGTATACTAGTTTCAGAAACCACATAGAAAACCAATTTCAATAATCATGTTAGTCACATTTTATACAGGAAACAGAACGTATGCTGTATAACACAAAGCATGATAATTAAAATGAAAGTACATATCAGTGTTGAAAAAACCCATCATACTGAGGAAAATCACTGCTGATGAGAAAAATTTAGGTTCAAATAAATTCTGACTTGGGGTCCAAAATAAAAACATAGGATTTGGTTTGATTGGTGGACAGAAAGCTTAGGTAGGAGACCACCACCTGAAAAATAGTTGAAGATAAAAATAGTGCAAAAATAAGATTTAAGGAGTTAAGAATGAGCTCTCCAGAAGTCAAATAAGAACCATGAATCCATGCATTATTAAACATTTATAAGGCACTATGACAGACACAGAACACAATACAAAACCTGTAATACTCAAAATACTTTCAATAATCTTTACAAATTGTAGTAGTGATTATTAATTAACCTTTGCAGCTAAATAATTTCATTTCAGTATTTTATGAAGGCTATGATCTCTCTCCCCAGTTAAAAAATAAGATAAAATATACAAAAAATTTAACTGATATCATTGTTATGCCCCTTCATTTAAGAATCACCAATTTAGTCAATCTAGACTGAAGCATGTAGACCTAAAACAGGAGATAAGAGGATGTTTTTAAGGAACAACAATATAATGAAAGCCTTAGAATGATTTGATTATAAATCATTTTAACAGTATAATACAGTCATGATTAAAATATTCAAAAAGTATGTTTTGTTAAATATCTAGAACTTTTCTCTCAAATGTAAAATCTCAATACTCAAATTTCAAATTCAACTTCATATTATTCTAAAACTACAAAACACTTAATTTTTATATTATGTATGTATAAACACCTTAAAGTATTGTAACATTTCAAAAGTATTTTGAATTGTTTCAGAATTTCAGACATCAAAACAGAATATTTAAAAACAAAAATGTGGAAAATTGAAGGGAAGTGGCCATGGAAATTAGACAATCTCCTTTATTATGAGTAAACCATTCAGACAATTAAGAGAATCTGTGATACCTTTGTACATTTGGTTTTATAACCTTCTCTATCAACAGTATCTTCTATCAAGTTCCTATATCTAATAAATATAGCATAGTATACCTACCTTAAAATAGGCATTTGATAAAATATTTACTGGTCAAATGATATACTTATTTTCTTCTACAATGCCTTTTAAATGAAATTTTCATAAATCAATCATTTCATAGAGTAAATCATATTATATGTCATTAAAATAAAGAAATTTAGAGAAATTAAGTAGACAAGTAGCTCAGAGACCATCTGGCTTTGGAGGGAAAAAAAAATCAAGTTTTAGCATCTGAAGTGCCAACTGAATATTTTACTAATCCACTGCTTCCTATAATAGTATGCAATTTGTAAAACTCCATAAACATAGACATCTAATTAATATTTAACTTTATAACACAAGAGGCAATACAGTGTTACAGTAAAAAACATGTTGTCATTATGGAGATCTGAGTTTGAGTTCTGGCTCTGCCATGTATTGGCTAGATGACAATGTTGAAAGGTTATTATTAATCTCTCAGAGCTTTAGTTTCCTTATCTATACAGGCAACTATCCTACACATGAATAGGTAAAACACTGTATTTACGTCACAAAAGCTATCATGAAAATTAAGTGGCATAATCTACAATGTAACATCCTAAGTACAAAATAACTATATTTAACTATGTTATTAACTATATGTTTAAACTCATCATATTTACAGGATAGTCCACTTTGGCTTTTTAAATGTTGCTTCCATTTGTCTACAAAAATATATTGTGTTTTATTTTATATATGTTGGGAGAGATGGTGAAGAAGGGATTCTTTCCATATCATCACCACAGCTTTATTTATATTCCATATAATAGCTTCTTTACCTTTAACTCATTCATGTTTATTATTCTAATATACACAATAAAAACATTTTCATTGCTCTTAAAAACTGAACAGTGTGAAAAATTCATATACAAAAGACTTACTAAAGCCTACAAAAAAGGCAGCAAAGTATCATGATCTTTACCAGTTTAACATATACAAAGAAAGTACGTTATATCTAAACAAAACTGTTTACAGTCAAAGAATAAATATTAAGTAATCAGATTAACAAGTTGTTATAAAATACATCTTTCTACTTTTTCAAAAATAGGCAGATTTTCATATAGCTTCAGAGACCAATTTAAATTAAGGCAGTGTTCCAAAGCCAGACTAAGTGGATTAAAGTTGTAGTTCTCATTGTTTCTGTATATAAATGTCTTTCAACAATAATTTTCTGAACTTGCCACATTAACTACAGGATGGGGCAAAAGTAGGTTTACAGTTGTGTGTACACGAAAAAGAGAGTTTATTTTTCATTATTATTTAATTATTGTCTTTTCCATACAAACTGTAACCTACTTTTGCCCTGAATACCCTGAATACTTAGTATGTCTTTTCTGAAAAATAAATGTGAAGTAGCTACTATGAATTCTGCAAAGTATCATTCACAGTAGCATTTACAGATATAAAAAAATAGTACATGCATATATGTGCACTGTTATTTGTATGCTGTAAGACAATATTTGATGCATACATGAATCCCCAGACCTTATGCAATACCTAAGAAGGCTGACCCACACCTCAGACTGAAAACTACTGGATAAGACTATTTTAATATAAGACTGCCCTCCTCCTCACAAAACAAAACAAATCTTAATAAAAGACCATGCATCAGCTGTATTTGATTTGTAATCAAACATTTAGAAAAAAAGTTATTTGCCTGTTAACTCACTTGAATAAACGACAGTAGGATACCCAAGCAACAGTTGTACAGTGACAAAGTAGAGTAATGAAAGCAAAGAGGCCTGAAGAAATGTTTTAAGGATGCACTAAATTAAATCTTCAAGCAAAGAAGTACAGATGTGAACTATGAGATTCAAAAGCAGCAGCCAGAGCAATACAAGGGATGAAGAAATGGACACATTTTTCTAAGCAAAGTTTCACTTCAAGTTTTAATTTAAAAGGCAGATTCCTAATTAATATTTTCTTCTAAAGTCAAATGAAGTTTATAACTGAAATCTAATTGCATGTGACTAGTACAGTAAAAATAAAGTTACAACTGATCTTTTGACAAATTATTAAAGATGTATGAAATAGATATATCAAGATTCTCTATGTCACTGAATATAGTACCTTTACAGAACAGAGTTCCTTTAAAGCTAATTTAGGGCAATAACAACTAGGGAAAACACACAAAAAATTTTACATATTAAGGCAGCAGTTTCTAAATCCAAAATATTAGCATGAAAGCTTAAGAAATCATTTAAATTTCCTCAAGTTTTAATCATCTTTGTTTCAAAATATAAGTAACTATATCAACTCCTTTCAAAAAGCTGGTATTAAAAAATAGAAAAATGTTGTAGTACTCAAATATTCATATACATATGAGAAAGCACAATAATGTACATTTCTAAAGGACAATCTACAAACCTGAACTGATACATGATATTGTCTTACCTCCTTATTAAAGCACGCCAGTACTGCCAAGGTAATATATGTATATATTTAGTATATATGTATAGTGTGTATTATATCAATATATATCTACTAAACACACTCCAACTCAGGGCTTTAAAATGTACCTGAGGGAACAACTAACATTTTAGCAGACAGAAATTAGCAATTAGAATACTCTAGGATTAAAGAATGGAACGATAAAAGGCACAGCATAAAACAGTGTTTTCAAGATAGAATGTATTTTGTCAAAGGGTGTATGCATGGGAAGTGAAGGTTAAAGTAAAAAAGTGGAAGACTACAAATGGGAAATAAAACTAGATACTGAAGGTAAGATCATAAAAAGGCTTTGAACTTTAGGCCCAATGAACGGAGGAATCATTGTGTTTGAACAAGGAAATGACATCATCAAACCTGTACTCTGATGAGCAATTACTAAGCTACAAAAGACTGCCCAGTCAGTGAGGGCAGAGACCACATCTGCTATTGTGTAGCACCAATCAGCACATACAACACAGTACCCAGCAGGCATACAAGAAAATAATGAGGCTATGATAACATTCCTACAAAGAAATCAGGATCTCAACTAGGATACCAGCAGTAAAGATATAAAATGGATTCAGAACATCTGAAGGACAGAATCAACAGCACTTAGTAAAATTTAGAAGTGCATGCATGTTGAGGAAGAAAGTATTAATGGCTGAAATTTTACTAAGTGGCTGAAATTTTGGTGATGTTTCACCCACAAAGAAAAGTATCTTCTTAAAGTGTGAAATCTATTACAATCCATATAGTTGCTTTCAAAGGCCTGCTTTGCTTCATTCTAAATCAAAAATACAAAATATTTATGCAAAAAGCCCATTACAGGATGAACAATTGTACTAGATAGTTTGTAAAAGATCTTGAAATAATTTGGCTTTAGAAAAACTTACTAGATGTATGTATCAGGAATACCTGGAATATGTTTTACTCAAACTTACTTTCTCCATCACCATCTTTATCAAATTCTTCTATCATAGCACGAAGTTCTTCATCGCTCATGTTTTCACCCAGTTCTCTGGCAACTCGTCGCAAATTCCTCAAGCTTATTTTACCTGAATCATCATCATCAAATAGTTTAAATGCCTTCAATATTTCTTCATGTGGATCTCTCTCCAATATCCAATCTGTCACTAGAGTTAAAAAAAATAGAAGATAAAAAATAAACCTTTGCCCTGGCTGGTGTGGCTCAGTGGATTTGAGTGCCATCCTGCCAACCAAATGGTTGTCAGTTCAATTCCCAGTCAGGGCACATGCATGGGTTGTGGGCCAGATCATCCTCCAGGTAGGAGGCATGAGAGGCAACCACACAATGATGTTTCTCTCCCTTTCTTTTTCCCTCCCTTCCCCTCTCTCTAAAAATAGTAATTTTTTTTAAGATTTTATTTATTTATTTTCAGAGGGGAAGGGAAGGAGAGAGGGAGAGAAATATCAATGTATGGTTGCTTCCTGTGCATTCCCTACTGGGAACTGGCCTGCAACCCAGGCACGTGCCCTGACTGGGAATCGAACCGTGATCTCTTGGTTCACAGGCCCGCACTTAATCCACTAAGCTACACCAGCCAGGGCTCTAAAAATAATAATTTTTTTAAAAAAACCAACCTCTCCATGAAAAAATAATTAACCTTTATAATCACAAAGACATTCATTTGTGAAATCAACTAAGTACTAGATGAGAAGTAAAACCGTGAATCTGTCAACATTTAGCTTGATTAATAAAATGCCAAATCAGAGCCCAAAAAGTCAAAGAGATAAACCTGAAATTAGAAAAGTCAAATCCATATTTTAAAATTTAACCTTTCTAATATCAATAATTCATCCTATTATAAGAGTAAACAAAACTATATTACACAAAGTCAAAATGAAAGGAATTATATACCATACTTATCTATTAGTCTAGGAGTTCATAACCTAATTGGAGAGATGCTATACCGACAAAAAAATTAAAACTAACTAGATAAAAGATGTTTGCTGGCTAAACTTAATAGTAACATTAACTGTTCCTCAAATTTAATCCAACTAAAAACAAACACTAAAAAATTAATGAAACACACTACCATCGTTGATACAGACACAATCTCAGTGTCCCACTGAAAATGCCACTGACGCCTTCATGACTAGGAGAATCTGTTGGTTTTCCAAAATATGAGTAGTTATTAAAAGAATTAAATCTAATTGTAGTAAGACAGCAGAGGAAAAAAAAGGTCTTGGAAAGGAGCTCTCATTTTGTTCAGCAAGATAATTTCAGACAAGTAACTAAAATTAAGTGAGTAATTTCACATCTCTATGGCTTAAAGTATCAATGCATTTTAATATGTTAAATGTAATAACATATAATTTAGTAAACTCAGTACTTTCAATATTAGCATTCTTAATAGCCACAACAACAAAACTGAAGTAGAAATCTATGGTATATAGGTAAAAATCTGAAAATATATCTAAGTAAAATCTCTGAAGTAATTCTGTGAGTCTATCATTACAACAAAAGGTATTTATGACTTTCACTGTGTCATTAAAAGTAATTCAATCCTATTGAAGTTTACAAAATCATTAAAAACTCACAAATGCTTGTATATGGAAAGTACGGAAATGTTCAATGCATCCAAAAGGAAAAATCAATTCAAACCACCAATATTTTATTATTTTGCTATTTCATCATATTTGAATAAGCTTTAGAATAAGCACCTATTTATTCAAGATAATGTGAAATCATCTACACATATATTCAATAGTTTTCTTTTATCCATTAGTTTTATCCAAAAAGTCTACCAAGTAACTAATTGAAGTATATTATTATAAGTATGCAAATCATCAAAGCTCATAAATATTCAGTCAAAAAGGAACTGGCATATATACAGCCATAACACCAAAATAAAATACCACACTTAACTCTATGGCTCATACTCAACTTATTTTGAATTTAGTCCCAACAAAAAAGCAGGACAAGGAAAAAAAAGTGTTAAGAAATTTTCTTCACCAATTAAATAATTAACATGACAGGTGAACCAAAAAAGCAGCTTGCTGCAAGTATTAATGTATTTAAAGAAGCAAAAGGGTGATCTGAGGAACAGATGGGGCTTCAAGATATATAAATTCTTTTCCTACCAGTGCTTTAATTGTGATAGTTACTTCAGACTATGTGTTTGCATAATCTTTTATCAATACTTTGTCTTAGAATGCAACTTTTCTTACGAACTATAAATACCCATCATTCTGGACAGCTAAAATATTAAACTTTATGGTGACTCTCCATACCTTCGCGTTCTATTCCTGTTCTATACAACAGAATTTAATTATAAGAAATACATTTTCTTTCCATGAAAATAAATCAAATGACATGCAGGCAGTTAAGGTGGGTTCAGTCTACGGTATTTCACAAATTTCTGTCCATGTAACTCTTTTCAAATGATTTAATTACACTATCAGAAATGCACTTCCTCAAAATAATAGACCCTACACTTTGTAAAATTCACTTAAAAATACAACAAATTAAAACCGTAACATTAAAAGTTTATCAAAAATTATTAAAGGGAAAGTTAGAAATATAGCTTCAACTATACACCTCACTTTTCTAGGCAAAAATACCAGTTACCATAAATTCAACATTTTGGAGTCAAAACTCCTTCCACTATCACCAAGACAGCTGTCAATGCCCCACCACAAATGGATGAGATCGTTGTTAACAGACAGCTCTCCCTTGGGAAAGGAAATTTCCATTTGAAAAGGCTGGAAATTTTCAATCCCATAAACCTAATCGATGATCAGATCCTAGAGATCTGAGGATGCTACTTATCTTTTTACTCTTAAACTTATTATTCCTTTTCATGCTCACCACCTTCAGCATAAAACATATATTATTTTCAGTCTGCAGTCTCTTTTCCCTCCAACTCTTTAATAGTCTCAACAAACTTATCTTTTTAAATAAAATATATAATTTATTCTTCTTTAAAAATTAACAATGATCCTCTGCAGACTCAAGTCCAAACTCTACATGTTATGTAAGACTTTATCTATCTCACTCCACCTTACCTCTTTAGTCATTTCTCTAAGCTCTAGGGCAGGGAACTACCTAGTATCTCAAAGGTACCACTCTTTATTTTCTCTTCCTGATTGCTTCCCTCTACTCCATCCACAATCTTCTCCTTGGGATGATATCCTACTCACATTCCCAAAGGCTTAAACTAAAAATTCCTTCTGCAAAGTCTTCAATTGCTCCAATTAGAAATTAACAAATCATTCCTGTTAAAGGTCAGACAGTAAATATTACAGACTTTTTTGGGGGGCTGGGCAGGGGGAGCAGTGTCTGTCCAAACTACTCACTCTGCCATGGTGGCACAAAAGCATAAAACATGGATGTGGCAGTGTACAGGCAACAGCTGAATTTGGCCTAGGGCTATAGTTTGGCAACTCGTTCCCTAGACAAGATTAATAATTTACCAGGTGGCACCATACCTTGTGGTCACCTATATTTAGTAAGCTCCTTGAAAGAAAAACCTCTTAATAACTTTAATTAAGTCCCTCCCTCACCCCACCACAGTATCTAATGCCAAAAAATTCAGCAAATATTTGTTAAATAAGCAGAACAAAAACAGTAGTATCCTATTCTATATAGCCAATGAAATAATAAGTAGTATGTGCCAAAAAATAGATGGAATACAAACATATGACTGATCTTGGTCTCACTTTAAAGCATCAATTCCTAAAACACCTATGATACTCACTAGCCTCAGGCTGTCTATACTCTAAACTTACCTCAAATATATTTTAATACTTTTTCCAACTATTGGGAAGAATACAGTTAAGTGTCAGACTTCATCCAGAAATATCATACAACAGTATCCTTAAACAGTAATACATAAGCTAAGTACATAAGCTAAGATTCAAATGTTCTGATCTCGAGTTACTTGTCCCAAGGTATAACATGTATTTATCTATGATCAGTTATTTTTCAAAAATAATCAACAAATAGGGAGAATACATAGTTCTTGACTGTTTGATTCCCAATCATTAATAAATTTTTATTTGACAGCTAGCATTCTTAACAGGTAGCCTTAGGACACAGCCAAAGTGTTGTGCTGAGCCTGTCAAAAGGTCAATCTTTGAAGAGCTGAAATTCAGCCATGGCCTTTTATTCTATAAGGGATCCAGCATTTCTGCTCTACTAGTAACACAGAAAAGATGGGAAGGCATGGAACTCAGGCTTCAACTGCTAATAAAATCACACTTACAAAAATTGTATTCACTTAAGATGAAATAATATTTAGCAAAATTATTAATGACAATGATCGACTACTTAAAATATTCCACAACTATGAAAAAAGGTAATCAGAAACATATAAATATATGCAGAATACTTTTTATGTTCCAGTGATGCAATATGATTATTTCCAGCCATTAAAACAAATAAAACAAAAACTCTTTTTAAAGTAATAATAACAACAAATAATTAATACCACTTACTATATGCTAGGGTCTTTCCTAAGGACTTTACATATTATTAATGCATTTATTTTTCAAAAGAACTCTATGAGGTACTACAACTATCTACATTACAGTAGAAAATGAGGCACAAAGTAAAATGACCAAAAGTAATACAGCTAGTAAGTGGCACAATCAAGATTTGAAGTCAGGCAATCTAGTTGTAAATCACCCATGTTAAACCACTGCATTGTAACAAATGTACCTGACTTATAGCTCTTTCCTAATAGTATCATTTCCACTATATCTTAATACCTTGTTTCTATAAATAAATCCTAGACTAAAATAATAAACTCCAGGAGCACTTTGATATTGAGAGAATAGAGATGGCTCCCTCCCACGTCTCAAATAAATAATTCTATAAGTTAAAGAAAAGAAAGAAATATTCTCCTCAAAGGGACAACAAGATAGCTTGACCAACCAGTCATCTGTTAGTTCATAAATTGGGGATCTTCTGTGCTGTGCTTTCTTTCTCTTTTAGATTTATCCTTTAACTTCCTTCTTCTACACTTTTGGTTTGAATTTCCAGATTTTAAAATACGAATGACATGATATGAATCTATTTTTCCATATGTGCTAATTTGCATTTCTTTTTGATTCTCATATTGCTTTTGTTAAATATTTAAAATAAAGGGTTCATGTGTGAATATAATTGAATTTGTCCCTAAACTTTAAAAATTTCTAAAAATAACTGTATGATATGGTTATATTATGATCCATATAAAGTGGTACCATAATGTAGAAAATTAATTTAATAAAAACAAACCCAATTAATTATAGAAGCTTCCAGCCAAGATAGAGGCATAGATAGATAAGCTTTGCTTCTTTGCACAACCAAAAGGACAAAACCAATTTAAAAACAAAAAACAACCAGAACTGCCAGAAAATCGAAGTCTATGGTAGTCCAACAACCAAGGAGTTAAAGAAGAAACATTCATCCAGGCTGATGTACCAAGACAAAAAAAAAAAGGCCCAAATGAAAAAACAGATCAAAATTACAGAAAAAAGAACTAATCAACAAGGAGATAGTCAAGCTAATAGATGCAGAGTTCAGAACACTGGTAATCAGGATGCTCACAGAAATGATAATGTATGGTCACAAAATAAAGAAAGAAGTGAAGGCTATACAAAGTGAAATAAACAAAAGTATACAGGACCAACAGTGAAGGGAGGGAAACCAGGACTCATATCAATGATTTAGAACAAAAGGAAGAAATCAACATTCAACCAGAACAAAATGAAGAAACAAGATTTCAAAAAAATGAGAAGAGGGTTAGGAACCTCATTTTAACTGGAACAACTTTAAATGTTCCAACATCTGAATCATAGCGGTGCCAGAAGAGGAAGGGCAAGAAATGGAAAACTTATTTGAACAAATAATGAAGGAAAACTTCCCCAATCTGGTGAAAGAAACAGATTTCCAGGATATCCAGGAACCTCAGAGAATCCCAAAGAAATTGGACCCAAGGGGGAATACACCAAGACACATCATAATTTAATTACCCAAGATTAGAGATAAGGAGAGAATCTTGAAAGCAGCAAGAGAAAAGGAGACAGTTACCTACAAAGGAGTTCCCATATTATCAGCTGATTCCACAAAAGAAACCTTGCAGGCAGGAAGGGGCTGGAAAGAAGTATTCAAAGTCATGAAAGGAAAGGACCTACATCCCAGATTGCTCTATCCAGCAAAGCTATCATTTAGAATGGAAGGGCAGATCAAGTGCTTCTCAGATAAGGTCAAGTTAAAGGAGTTCCTCATCACCAAGCCTTTATTATGTGAAATGTTAAAGGGACTTATATAAGAAAAAGATCAAAACTATGAACAGTAAACTGACAATAAACTCACAATTATCAACTGAACCTAAAAAATAAAAAAACAAAAACTAAGCAAACAATGAGAACAGGAATAGAATCACAGAAATGGAGATCACATGAAGGGTTATCAGCGGGGAGGGGGAGTGGGGAAAATGGGGGAAAAAGTTACAGGGAATAAACATAATTGGTAGGCACAAAACAGAAGGGGGAGGTTGAGAATAGTATAGGAAATGGAGAAGCCGAAGAACTTATATGTACAACCCATGGACATGAACTAAGCCAGGGTGGGGGGGATGCTGGAGGGAGGAGGGATACAGGGCAGAGGGGGATAAAGGGGAGAAAAAAAATGGAACCATTGTAATAGCACAATCAATAAAATATACTTAAAAATAAAAACAAACCTAAATATGCATAAATTCTGTGAGTAAAATCCTAGGCAATATAAGTTATAATACCAAAGCCTTTGCCTTCCAGAATCCTCTACTCCAAAAAAGACTCAGTTATGTATATAGTAGAATAGAGGATTCAAAATTATAAGAGATCTATCTGGAAAAAGTCCAGCCATTGTTAATACAACAAGAACAGTTTGCGCAACATTGATGTAACCTAGCAGCCAAGGAGAGTAGACTGGAATGCACATGGACGAACAGTGACCTCATTGTACTAGTCAGTGGGGGCAGTAGAACCACTGGGCTTGTGTACTGTGTGGTGGTGGCACTCAAAATGGCTGATCGAGTAGAACAATGAATCTCTATCAAATTTTGTGTTAAGCTTGAACTTTCCTCCACAGAAACTATTTAGATGGTTGAGTCAAGACCACAGTTATGGGCAATGAGTGATTAGCAGCTTCAGCAAGACAATGTGCCCTCTCATGCATCACATCTCATGCCAAGTTTTTTGGCAAAATATCAAATCACCCAGGTGACTCAGCCCCATACAGCCCAGATTTGGCACCCTGCAACTTCTGGCTTTTCCCAAAACTAAAATCACCTTTGAAAGAGAAGAAATTTCAGAAAGTTGATGAAATTCAGGAAAATACAACAGGGCAGCTGATGGCAATTCCAACAAAGGATTTTGCAGAATGCTTTGAATAGCAGAAGATACACTGGGAGAACGGTGTGAGGTCCCAAGGTGCCTACTTTGAAGGGGACTGAGGTGTCATTGTCCTATGTACAATGTTTCTTGTACTTCGTGTCTTCTTCATTAAGTGTCTCTATTTTTCATATTACATGGATGGATACCTTCTGGACATACCATATATATACATATACATGCTATAAATAACTCACTAAAATCAACTATACAAAAGTTTAACCATATTAAGCCCTCACTGACACATTATCTTCAGTTGGTTGTTCTAAAATGTTTTCTGCTTCCAGTCTGGCAAATGCTTCTCTTACTACAATTTTCTCCCCACTGGCAAACTTAAATAGATGACTTTATTCACCAAGATCAAGGTTATCAGGAGTATG
Source organism: Trachops cirrhosus (assembly GCA_028533065.1). Classification (NCBI taxonomy): domain Eukaryota; kingdom Metazoa; phylum Chordata; class Mammalia; order Chiroptera; family Phyllostomidae; genus Trachops; species Trachops cirrhosus. The sequence continues at coordinate 139,848,440 of CM052540.1, read as the reverse complement.
TATCCTCTCATAAGCTTTGTCAACCTGAATGTATGCACTTTATCTATATCCAAAGATAGCAACTGGTACAGGTTTCCTCTCTTCCCACACTGCCAGCAAAAATCACATACCAATGCTCTTGGGAAATATTTTCCAAACAAAAGGATACCAAAATTTTCTGTTTCACTGGGAAAATATTATTTTTTTATCACCCTTTTATTTTTGTCATAAACACACATTACTTGCAAAGACATTTTTCTATAAAAAAACTACACAACAGTTCCTAAGTTACAATCTTCAGGACAAAACACAAAATAATAAACCCTATAGTGAAGCTATCAATCTTTTTTCTTTGAAAATCAACATAAAGAGCACACCCCAAAACACCCATAAGATCCACATATACAACAATATTCATTAACAAAATTCTATAACCCAGAGAATTAAAAAATACTGACAATGACCAGATAATTTCCTAACAACCACTAGAAACCAAGACTATTAAATACACACCAACTTCATTAAAATCTTCAAAGGTGATTTTCCCTGTGGCTTCTCTGTCATAATCTTTAAGAATCTTCAGTACATCAGCTTTTTTTACATCAAACCCCAAGGCTCTCATTGCCACCTTTTGGATTAAAAGGGAAAAGCAAATTATAAAATATTCTTTAAAAAAACTAATTTCAAATTCTTAAATAAATTTTTACAATTTAAGAGATGATAATGGCACATTAATAAAGCATATAATTTGTTTGCATGTTTTATGTCTCCAAAATAGAAAAGAGATAGTTTTTCTTCACTATTGAAATAAACAGCAATTTGTTAAATTTATATACTTTTTTTATGACAAACCAATCAATGAGTGTTTATGGAATATATTATACAATGCACTGACTTAATGCAGATGTTAATAACAAGTTATTTGTTTTCAAGGGATTAACAACCAAAATGGAAAAACGGCATAGAATATTAAAAAGTAATATACTGTAAGATATTTAAAAAACATTAAAATAAGAACTATCATCAGACTCTACATGATCAGGTAGTACATGAGCCTCACTTTAAAGAAAGAAAACCCTGTTACCATAGTATAAAGGAGAGACATGTTATTGGTTAAAGAAATCTTACTTGGAGCGATTCAAGTTGTTCCTTGATACATGGATAAACTGGAATAGAAGAGTAGTTGGGAAAGGATAACCAGTATTAAGACACCAAAATAAAGAATAAGTTTGAGAGCAGTGAACAGAGCAGTTTATCTTATCTGAATGGGAAGAGCTTAGGTGGAAACAAGCAGTTACAAAATGAGAGAAGTAGATAGTAGTAAAAGTGTGGAGGACAGTCAATGAAAACCAAAACAACCTGAAATTTATGCAGTACACTGAGAAACTAGTAAAGGTTTACAAGCAATGAACAATATGGGGAGAAGATTTTATAAGATGAATGTACAAGGTGAACTAGATATGGAGAAACCACTTGTGAAGCTCCAGGTATGACATAAGATCCCAATCCAAGATCATAAAAATGACAACAAATGAAAGAGACATTATAAAGAAAACACTGATAAAGGCTGGGTAACTGGGGAAAAACAAAAAAAGAGAAACAAAGAGCTACAAAATAGCTACTTTTCTCACTGTGTTGAGTGTCAGATCCATACTATCCTGAACACCAATTTCCCTTTGTATCGTAAATAATTCCAGATCTTAAAGTTGACATTTTCCCCAATTAAAAGAGTGTCATCATCATTCATCAATGTTGTTTGAACCATAGAAAGTAGGGTGAGATTTTGTTTACAAACATGTTCAAATGAAAAAACAAATAAGACTCCCCAAATGAAAAAAGAATGAGTTGCCAAAGAATATAGTAAGAACTGTTTAAATCCTCCAGTTTGAAAAATTTTAATTAGGTGAATAAAAAAGAAGCCCCTCCACAGGAATCTATTTTTACATTTAAAAAACTATTCATTTTAGCCCTGGCCAGGTGACTCAGCTGGCTGGAGCAACATCCTATACACCAAAAGGTTGTGGGTGTGTACCCTCGATTCCCAGCAAGAGTACACACCCAGGTGACAGGTTCAATCCCCATTCAGGGCAGATATGGGAGGGCAATGGATCCATGTTTCTCTCACACACAGATGTTTCTTTCTCTCTCTCTCTCTCTCTCTCTCTCTCTCTCAAATCAATGAAAATCCGAAAATCCTTGGGCCAGAATTACAAAACAAATAAATAAATGAATAATAAAAAAACAAAATACTATTTATTTTACCACATGAAGAGGAGTTTCTAAAAAGATGTCCAGAGTACTATTCAACTTTATTATCGCACTTAACTGTGAATGTTTAAAATGGTTTCATATTTCTAAAACCAGTTTAGTTAAAATAATTATTTAGAAATGTATTTTTAACCAACTGTCAAACATGTAAATCATTTAATCAGAAAAAAATGTAACATTTTATTTATTTTTAAGAGTTTTATTTATTTATTTTTAGGGAGGGCAAGGGAGGGAGAGAGGGCAGGAAACATCGATGCATGGTTGCCTCTCACGTGCACCCTACTGGGGACCTGGCCTGCAACCCAGGCATGTGCTCTGACTGGGAATCAAACCAGCAACCCTTTGGTTTGCAGGTGGACACTCAATCCAGTGAGCCACACCAGCCAGAGCAAAATATATGACATTTTAAAGTATACTATTACCTTTAATTCATGATAATCTATTGCTTCATCTTTGTCAGTGTCAAATAGTTCAAAAGCATCTTTAATTTCTTGTTTCTGTTCTTCAGAGAGTTCTCTTCTTTTTTTCCTCTTTGTTTTGTCTACAATTTCACTTCTATGAAATAAAAAGAAAAAAGTCTATTTAGCCCAAATTCTATTCTCCCATGCCTCTAAATGATTAAAATAAAATTTCAAAAATGCAACCATAAACCTTAGTCAGTGAATTTTCTACATTTCTTAAAAAGACGTATTTTTGAGAGAGAATTTTTCCTTACATGCTTCAAAGAAATTTTCCTTATATTGCATAGTTCAAGCTGCTATAATGTGTACCTCCCCAAGTGTTATAGGTTATTTAAAAAAAAAATGAGGACCTAATGTTCCTTCCTCCTAGCCTTGTATTTATTCCCACTAATATTGCTGTGGAAGAAGCAAAAACTGTTAAGATAAATTACTTTATATCAGAAATGTCCCCCCAAAACAAAGCGTCCATACTTACTGTTCACATTGTTCTGCAATATAAAGTGTTTATTTAAAAGAAAGTAAAATTCACAATTGACAATCACTATATATTTGGTTTGCTTTTGATAGTTTTATAACTGACTTACAAAAATTACTACCAAAAAACATAAATTTATCAATTAAGTTACAACAAACTTTAGTATTATGGGTTAGAAATGTTCTTAGATTACTTATTTCCAAAAGTTTGGCACTTTTATCATTTCTTCCAGTGATATTAACAAATCAGCCAAAACACTGAGTCTAAACATATTATGACTAATAAACATCAAAAAAGTACCTCATATTTGTGGTAATTTTATATAACAATGTGAAGAAGAGTCAATGGTCTTAAAAATCTCTCCTAGCATGAAAATTCAAATTTAATTTCTCATAAATTCCGGAAAACCTTTTTTTAAAAAAATGTATTTTAAAAGCTAGGAATGTCTTCCCTAAGAGATGGCAATCCAAGTCTCCAAATTTTCAAATGGGGCTGCGGCTACACGTATAATTTTTGAAAGAGAAAATTTTGTAAAACTTTAAACTATAAAACCCACTTGATCTTATTATAAGTTGTCTATTTCCAATTGAAGTTTTGTTCTCTGATAATCTACCAAAAACAAAGAAAGAAAGAAAGAAAGAAAAAAACAAGGGATGTCCAGAAAAAGGATAAAGCTGAGATCTTTCACAAGAGACTTCAGAGAAGCATGGACATTCATGGGGTCAGTTATTTCTCTTTCCACGACACGAGTGGCCAAGTCCAAAACCGACCGGCAACTGACCCCATCCTTTTTAAAAGTGGTGCAGCTACGGAGTTAAAATAAAACATCTAGATCAGGCTGGGGAAGGAGGAAACAGGATTAGAGGTCGAACTGAATGTGAGATAAAGAAACTCAACACATTTTCTTAATCTGGGTCTCTATGAATATCGTTAAGCAAGATCCCGGGAGAAGGGCGAGGAGTTTTGTATTATTCCCAAAATTTACAGAAAATACGTCATGAGCAGAGCAGCTGAGGTTGTGGCCGTAAAACCACAGGAAGTAACTGAACCAAGGGCTGCTCCATGACCTGAGTCCTTGAAAAACATCGCGATAATTTACAACCTCTTTGCAACCAAAATAGCCCATCTTTTAGTTGCTCCAAGCCCAACGCTTTGATAGGTATGGCTACCTTAGCTGTAAAGCACGGGGTTCATCACCTACGGCACGCCTGGTCCCCCTAGGATGAAAAGTGCGGGCCCGCGAACATGTTGGCCGAGGTTCCTTTTACTAGTCTCAAACTGCATCCCCTTCCTCGCCTGGGCCCCAAACTGCCTCCCTTCTACACCCGCCCTGGGACCCGCTGCCGGGGTGTGGAAAGCACTGCCGCCTCCTCATTACCGACCTCAGAGCTAAACTCATTTTCTCTTCGGACACACACGTTCTTCTCAAGAACGACTTTAACCCCCTAGTGCAGATAGCACCACTTGCACAAGCCGTTCAACAGACAACAACGACCTCAGCAGCTCCAAAGGCCTCCCACAAGACACACACTTCTGAACTAGATTGGTTGAAATTTTGAATGTCCTGCCCATCGTGGCGGAAGTTTCTTTAGTCCTATTCTGTCATTGGACACATTTCACGTCTATCAAAGAAACCGCTCTACCCTCCTGCGTTTTAGATTGGCTCGTGGCGTTTTCCCCGAATCCTTTGCGGAGCGAGGATTTGCGTCCTTGCGTGGGGATTCGACCTGTATTTGTTTGTCGCCTGCTGTGAGGAGGACTGCGGCGGTGGGCGATGGTCCGGAGAGGGGGAGGCTCGGAGGGAAGAGAAGGTCGGGGGCGGGAGCTCAGGGGAGAAACGCTCCGCAGGCTCTCCCTCCGGCAAGGCGAGAGTTGCTGAGGGAGGAGGTCTGCGAAATTTAGTTTCTCTGTATTATAAAAACTTGGAGGGTCTGAGTATATGCGGGGGTGGGGGGACGTTGTTTAAAAAGCAGATTGAAATGGCCCTTTCCCCAATTTTGATGCCAGTAGTTGTGAATCTGCTTTTTTTTTCTCTCCACAAATATAGTGGTCCTGAGGCAGGTGCTGTGGATTATCTGTACATGAATAATCACTGGGTTGGATTATTAGCTTATTTAAGGTGAAACTGCACCTAACCCGCACTTTGTTCCTCTTCCATCTTAGAACGCTGGAAAATACACATGATGTAATCTCCACCAGCAAACCATGTTTCTTGGAACTCACTTGGTATTTAATATATTTACTTGCTCATCTCCTGCTAGCCTGAATTTTTTGAAGGCCCAGAATGGTCTTCCTAGTGCAAGTGTCTGGTGCATAGATGCCCAAATATTTGTTCATTGAATGAATCTTGCTGCAAAAACGCACAAAGTACTGAACTAAATTGCTAATCTCAAACGAATAAAATAGCCTGAGGGTGAGGGTGTAGCAGGAGAAGGAGAAAGATATTGATATAATCCTAAAGTTACATACACATACCACTTTAAACATACACCTATATAAATATAAACATATATACATATAAAGGTTTAGAGAAGAAAGCCAGCAGGCAGAGAAAAGACTTGGGAGGCAATTACATGTTTGATAGGTTTAGAAAGATGAGCTAAATTTGGATGAAGAAAAATATGCAATTGAATATAGCTAAAAATTAATAGCTAAAGTGTAGCCCACGCAAAAAAAGTAGAAAACTACATTTTAAAGCACCTTTATAAATTACCTGTGAATTTAAAAGGAAAGTAAAATTGCAATTACAGATGATCCTCATCTCATGGAAGGTTTACATCCAGAGAAATCCATAAGTTGAAAATACCTTTAAGTCAAAAATGCATTAAATAACACTTAACCTACTGAACATCATAGTTTATAGCTTAGGCTACCTTAAGTGTGCTCGGAACAGAATCCAAACAGCCTGGCAACAAGATACACTGTAGAGTATCAACTGTTAACCCTCATTGTGTGACTGACTTTCTGACACTGCCCAACCTCTTGAGAAAGTATGCTTATTGCTAGCCCAGAAAAGGTCAAGATTGAAAGTATGTTTTCCACTGAATGTGTATCACTTTTGCACCATCATAAAGTCTGAACCTAAATTGCAACATTTTAGGGACCATCTCTATACAATAAAATGTAATGACAATGAAAAAACTGTATATTAAAATTGTAAAGCCCTGGCTAGTGGATTGAGTGCCAGCCTGCAAACCAAAGGGTTGCTGGTTCTATTCCCAGTCCAGGGACATGCCTGGGTTGGGGGCCAGGTCTCCAGTTGGGGGCAGGGAGAGACAACCACACATTGATGTTTCTCTCCCTCTCTTTCTCCCCCTCTCTAAAAATAAATAGTCTTTTAAAAATAAATAAATACATTAATTATTAATGAAAAGAATTGTAAGGCATAGACCAAGCAAGCAAATTATTAAATAAAATGAAAGTAAGCCAAGTGTTTATTTGTAGTATTTAAAAATGAAGAACATAATAAACTAGTTGAAATTAGGAGAAATTACTAAAGATAACAAAAGAATTAGAAAACAAGTTTTGAAAGAAAATTGTTAATACGTAAAGTATTGTCATATTAAAAATCTGGGTTTTGTCAATACCAAAAAAATTGACAGTCACAGAAGTATAACAAGGAAGGGAATGTTACCATTAACAATGTTGGTAGTTTAAAAAGGAAGCTTTAAAATTATTAAAGTGCTTTTAAAATTTTTTTAAATACTTCCAATAACTAGTAATATCGAAATAGTCACTTTTCAAGAAAAACAAAGAAAAGGACTCAAAAAACCCCAGAAAACTAAATTAGGTCAATAACTATAGATAGGACTGAAAAAATAATGTCAAAGTTCTGTATCACATGCACATACAACCATCCAGCTTATTCAGAGTTTATTAAAATACAAGGATAATTCAAAATATAAATTTATTAATCGTAAGTGTAAGTCAAGGAGATCATCTCAATGTCCAAAAAGGCACTAGAAAGTATTCAACACCCATTTCTAATAAAAATATGTATTATTAAGCCATGTTTAAAAAGGTACTTTTTAAACTTGAGCAATATACTTAATAAAATACTAGTATTTCTCAATCCTGTTCCATGAAACACTAGAATTTTGTGAGATATTTATAGTTATTTCATGAAGAATGGATTTGATGGGCAAAAAATTAGGTAAAATAGATTTTAAATAGAAATTAAAATGTTTTCAACAGGATATACAGCCTGTAAACGGAATGACAGGGAAGTTACTTGCATCACTTCTGCTTATAACTTATTAATAAGACTTAGTGACATGTCCACCCCTTGCTACAAGGGAAGCTGTAGCAAGAAACCTCTAGCTATAAAACCCAGCACCCTGCTAAAATTTATATCATCTACAACTAAAGATAAGATGTGTTTAGCAGCTCTTCCACAGACATAATTAAAGCAGTTATGAACACTATGTTTGAAATTCTAAAACAAGAAAATGAAATGATATATAAAATTAACATTACATGTGTGAATGATACAATTTCAAAAAGTCCAAGAGCATCAAACTATTGGAATTGATAAAAACAATTTGGTAAAATAGGCGATTATCAAAATATTTGCAAAATCAATGAGCATTTACAAAATAATAGCAATATGAAATTCCTACATGTAAATTTAACAGGAAAAGTATAGGATCAGTAGGTAGAAAATTTTACTAAAGGGCATGAGAATTTAATAAATTGACAAAAAAGCTATTTTCCTAGTTGGGAAGATTCAATATTGTAAAAGTATTGATTATGTCCTTAACTAATCTATAAATTCAATAAAATCAAAATTAAATGTGTACATTTTTCCCTTTAACAAAATTAAAGATCATCTAAAGAATAATTACATAAAAATAACTTACAAAATTGTGAAAGGAATATAAAAATTGATTAGTACATTACAAAATACAAAAATTGCTGTAAAAGGTATTCAAATGTATTTACTACAACCATCAAAATATTAAGTTCAGAGACAGAAGTAAAAGTAGATAAAATATCTGTTTTAACAGGGTAGTAGTATTAGTATTTATTTAGTCTTCCTCCTGAAATCTTTATGAAACAATAGTTAAGAAATTAATCTCTAGTATTCAAATAGCATGGAGAGGTATCACTTGTAGACAAAGTATTTCAAAAAACACCTGAAAAATCGAAAGAGATACGGAAGTCTGTTGACAAATGAGACAGACCATCAAGGTGGCATCTCAGAATTTACAGCACGTGGCTAAAGCTTCAGAGAGTGTCTGCCTAGCAGAGTCACAGAGAGACCCTAGGATCTGGTACAATAAAGGTTGGAAATGAGAAGAGGTCAATTTAAAAGCTTTTTAGGTAACACTTGCCCTTCGGTTCCATCAGATTCCCCATCCATATCTTCACATCTGTCTTGCTCTTTACATCTACCTAGAATCCCATTCTTTTTTTTTTTTTTAGTTTATTTTTAGTGTATTTTTTCCTTTACCATTTAGTCCCCTTTCACTCCTCTCCCCCCAGCAATCACCGTACTGTTTTCCATGTCCATGAGTCCTTTTTCTTTTTTGCTCAATCCCTCAACTCCCAACCCACCACTCACCCCCTTAGCTGTCATCCTGCTCTGTATGATTCTGTCTCTATTTTGCTTGTCAGTTTACTTTGTTAATTAGATTCCACATATGAGTGAAATCTTATGGTATTTGTCTTTCTCTGACTGGCTTATTTCATTTAGTATAATGTTCTCCAGGTCCATCCATACTGTTGCAAAGGGTAAATTTTTATTCTTTTTTACGGCTGAGTAGCATTCCATTGTGTAAATGTCTTATAGTTGTTTTATCTACTCATCTACTGATGGACACTTGGGTTGCTTCCATATCTTGGCAATTGTGAATAATGCTTCAATGAACTTAAGGGTGCTTATGGTCTTTCAAATGAGTGTTTTGGGTTTCTTTGGATATACTCCCAGAAGTGGTATCACTGGGTCAAAAGACAAGTCAATTTTTTTAATTTTCAGAGATCTCTCCATACTGCTTTTCACAGTGGTTGCACCAGTCTGCATTCCCACCAACAGTGCGAAAGGGTTCCCTTTTCTCCACATCCTCACCAGCATTTGTTGTTTGTTGATTTATTGATGATAGCCATTCATACATATGTGAGATGATGTCTCACTGTGGTTTTAGTTTGCCTTTCTCTGATGATTAGTGATGTTGAGCATCTTTCCATATGTCTATTGCCATCTGTATGTCCACTTTGGAGAAGTGTCTATTCAGGTCCTTTGCCCATTTTCTAATTGGATTGTTTGTTTTTGGGGTATTGAGTTTTGTAAGTTCTCTATAAATTTTGGATATTAACTCCTTATCAGATGTATTGGTGAACATGTTCTCCCATGCTGTGGGTTTTCCTTTTATTTTGTTGATGATTTCCTTTGTTGTGCAAAACCTTTTTAGCTTGATGAATTCCGATTTGTTTATTTTTTATTTTGTTTCCCTTGCCTGGGGAGATATAGCACATAAAATATTGCTATGAGCAATGTCTGAGATTTTACTGCCTATGTTTTCTTCCAGAATTTTATGGTTTTAGGTCTAATATTTAAGTCTTTAGTGAGTTTTGAATTTATTCTTGTATGTGGTGTGAAAAGGTGGTCTAGTTTCATTTTGCTGTACATGTCTGTCCAATTTTCCCAACACCATTTATTGAGTAAACTATCTTTAGCCCATTCTATGTGCTTGCTTTCTCTGTCAAATATTAATTGACTATAAAGATGTGGGTTTATTTCTGGACTCTCTATTCTGTTCCATTGATCTATATGTCTGTTTTTATGCCAGTACCATGCTGTTTTGATTGCCATGTCCTATAGTATCATTTGATACTAGGTAGCTTTATTCCTCCAGTTTTGTTCTTTTTTCTCAGGATTGCTGTTGCTATGCGGGGCCTATTGTGGTTCCATATAAATTTTTGAAATATTTGTTCTAATTCTGTGAAATACATCATTGGAACCTTGATAGGAATAGTCTTGAATCTAGATTGCTTTGGGTACCATAGACATTTTAATGATGTCAGTTCTTCCTATCCTTGAAAATGGTATGTATTTCCACTTATTTGTATCTTCTTCAATTTCTTTCTTCAGTGTCTTATAATTTTCCAAATACAGGTCTTTGATGTCCTTGGTTAGGTTTATTCCTAGGTATCTTATTCTTTTTGAAGCAATTATGAGAGGGATTGTTTTTCACTTTCCCTTTCTGTTACTTCATTATTGTCATATAAAAATGCAATGTATTTCTGGATATTAATTTTGTATCCTGATTCTTCACTGAATTCATTTATCAGTTCTAGTAGTTTCTTGGTGGAATCTTTAGGGTTCTGTATATACCAGCATCATGTCATGTGCAAATAAAGACAGTCTACATTGAATCTCTCTTTCCTGTTGCTTTATATCTAAGGCATATCTTATTGCTTTCTTTTCATTGTTGATTATAAGTCCTATTTCTAGAATTATGATTTTCTTTCTGGCTTAAAAGGTCCAATCTAGTCTATGACAACACCATATCTAGGCTATTGCTTCTCTCCTAAGAGTTAGATAAGTTATACTGGGACCATTGGGTAGCTGATGCGGACCCCGGCCTGCAGGGTCCATGTGTTGTGGACATGATGAACAAATTCACACGAACTACGGAAGTCCTGTGGAGAAAAAGGGACAGCATGGCCACGCTCTGAGTAAGAGAGAGGACCAGAAAGAGAGAGAGAGAGAGAGAGCCCTGGCCCCTGCCTAGACAAGCTTTTATTGCTTTTCTGGGCACATTACATTGAGGATGGTCCTCATTTACTATGTATGCACAGGTTTGCTTTAGGTGGTTACCTTTTACAGATAACAAAGGTGAGGAAGTTGCTAATTACTATGAAGAAAAAGGATATTTGCAAATGTAAAGGGAAAAGTGGTTGAACTGGTTACACTCATCCTTGGGAGGTTTAGCATAGATTTTAGGAAGTTACTTTAAAGAAATGCAGTAAACATTTGCTGCCTCAATTCAGGGTGAGGGAATTTTAGCAAAAGCAAGCCTCAAAGCAGCCTAGGTACAATGCAAGCCTGATTCCCCACAGAAGAACCTATCCGTGTACGTGGGTCCTTTGTGCCAACCTTGCTCCCCATCAGTTTTGCTAATCAGAGCCTGGGTTACATTCCCCACACCACGTGGAACGGTTCCCTATAGGTAGCCATGGGTAAAAAAGTCAAGGTGGGTCCATATACTACATACTTACCACCAAAATAAATTCCAAATGGATGAATGATTTAATAATAAAAATAAAGTCCTAAAACTACTACAGCAGAGTTTGAGAAAGTGCTTTTATAATACTACAGTCATGAATTCCCATGTAAATATAACACAAAAGCCAGATGCTATATAAGTTATGGACTCAGTTGTGTCTCCTCAAAATTCCTATGTTGAAGCCTTAACCCCCAATATGACTTTATTTGGAAATAGGGCCTTTAAAGAGGTAATTGTGTTTAATGAGGCCATAATGGTGGAGCCCTAATTTAAGAGGACTGGTGTATTTTGAAAAAGAGGTAGAAACACTAAAGGATATGCTCACACAGAGTAAAAGCCATGTGAAGACACAACAAGAAAGCAGCCATCTTCAAGCCAAGGAGGGAGGCCTCCAGAGAAACCAACCCAGCTGGAACATTTATCTCAACTTCCAGCCTCCAGAACTGTGAGTAAATAAATTCCTGTTGTTTAAGCTACCCAGTATGTGGTATTTTGTTATGGCAGCCCTGAATGGATAATTTAATAGGAAAAGATTGACAGATTTTACTGTATGAAAATGAAACATTTCTGAATTGCAAAGACTCATTAAGCAACATAAATAAGCACACAAAAGCATGGAATTGAAGATAAGTAAACTGCATTTAAAAAATTGTAGGATCTTCAGTTTGTGATGGATAACTGTTATCTTCACATATTTCCAAAGTAACACCACATAAGATGACTTTGTGGTCCCAAGAGAAAAAATGTAATTCTACAAGTATAACTTAATAGTGTAAGTTAATATTGCCAGTTAGAGTATTACCAGATATTATATATCTGCTGCTGTATTCACTGTGAAATACCCAATCATCTTACCTCATTTAACCAGGAATGTTTAACTTGAATTTAATTAAACATTAATATTTACTTTCCCAGTTATATGAAATGTAGGGGATAAAGAAACCACTTTCAAAAAAAAAAGGCACCATGAGGGAACAAATCCAAAAAGTAACACAGTCTATAGGAGACAACTGTCATTCTCTTCAATAAATCAGTGCATGAAAAAATGGACGGACCTAGATTAAAGAGGATTTAAAAGACATTATAACCAGATAAATGCCTTGTCCTGGAGTAGATACTGATTTAGACAAAGTTGCTGTAAAAGGCATTATGGAGGCAAGTGAGGAAATTTAAATATGCACAGGGAATTAGATGATATAGAGAAATTACCATTAACTTTGTCATACACTCTAATAATTTGTTCATCTATGCAAATGTTCTCTTTTTTTAGAGATGCAAAGTATAGTATTTTGAGGTAAACTGTTCAAAATGTCTGTAATTTACTTTAAAATAGAATACAAAAAAGTTTAAAAATTAAAATGTACAGTAATAAATTCTAAGGAGAAAATAAGACAGGAGAATGAGATAGGAGCCGATCAGGAATTGAGTCTTACAAAATTGAGGTCACTGAGAACGTGACTTTTGAACTGAGATATTAAATGATTACCAGCTGTGTCAGATCAGGTCCTCTGAAGTCCAGATGACAAGGTAGGATTGGTTGTGAAAGAGACTAGGAGATGCGCCCATGAAGAATAAAGATGTGGCAAGCAGAAGGCAGGAGAATCTTCAAACCACAATACAGTTCTGACACCTGGGAAAGGAGAACCGGAAGGAAGGAGGATTGGGTAGGAAAAGCTTCAGAGTGCAATGCGGTTGTGAGAAAATCTTAAACCAAGAAGGATCCCCAAAACAAAAATTGCCATGTAGAGGAGTCTTATGTTAAGCACGAATAACCAAGCTTTAGCATCTATATACTGTACTTGGTCATCAGCTATCTGCAGCTGAAAGTAAGTGTGGCCTTAGCAGGAGTAGATTTGAAGGTAAGGCAGCTGGAAGGTGTTAGCTCTGCTCCTCACAGCTGATTCTCTTAAAGAGAGATCTGACAGGTATGCCCTCATTGTTGTGCAACCTTTGTAAAGGTCTAAAGGGAGATTATATCAAAAAGAGGAAGTGGCAAAGGCCCTAAGATAGGAATAAGGTTGGTATATTCGAGGAAAGGAAAGAATTCAGTGATGTAAAGCATAAAAAGAGTGGCAAGATGGTACAAGAAGTCAGATTGATAAGTAGAGTCTTAATTATATAGAACCTAATAGGCCTGATGAGGGGATGAATTTTATTTCAAGTGCAACAGAAATCCATCATCAGGTTTTAAGCAGTGAATTATGATGATCTGATTTAGGTCTCAGAGCCAAACTTCCTGAAACATTAATCTATATTTACAGCATCTATTTCTGCATATTTTTTTTTCTCTCAACCCACAGCAAATCTGACTTACATCCTTACCTCTCTACTGGAAGTGCTTTTACTAAGTCACCAAAGACTTCTTAATTGCTAAGTTCAGGTGCATCTTGGCAATTCCCATCCTAGTTGTCCCCTGGGTCACATTTGCATGTTGACCATTCATTTCTTAAAATTGCTCATGGCTGCTTTTTACTACTCCTCCCTAATTTCCTGTGAGAGCTTTTCTTGATCCAATTCCTAAATGTTTTTTGGGGTATTTTTGTTTTTGATTTTGTTTTCAGAATTGTCCTTAATACTTTCATACTGCCCCTTGGCCCTCTCACCTCCAAAATTTCTGTTTTTTCCCTCTAGCCCTCTATTTTCAGTGTTCAAACCTAAATTTCCTTCTTGATAGAAATTAATATACCAAAACAAAATCATTATCTTCTTCTGAAAGACTTCTTATGTAGTCTTTATCTTGGATAATGGCATCACCAGTCACCCAGTTCATGTAACTCCTTGAAATAACATTTAAATCCTCACTACTGTCAAAGTATAGTTTTCAAATTTAAAGATATGACTTATACAAATAAAAAATGAATTTGCCTCCAAATCTATTTAACTCTTTAGTGAGGAAGCCAGCAAGATGATAAAGCTGGTTCACAGAAAAATTACAGAAAATGAGTATCCATAGGGAGTCACAAAAGGCATGCTAAAGTAAATTTGCTAAGTTACAATGTCCTACAGGTTTATGTTGTACAGGTCAAAATAAACTGTAGCCTTTGGAATTCTCTACCAGACTAACATTGCATCTGTATAAGGCAAAAATCTACAAGTTAGTATTTTATACAGTCTTAGCCCTAATCAATGCCAAATAACAAATCAAACAAAGGTAAACCTCCAAGAGAACTGAATAATTATTGGACAGATCTATTAAGTGGTGTTCCACAATGACATACATGACACTTTGGCATAATTTCCAAGTTCTGTATATTTTTTCCTTATACTTTTCCTTGATCCCACATCACCATCAAGTGGTGACAGAGCTATATTTTAAAGACAAATCTGCCTGACTCCAATGCCTGTGCTTTTCCCATGAAAAGTGTAAGTGGTTGGCAAATTCAAGTAGTGCACAGAAGATGAGCAGCAGTAAAGATTTAGAAAAGGTGTCTGCTTTTCAAAATTAGTAAATCACAATAATTAAGAGAGTATGGCTTTGGAGACAGGATTAAAAAAACCATATCAATAGAGTAAACCTACTCATAAAGTCAGTTCACTACAGAAGCACTAAGACAATTCAATGAGAAATAGGAGACCTTATAATAAATGCTGCTGCAGAAACCAGATATTACTCACATAAAAAAAGAATCTGATTTCTACCTTTCACCATATACAAAAACTAACTTCAGATGGATCATGATTTTACATGTTAAAGTTATAAAGTTTTAAAAGAAAACATAAAATAATATCTCCATAACTTTGAGGCAGGTAAGATTTCTTAAGACTTAGGAAGCATTAATCATAAAATTAAAAATGATAAATTATATATCATCAAAATTTAAAATTTCTACTCATCAAAGACACCTTTAGAAAAGTGAAACAGCAAGCCACAGACTCAGAGAAAACATTTATAATATAGTTTCTGACAAAACATTATAATCAATTATAAAAAGACTAGAAACCCAATAAGAATATGCAACAAAAGATTTGAATAGGCACTTTGCTGTTCATTGGGTACGTATATTTTAAATGGTCCATAGACATATGAAAATGTGTTCAACATCATTAATTATCAGGAAATGGAAGTTAAAACCACAGTGAATGTTATTCCACCTGGCTAAAATAAAAATGAATTTAAAAAAATTTTAAAGACTTCATTTTTTTTCAACCAGTCCTCACTACTTTCACCCTCCCCTCTTACAGCTGTCAGTCTGTTCCATGTTTCTATGCCTCCAGTTCTATTTTGCTCATTAGTTTATTTTGTTCATTAGATTCTACATATGACTGAAATCATATGGTAAGTTGTCTTTCTCTGACTGGCCTATGTCATTTTTATACTCTCCAGTATAATATGTCACTATATAATACTCTCCAGTTCCATCCATGCTGTCATAAAAGGTAAGAATTCCTTGTTTTTTTACTGCTATATAGTATTCCATTGTGTAAATGGACAACAGTTTTTTTAATCCATTCATGTACTGTGGGGCACTTAGGCTGTTTCCAAATATTGGCTCTAGTAAATAGCACTGCCGTGAACATAGGGTGCATATATTCTTTTCACTTGTTGTTTCAGGATTCTTAGGTTATATTCCCAGCAGCGGAATTGCTGGGTCAAAAGATAGTTCCATTTTTAATTATTTGAGAAAATTCCATACTGTTTTCTACAGTGACTTCACAAATCTGTGTTCCCACCAACAATGCACTAGGGTCCCCTTTAGTCTACATCCTCGTCAGCACAGGGATTAGTCAAAGAAAACATATATGAGGTCTGTCCAGAAGGTATCTAGACATATAATATGAAAAATAGAGACATTTACTGGAGAAGATACAAGATACAAGAAACATTGTCCATAGGACAATAACGCCTCAGTCCCTTCAGAGCAGATACCTTGAGACCTCCCAATCACCATCATCTGCCCTGTTGTATTTTCCTGAATCTCATCAACTTTCTGAAATCTCTTCCCTTTCAAAGGTGATTTTAGTTTTGGGAAAAGCCAGAAGTTGCAGGGTGCCAAATCTGGGCTGCAGAGGAGCTGAGTCCCCTGGGTGATTTAATGTTTCACAAAAAAACTCTACACGAGACATGATGCATAAGCAGGCATGTTGTTGTGATGAAGCTACCAATTACCACTTGCCCATAACTGTGGCCTTCTGAGTCATCTGAATAGTTTCTGCAGAGGAATGTTCAAGGCTAATGCAAAAATTGATGCAGATTTGTTGCTCTACTCACTTAGTCATTTTAAATGTAATGGTCACACAGTACAGATGCTCACTCAATGACTCTACTGCCCCCTCTTACTAGTACAGCAAAGTCATCATTTTTCAGCCATGTGCATTCCGATCCACTCTCCTTGGCTACCAGGTTACATCAATGTTGCACACACCATTCTTGTTATATTAACAATGGCTGGACTTTTTATGGACATACCTTGTATAAATGACCCACAGACATGGACAAAGGTGTGGGGATTGACTGTAGGAGTAGGGAGTGGGTTGGGTGGAGGGGGAAAAAAGGGGAAAAATTGGGACAACTGTAATAGCATAAACAATAAGATATTTAAATTAAAAACTAAAATAAAAGTTAAAACTATCTGAAAATGAAAAAAATTTGAAGACTATTAAATGGTGGTAAGGATGTAGACCAATTCTCAAACATTGCTGATATTAGTGTAAAATGATACAACCACTTTGTAAAATTGTCTCTACTAATGTTAGCATTCACTTACTTATGACACAGCAATTTCACTCCTACTTACATATATGAGTAGTAGTATATCCACCCAAAAATAATGAAGTTCAAAGAATATTCATTGCAGTTTTATTCATAATAACCCCAAATTGGAAATAACCCAAATTTTCATTAACAGGTAAAGGGCAAACAAATTGATATATAGTCATACAATGGAATACTACCAGTGGTAGAAAAAGACAGGTAAGTATTGGTAGAGTCAACAACAAGATTCATACTCATGGATATTGTTTGGACTGAAATAAGATACAAAAGAGAATGTGCAAATGAATATGTAGTACATTATTTCACTTATATAAAGGTCAACAACAGGCAGAATTAATCAACGTTTATATAAATCAGAATAGTGGTTACCTCTGGGCAAGTAGGAATGGAGTACTAGTGGTAGTATATACTGAAATGTACAAAGAAACTGTAGAGGTTGTTGGAAATGTTCTATATCTTGATCTGAGTGGTGGTTACAAGGGTGTATGCACATGTAAAAATCACCTAACAGCACACTTAAGATTAGTGTACATTACTCACTATATTAGATATGTAATCCATAAAAATGTTACTTTCTCAAAGTGTCTTTGTTTGCAATTTTTGTAGAATTAAGAAAAATTGTCTAGATTTTAAAGGGTTAAGGAATGATGAAGCGGTGAGAATTAATTTCACTTTGAAGAAATTTGACTGTAAAAGGAGAAAATTGAGGAATTAATAAAGAAATCTGTAAGTCAAAGAAAGTTGTTTTTATAATTTATTTAGAATTGGGAATGCTTTATCAGAGGAGAAGAAGTCAGTGGAGAAGTACAGATTGAAGATGCAAGTAAGGGAGGAGAAGAAAATGTGATATGACTAGACATAGATGTCTTAGAGTCAAAAACAGATAATAATCTAAATAAAGAGAGGAAGGTAGAGCAAAGAAAGAGAGGTAGGGTAAAGAAACTGAGAGACTGTGAGGTAGAAGATAATTTTGACTTTCACTGTACCTGGTTCCACCTTCTTAGTAAAATAGGAAATAAGGATATCCACCTAAAATTTAGGAGGTGGGGGAAAGGATCACTAGAGGTAGAGTGGAGGGCTTGATGAAGCCAATTAGCTATTTTATTATCTGTGATATCTTGGGCAAATTACTTTTTGCATTTCCTCATCTCTCTGATGGGGCTTCCACTCACTTCACAGAGTTGCCATGAAGATTAAGTAAGCTGTTATATGTAAAGTATTCATATAAGGCAATCAGTAAATGCTAATTCTCCTCTAAAAGGATCAGAATTGCTGGATATTACCCTCTATGAATAATTTAAAAAACAAATTGAATAATCTGCAGTCAGGATAAAAGGCCCAGTAGAGGATAAGGAACTTAGTCACCAGGCACTTCCTTAATATTTGTGGGGCTAATACAAATGAGTCTCCATAAACCTTATGTATAAATATTTAAAAGTTATAAGTCAAGCTAGCAAGCTATTAAATAAAATATATTCTGTCCTCTTACTTTGACAATATATGTTTACAATGACCTCAAGTCCAGGTTCGAAGTTAAAATTCTGATTCTTTGATGTTCCACACTGGATCCTGGTAATGTTGAAAGAGCCAGACCAACTGCACCTTTTCTTCCATCTTCCAGCTCTGCCCCACACTATGAGGGGTGTGCACTCTCTGTGTGTGGATACACCAACCTGCAGATCCCAGCTCCATTCTCACTCTTGGCAAATAGCAACCACTTGACCATCCTTGGGCTTAGGGCTGTACACTCCAATAGCACTGTTCTTGACATGCAATAGCTTTAGAGGCAGGCTCAGGCCCATTTTGGTAGGGAATACTGGGGTCCCAAGTATCTGGAGCTTGGTACAGAAGAGAGTATGTGGACTTTGGATGTGTAAGGGAGGAAAAATAATTTTCCCACCACACTTCTGAGTTCTTGCCTAAGAGTCCTATAATAAAAGGCACATTAACAAAAGAAAGCAAGTTTATTAACATGTGTACCTGATGTACACATGGGAGTTATGTAGGGAAAATGAGTAACTCAAAGAAGTGGCTTAGAACTTCCACTTATCTATCCTTTGTAGAGAAATGACAGGTACTTGGAAAGGCATCCTAGGGTGGCATAATGTGGGAAGGTGAATGTATGAAAGGAAACTAATGAAATAAGGTTTGTTTGCAGATTCCTGGTGCCATCTCTGGGCTAAGAAGAGTTTGTCTCCAGTAGAAGAAAAATTTATATCCTACCTCTAGGGAGAAAAAGGGAAAGGTCTAGAAAGCTTTTCTGACATTTACTGCTTCATAATTGCCTTCATCTCAAAATACTTTTTATGTCAAAGAGGCATGGTTTGAGGTGGCATATTCTGCTACCCTCCAGGTGGTAATATCTCCTTAGGGCCCTAAGATTTCTCACCTCATATTGAGTTCAGCTACAGAAGGACCACAGTTTGTTCCAAACCATGGGGTCCAGAGCTAAAGGCAATATATAATACATCACATTTAGGATAATCCACACTTCCAGCTTTTAGCAGTGAACACAGTAGACTGTAATACTATTGACTAGAAGGAGCAAAGGGTTCAAGAACAAATTATGCTGAGGAATATAATGAAAATGAAGTAGACCTATAAATCCTTACTAAGAAACTGCTTTCCACTTAAAAGTAAGCCATCTAGCCTTTTGAGTTACTTTGATGGATTGAAAGTTTCTGTCTGCACCATTGCATAAAGCTGAAAATGATTTATTAAGCTCAGTTCTACTCCTCAAATCAGAATATTTAGAAGCCGGCAGTATTCTGGTAGCCAGCTTTTGTGAGCTTTGGCCAAAGAAGAAGAAATTTCATAACCTCTTTATTTGTCGTTATATTTTTAAAAACTAAACAGGTTTTATTAAGATACTCATATTTATAGATCCATAGCATGTCTCTGAACCCAAATGGAGTCCTTATCAAAATGGTTAGAAACAAAGGATTTTGCTTTCTTAAAAATGAATTTTCATTAGTAATGCAGTACTAAACATGCTACTGAATACATTATAGAGAAGATTAATAGGGTTATTTTTAGCTACCACCTACATACTATAGGCAGACATCAAGAGCATAAGGGAAATAATGTGGGGTTTTTTTGGTTTAATAAATCATAATGTTCCTGAAAATTTCTTAGTTTTCCTTGCAAAATTGGAGCATTTAATTGCATGAAGTGATTACTGTGGCAACAGCTTAATACAAAGAGAGAAAAAGGAGAGGGGAGGAGGAAGAGAAAAGGGAGGGAGGGAGAGAGAATTAGGCTATAAACAAAAATAATAATAGTAATAATAATTTTAAAAGTGTTTTGACTGAAGAGTAAAATGTAACTAGTAACTACAAATGAAGGGAAATACTGAAAAAAAGTTTAGGATTTATTCCAGTTAATATCTGAATATTAAAGTAAACCGTGAATGTAGATAAAAGAAGCTAAGGATTACAATAGTAGCTTTCATAGGATAGGGGGAAGAAATATATGTATATTTCCAAATTATATAATAAACCCTGCAAGTAAAATAGAATATTATATAATAAACCATTCCGGTAAAATAGAATATAAAATACTATGTGAAATATGATAAAAGTTTATATGTGTTAAATAATGTATTACACATTATATAATATTATAGATACCATAATATAGTTTTATATTATAACAGAACCTAAAATGTATAAGGAGACAGCTCACATAACAAGATTTAAAAATAGCATTAAACATGACTTGTTTGGATTCTCTAAAAATAAGGTAAATTCTCAAATAAACTACAATGAGATACAAATCTTTACCTACTGGATTTGAAAAGATCTAAGTTTGTAATTACCATTTACATGGAAATTCAGCAGGAAAAGGTTTTCTTAAACATTGTTGATGGTTGGGTAATTAGAGGTAACCTCTTCGGAGAGACTTGGAGATCATTTGTATCAAAATTTGAAATTCACCCTTTGAACTAGAATATATACTTCCCAGAAATTATCCTGTACATCTACTTGTACTTATGCATAAAGTATGTGCAAAGCTATTCATTATAGCTTATAAAAGAAAATGATTAGAAAAATACTAAATTCCATGAACAGAAGGCAGGTTAAATATTTAATTTACATTTATAGCATAGAATTATTATGCACCTGTTAAAAAGAATAAGGCAGCCCTGACTGGCGTAGCTCAGTGGATTGAGCGCGGGCTGCGAACCAAAGCATCGCAGGTTCGATTCCCAGTCAGGGCACATGCCTGGGTTGCAGGTCAGGTCCCCAGTGGGGACCACATGAGAGGCAACCACACATTGATGTTTCTCTCTCTCCTTCTCCCTCCCTACCCCTCTCTAAAAATAAATAAATAAAATCTTTAAAAAAAAAGAATAAGGCAGATATGTATATACTAATATGTAATATGTTTGAAGTAAATTATTAAGTTAAATAAAAGGAAGAACAGAATGGTGTATATAACCTACTATCATTTGAGCAATAATGATAGTAAGAGAGAATATGCCCACTTCACAATGTTAATGATCTTCAGCCAAAGACTACCAGAGATACCTGTAGTCAGAGAAGTGGAGTTTATTATGTTTATTATTATTATTATTATTATTATTATTTTGCTGCAAACAAAAAACTGTAAGGGAACTGTGAAGTGTCTCAGAAAGAGAGTGTAAGAAAGGATTTGGCTTTAGCTGGGTGATTTTGAGTGTGTCCAAGCAAGCAGGGACAACTAAATGATTGGGAATCCTAACAAGTTTTATCTATGGAGAGAACAGCCTATAGGGATATAGCTATAGTTGGGTGAAGTCCAGGCTCCCAAACGGCCTTTGCTGGCATGGATGGGATAGGGCTGTAGTTCCTTCTGTAGTGAATTGGTTATTTTCTAAGTTTTCTGGCTTGCTAGGCTGCCCTCTTCTTGGTCCTTTAGCTCAAGGGAGTGTAAACTTTTGCTGGATCTTTCTGTCAGTGCTCATTGGCATTTCCAGGTTGGCAGTTTCTCCAGGACTCATTCTGGAATATGTGCAACAAAAAGAAAACCCAGGGAACTCACCACCATGTCATCATTCTTTGGATCCTAAAGTCCTTAGCTGGTCTGCTTTTTCTTTACCTACCAGAACCTTCATAAGCCTGTTGTATATATTATGCCCAGAGATGTTAGCTGTATTTGGAAAAAGTACATCTATTCCATCTTCCTGCAAGTAGAAGTTCCTTGGGTATACTTTTGCACTGTTTGAATTTTGTGCCATAAGTATGAATCATCCATTTGAATAAATTATACAGGAATAGATAAATACCTTGCTTTTTCAGAACTGATAGTCTCTATGAAAAAAATAAAGAACAGGATATAGAGTAGCTAAAGTAAGCAAAGCTGCTTGATTAAGGTGGTCAGGAAAGGCCTCTCTATGACACCTGAGCTGGGATCAGAGAAGCCAGTCTAGTGAACAACTAATGAAGAGCAAAGGAAGAGTAAATGCAAGAGTCCTGAAGTAGGAAAAAGGTTATCATAAGACAAGAATGGGTGGAATTCTAGTATCAGTGGAGTACAAGGGGGGACCCCAAAAAACCCTGAAATTTATTTATTAAAAACTTGTGTATTTATTCTTACATGTTTAAACTTCACTCACCTTCAAAGTACTCTCCACTTGACACAATACACCTATCAAGATATTTTTTCCACTGCTTAATACAGTTTTTGAACTTGATTTTTATGACAGTTAGTCCTTCTGCCATTTTTTGTTTCACCTCTTCCATATTAGCAATATATTTCCCTTTGAGGACTTTTTTCATCTGGGGAAACAAAAAAAATTCAGTTTGGGTGAAACCATGTGAATAGAGAAGGAGAGGCATGGGGTTCATGGTTTTTTTTGGTAAAAAACTGCTGAACACTCAGCGTGGTGTGGGTAAGTACACTTGTAAATCACCCATCATGAATGGGCAAACATGTTGAAAGAATCTTCAAAAAATTTCACTGAAGCAGAATGCAGCCTCTAACAACAAGGCTAGCTGGGTTCCTAGAACACACACCTAGCAGGGAAAGCCTGTACTATAAGGGGCCTGCCCTCAAGAAGATAATTTCAGTTTTGGGGGATCACACCTCATACTGAAGCTGGTTAGTGTCATTTTACTTATTGACATAATGAAAAGAATTAGGGGATGTTCATATTTGAACTACACTTGTTTATTATTTGCAACCGTAGGTTGGATATGAAAATCAGTGAAAGAATTCTGTAAGAATTGATGTGATATGGAATTTAAAATAAATAATATTGTCCATTTTATGATTATTTATGTTTCTGCAATATATTCTTTATATCAGTAAAATTCATTCTGAAATGAATGTATATGTATCTAAAATGAATGTATGTATGTATGTATAAACATGTGTAAGGGTGTGAAGAACTTCAGAGAGAAATGAAAGCTAGAATAAATTTAAGAGTTATCAGTATTTACATAATAGTTAAAAGCCATATAACTAGGTAAAATCAGCTAAAAATAAGTATGTGTATGTTAAAAAAAATAATAAAGTTCAAGACCAAATCCTGGGCATGTGAAATGGAATGGTCAATGTAGTAAAGAGAAAACCAGGAGAAAATGTGCTGGAAACCAAATGGGAGGAAGTGGTCAATTCAGTTGGACTTTGCAAAATTGGTTACTTTAACAAGAGTACATTTAGCAGAATGTTGGTGTTGGAAGCCAGATTGCATTAATTTTGAATGGTCATAGCATTTCTATTGTCAATCAAGATTTAAGCAAAATGTATTTTGAACTTTTTTTCTAATTATGAGCACTACAAAGTGGAAAACTACTTAAATTCATGGGTTTACCTGGTAATTGGAGAAACAATTTCTTCTCTTAACCAGACTCCATTATGAATCCATCCTTCCTACTTGTCCCTCTCTCTATTTATTATTTTTAGCAAAGATTATAAACTTATGCCCTTATGACCAGACTTTGCCCAAAGATGTACTTTGTTCAGCTACAGAGTGTTGGCTTATACAGAATTTCTAAAATTTTAAAACTGGAAAAGAATTCCTTTCTCTCAGGGACCTATATTGCTAGTCTGCCCCATCCTGCTTGCCCTTCCTCTCCCCATCATTACTAAAAATCTTTCCACAGAACCATTCTCTTTCTTACACATTTATTAAAACACTGTATATATATTGATGTATTTACAAATAAGATGATATGATTCTTTGAAGGCACTTGGCTTCAAGGTAATCCAGTATGTGTGTGTGGTGGGAGAGTATGGGATTTGGTGAGAGTATGGATGAAACAAAATTTGCCATATGTTGAAGATTGTTGAGGATGGATGAATACTGAGGGGTTGATGATACTATCCAAATTCATGTGTAATTGAAATTTTCCACAATAAAAAGAATTTTTAAATGGTGAAGGCAGGGGGAGAGGGAACTAAGATTGTTTTTACCATCATGGAACTTACATACAATTTGAGGAGGTACCATATTCAAGGAGTTTAAAATTAGAGGATGAGGGGAGAAGAGTGTGCATTGACAGAGGGAGAGATGGCACATGGGTATTTAGGCACACCATGTTGATGGAGGAACCAGATTGAAGCATGATTCAAGCATAGTAGGAATAAACAGTCATGGAGTGCTTATTTCTGCGTGCTGTCTTATAGGTGTTTTGTTATTTACTGCTCATACATGCTGTGAACTCTGTATCATGGACCAGAAAAAAACCGTGGAACTTCCAATCAAGATGGAGGCATAAGTAAACACAGCTTGCCTCCTTGCACAACTACAGCAAAAATTACAACTAGACTATAAAACAAATGTCACTCAGAACCATCAGAAAATTAAGCTGTATGGAAGTACGACAACCAAGGAATTAAGGAAGTCACATTCATCCAGAGGGGTAAGAGAGGCATTGAGATGCAAAGAGGCACTGAGATGCACAGAAGTGGAATGGAAAGTCCCACACCCACCTGTGCTGGATAAAAATTGGAAGGGATAACTTAGGAGTGAGGGATTCCAGTGCCACGCCAGACCACCCAGCCCAGGGTTCAGTACCAGGAACATAAGTCCCCATAACTTCTGGCTGTAAAAACCAGTGGGGGTTGGGATGGCAGAAGAAACTACAGGATTCTCAAATATCTCCTCTTAAAGTGCCTGCACAAACTTAAGACTTAGGCGGACTCACTCCCTCTGGGCTCCAGCACTAGGGCAGAAGCTGGAAGGGCACCAGTGGCATATGGGGAGAAAGTGAAGTGTCTGGCATCAGGGCAAATGCCAGGGAACAGCTTCCTCCAGGACAAACTCCAGAGGCTAGGGAGTGGCTTCTGGAGTTTGTCCCTTTCCTGAGCTTTCCCCCAAAGAGAGCCACAGAGTGACGACATCATATCAGAGACTCCATCAACCTAGTTCACATGTGTTTCCCCATCCCGGCAATTACCTAAGGTTCCACCCAATCCAACTTACCAATGTGCTTTTTTACAATAGGCCATGCTACTAAGACAGGGAGTCAAAGCAGCTCTATCTAATACATAGAAACAAACACAGGGAGGCTGCCAAAATGAGGAGACAAAGAAATATGGCCCAAATGAAAGAACTGAACAAACTCCAGAAAAAGAACTAAATAAAATGGAGATAAGCAATCTATCAGATGCAGAGTTCAAAACACTGGTTATCAGTAAACTCAGGGAACTCACTGCTGAAGCATAAAAAAGACCCAGGCAGCAATGAAGGTTACACTAAGTGAAATAAAAATCTACAGGGAACCAACAGTGAAGTGGATGAAAAAGAGAATCAAATCAATGATTTGGAAAATAAGGAAGAAAAAAGCATTCCATCAGAACAAGAAGAAAAAATATTTTATTTAAAAAAAGGATAGGCTCAGGAGCCTCTAGGACAACTTCAGATGTACCAACATTCAAATCACAGGGGGCACTGGAAGGAGAATGGAAAGAGCAAGAAATTGAAAACTTACTTGAAAAAATAATGAAAGAAAACTTCCCTAATTTGGCAAAGGAAATAGACATACAGGTCCAGGAAACAGAGAGTTTCAAACAAGATGGACACAAAGAGGACCACATCAAGACTTATCATAATGAAAATGTTAAAGGTTAAAGATAAAGAGAGAATCTTAAAAGCAGCAAGAGAAAAGCAGTTACCTCCAGGGTAGTTCCTATAAGACTGTCAGCTGATTTCTCAAAGGAAACTTTGCAGAAGGGACTCGCAAGAAATATTCTTGCAAGGACCAACAATCTAGATTACTCTATCTAGCAAAACTATCATTTAGAATGGAAGGGCAGATAAAGTGCTTCTTTGACAAGGTAAAGCTAAAGGGGTTCATTATCACCAAGTCATTATTATATGAAATGTTAGAGAGACTTATTTAAGAAAAAGAAGATATAAACTATAAACATTAAAATGGCAATAAATTCATAACTATCAACAATTGAATCTAAAAAACAAACTAAAACAGAACAAAAACAGAATCATAGATATGGAGCTCATTTGGAGGCTTATTAGTTGGGAGGGGGAAGAGGGAGAATGGGGGGAAAGATGCAGGGGTTAAGAAGTAGAAATTGGTAGGTACAGAATAGACAGGATAATGTTAAGGACAGTATAAGAAATGGAGAAACCAAAGAACTCATATGCATGACTCATGGACATGAACTAAGGTGGCAGGGGGTTGCTGGAGGGAATGGGGATACTGGGTGGAGGGGGAAAAGGGGGGAAAGATTGGGATAACTGTAATATCATAATCAATAAAGTATTTTTAAAAAACTGATTCTGGGACAAGTTAAGTTACTTGTCTTGGGTGACAAAACTGGTAACTGGTACCTTTTGGCAGAGTAATCTCACTGAAAAAGCCAGACTGTAATGGGCTGAAGAGGTGATCAGAAACCAGAGACCACATACCAGCTAAATAAGACCTACAGAGATATGTTTACACTGTTTGATTTTGTTGTTAACATTTAAAAATCAGGAACAAAGAATAAAGACTTTCATTTTACAGCTTCTCTTAAGAACTAAAGATGTAGCATTAGAAACAACTATACCCACTCATAGCCAAGCCACTGCTGCCCCCTTTCTGTGGAACTTGAACTCTCTCTCCTTTTTGACAGAGTTCCCTTCACTCATTATTTTATTGCACATGTACTGCTTCACTTTGTACATTATGGCCTATATATAAAGTAGTTGCGTTCATTTACATACTAATTATATTCAACCTGGAGTGTTATTACAGACTAGTGTGGGGCTGGTCAATGAGAGAGAAAGGAATAGTCATAGAAACCCAACATGATTTGCCCACCACATGTTGAGAACTACAGTCCAAACCACTTCTCCAGCAATTAGTCCCATACTCTATGTCTATTGTGATGTCTCTGGAAGAGTTTTCTTGTGCTATAAATGCTAAGTGCCATATGAATGAGTGGTGTGATGACAAATGCTTGAGAATTCAGAGGAGGGCACAATTATTTCTGCAGTAATTAAGACAAAGAATTTTTAAAGTTGAGTTGAAATATTATAAAAGATGTGAATGCATTCCAGATGGAAGGAAAGTCAAAGGTAAAAAGCACAAACTTAAGAAAGTGCAAAATATGTGCAAGGAGAGGAAAAGTGAACTCATATATTTGAAGCCAAGGCTCCTTTATTCAAATAACTAACTCAGGACTGAATGGAATCATAGAAATGTTAAAAGTACAAATGAACTTATGGCCCATCTATATTTGAAGCCCTTCTTTCCATAGATGACAACCAAGATATTGAAAAGTTAGGTGATTTGCTTAATGTCACACAGCTCACTGGTGTGGCAATTGAAATTAGATCTGCTTTCTAATGTTATTCCTTTCTAATGTTTCCCATTAATGTGTGTTATTTACATTACAGGGAAGAAAAAAGAAAATATGAGCTGCTGCTGAGTTCTTGATACATTATTTTTAAAGACCTCAAATAGTTGCCTTTTTCTTTCATCACTCATTTCCACTTCACATTCTTAACCAGAAGCTAAACCATGAGGGAAATCTGACAAGCAGGGCAATGGGTTAAGAGTAGTTGATGTATCATACCACTTTCTGCTCTTATATCATTACATTTGACCTCATTCGGAAGTGATCTGCTCAGTTTCTAAATTCCACATGACTGCCATGTCAGTAAAGGGAAAAAACTGCATGATGAATTTTCAACCTTCTAAAGTGGACATGGATAAAGAGAGAAAACATGTTCCGGCATGTAAGTCTTAGGCTCGGCCTTTATAATAATAAAGGATCAGAATCTTAAAATAATAGTCAGTCTCAATGTTGCCTAAGAAATTGACAGACTGCCTCTGGCTTTTACTCCACAGTTAGTGATGCTGAAACCAAACACTGGTCCAGGTGCCTGCTGTTTTAAAAGCCAATATTTGAGAGGCAGGTGCTAATGTAAAGGAAAGTGGTTTATTCATATGCTGGCCATCTGGAAGATGGGGGACTTGCATCTCAAAGCCCATCTCCCTGGGAAGATGGGGAACTCATGTCTCAAAAACCATCTCTGTGGGAAGATGGAAGACTCATGTCTCAAAGCCTATCTCCACCTCTCAGCGGAGGCAGAGATTTTTATAAGGACAGAACAGAGGGGAACAGAACAAAAAGATCAATGGAGGGGGGTGAGAAGTTCTCTAAATGCAGACAAGCACAGTCCATTGCAATAAGGCAAGCGATGGTCTGGTATGCATCATCCTGGTTTAGTCATCCTGGGTTCATGTCATCCTGACTTTAGGTCATCCTGGCTCCATGGTTGAAGGTGACCAAATCTCCCAGAGCTAGAATGCCTGAAGGTCAGAGTCTGTATCTTTTAAAGTGAGTTCCTAGTATTCTTATACAAATGTGCTGTTTATCGATAAACTACTCATTAGTCTGGGTCAGCACTTACAGAAACAATGTCAAAAGAATGGTGGGGTGGTTTACAATTCCCCACTATTACAATTCCTGCCTGGTTTTCATCTTAGAATTTTGGATTGGCAATATAGCATCCTGTTGAGATAACAGGTTCTGGATTTGAATGCAGGCTCTGGTATTTGCCATCTAAGTGATATGGACCGTTTGTTTAACCTCCACAAGCATCAGTTTCCACATATATAAAATGATAGACAGGAATAGTTCTTACCATCTTCAGTGGGTTGTGAGAATTGAGTATCTTAGTTTTGGTTTCCCCCAGAACAAACTCTGAGACATAGATTTCGGTTTAAGTAGTTTATCTGGGGAAAGCCCCCAGAAAATGTGGTGAAGGTGTAATGAAGCAAGACAGGGAAGGGGATACTGCTGGGGATCCTCCAGGAAAAGCCAGGAAGCTTGGAAGGGTAGACTTTCCCTATCTTTATTCCTCATTGGTTGAGGGTTACTCTGGGGGGATTGACTCTCAGATACTGTAGCTTACCTTGGGCACAGGTCAAGCACATTCCAGGATCAGAGAATGCCCTTACCAAGAAACGTTCAGGGCTTGAATTCAAAAGCTTTGGGTTTTCCTAGAAACTGTCCACCAAGACTAACCTCCACCTCTGGAGGGGGCTGGGAGTTAAGGGCAGAGGATTGACAGTATCTTCTATAGTGAGATAATGTGTTTGTCATAGTAACATCTGGAACATATCACAAACAAATGATTAACTAATTGAAGTAAAAAGTACTAAAGACTAAAATGACAAAGGGAAAGTCTTCTCAAAGAGAGGAAATGCTGTTACCGAGAAGGTGAGATAAATGGATTCCAATAGAAAACTGGAAGTCATCCTTCACATTTTCCTCCTATCTTCTTCCTCCCATCCCATCAATTTTATCACCTTTATCTATATTTCATCAATTTACTAACATTACCACTTCTCCCTTCTCTCTTCTCCATCTCTTTAAAGCAGGCATTTCACATTTCTTACTTGAATTAACTGATCTTCTTGCTGTTCTCACCTTCTTGCCTTCCCCTGACTCCCACTCGACCCATTCATTCAGTACTATCAAAATGCTTTTTCTAAAACCCAGCTCTGATAGAGTACTTTCTACTTCACAACTTCAAATACTTCCATGATTTACCACTTATTTCTGGGTGAAATTAAAACTCTTTAGCTTAGGATACAAGACTCTTCCTGCTAACTTCTCCAGTACCATTTCCCTCGTGCTTCACTTGCAACTCCTAAATTCCACAACCTTCCTTGGTGCCTCATATATGCCTCATTTTTTCATCAATGCCATTTCCCATGTTCTTCCCACTTTTTTTTATCTAGAAAACTGCAGATTTTATTCAAGAACTTAATTTAATATTACCTTTTATGAAAAACCATCCCTGATATTTACTCTTCCTTCCTGGTCTGGATCAGTGATCAAATAACATTTCTGTATATCTCTTAAAACTTACCATTTTTATTATAAATGTCTGCTTACTTTCAGTCTTACTAATTAGTTGAGTATTCTTCATAATCAGATACTGAATGTCTGCATTCTTAGTAAGTACTCAAGGTGATTTTTATTTCCACTGAAGTCTAAGAATCATTTTATAAGAGCTTTTTTAAAATTTTAATTCAGTTTTTATATTTTATTGATTGTGCTATTACAGTTGTCCTAATTTTTCCCCCTTTGCCTGCCTCCACCCAGTGCCCCTAATCACTCAAGCAATCCCCCCACCATTGTTCATGTCCATGGGTCATGTATATTAAGTTCTTTGGTTACTCCCTTTCCTATTCTATACTTTACATTCCCATGGCCATTCTGTAACTACCTATTTGTACTTCTTAATCCCCTTACCTCTTTACCCATTCTCCCCTTCCCTCTTCCATCTGGCAACCTTCCCGTAACTAACTTCTTTTCTATTGGTTTTAATAATCTCTTTGTCTTTAACCTTTGGACTTTTAATAATAATGTGTCTTAGAGTGGGCCTCTTTGCATCCATCATAATTGGGACGTTCAGCGCCTCCTGGACTTGCATGTCTATTTCCTTCACCAAATTAGGGATGTTTTCTTTCACTTTTTTTCAGATAGATTTCTAATTTCTTGCTCTTTCTCTTCTCCTTTGGGCACCCCTATGAGGCAAATGTTGTACCTCTTAAAGTCTTAAAGTTTTCCCAGAGTCTCATGTTTTTGGATTCTTTTTCTTCTTGTTGTTCCGCATAGTTATTTTATGCTTCTTTGTGTTCCATCCATTCTTCTGTTGTTTCCCTGTAAATTGTTCTTAGTGTCTCCTTCGTTTCTGACTGGGTCTTTTTCCTGCTGCTGGGATCTCATTAAATTCCTGGAGCATCCTTATAACCAGTGTTTTGAACTCTGCACATGATAGATTGCTTATCTCCATTTCATTTAGCTCTTTTTCTTGAGTTTTGATCTGTTCTTTCATTTGGGACAATTTTTTTTTTGTCTCCTCATTTTGGCAGCCTCCCTGTGTTTGTTTCTGTGTATTAGGTAGAGCTTCCTCAACTCTGTGTCTTGGTAGTGTGGTCTAGTATAGTATGTGTCCTGTAGGGTCCAGTGGCACAGCCTCCCCTATTACCTAAGCTGGGTATGCAACGTGTGTTCTCTGTGTGTGCGGAGTACACCCTCCTCTTGTAGTTGAGACTTGGTTGCTATTGGCAGATCAATGGGAGAGATTTACCCAGGTCAGTCAGCTGCTAGGACTGGCTATGACCACTGACCACCAACCTCTGCCCTCTATGGTGCATCAGCTATACATTAGCAGGGTGGTGGTGCTCTGACAGGGTTTCCCGGGTGGTGCAGGCCAAACTCAGCCCCCACCTGTGTTTCCCCTGGGACACCCTGCCTGAGCTATAAAGCAATCTGAAATGGTCTCTACTTATGCTACACTTGGAGATTCCTAGGTGAAGCCAAGCTGTGACTTTAATCTGGCTGCTGATAGGGCTGACTGAAGCCAGCTGTTGGTTGTTTAATAGAATTTAGGAGCAACAATGATCCATTCTTATGAAAAGCAGCTTGGGTGGGCCTGTATATTGGGTGGGGTAGAGCCTCTGTGGATCTCAAAGGTGGGTCACACACTGTTAGCCAGGTTGATGGAATCTAAGATATAATACCAGCCTTCCACCTCTGTGTGGGGAGGGCTCAGCAAAGGGACAGTGACCTCTGTTCACCTGGATGCCAGACACTTCAGTCTCCCTATATATCACTGGTGCGCTTCAAGCTGCCACCCTGGTACTGGAGCTCAGAGGGAGTGAGTCTGAGTGAGTCCAGGTGCGGGTTCTCCAAGAGGAACTGCTTAGGGTTCCAGCAGCCTCCTCCACTGACAATCCCCACTGGTTTTCACAGCCAAAAACTGTGGTGGCTGATTTCCCTGGAATCCTGGGCTGGGGTTCCTAGTGTGGGTCTGGGACACCTCACTCCTGAGATACCCCTCCCAAATTTTTATTCACGTGAGTGTCAGGCCAGCCTGTACTGTGTCCATGCCCCTCCTACTAGTCTGGATGGATGTGGTTTCTTCAATTCCATAGTTGTCAGACTTCCATTCAACTCAATTTCTGATGTTCTTGTGTGATGGTTGTTCTATATTTTAGTTGTAATTTTGATGTGGTTGTGTGAAGAGGTGAGCCATGTCTGCCTACATCACCATCTTCTATATTCTAAGACCTTTCTGAGGCAAACCTTTTTTTCTCTGTAATTCTAGGACCTAACATAGCACCTAGCATGTAGTTGATACTCCATAATAACTCTTGAATTAATAAATACAACTGTTTGAGTTTTGAGTATTTTCACTCTTTCATTCTATCAGGTTGCCATCTGTCTTAGTAAAACTCATTAAAGAATTATTTCCTGTACCAATGGTATTGTAAAATGGGAATCTCATTGGTGATCTGCCACTCTTCTAGCTAAGTAGCTATTATTTTGACCTGTTGTTCCACTTTTTCACCCTTGATTGACTCTAAGACTTTTGAATGAAAAGTGTTTAGTCTCACTGGTTTTGTTAATGAAGTCTAGAAAACTGGTTCTCAAACACATATGTCACAAAAACCTGGAAATCTTATTAAAAATAATAATAGGGATTTTTTCCGATTTTCAGGGGACCCTCACTCTGCACCTCATTACAGTATGACTGTATATATAATATATACCTATTTATGTTATATATTTTCCTTCTAAAATTTGATGTGAAATATTAATTTGATTATTAATTTGCTTTAGTTATTTGGTTTAGGTGGTTTAATATCTGACAGTCTCTTTGGTGAAATGTTGTCTTTCATTAATATTTTCTTCAATTATAAAACTATCTTTGCCTGTTCTAAGTCTTATCATACAGAGTTTAATACTTAGGGAATACAGCCTGAAAAGAAAGAGTGGAAAAATCTGAAACCTTAATTTGAAAAGGTCTATTAAAAATTGTTTTCTAAAAGTGAATTCCTTTTGTGCATGGGTTGGGGAGGACATAAAATACTAAGGTGAATCTTATGAGAAAAATTGTTTTACTGAATTTCTTCAATAAAACCACTAGATGGCAATATCTTTGTTTCTTTGTGGATACAATAGGCAAATGACTCTTGAAGAAAACACTTGATTATCATATTTTTAAAGTTCTTACCTCAGCTACCAAATGGCTATTCCTCAATTCTATTTTTATTTTTAATTGAATTTATTGGGGTGACATTGTTTAATAAAATTGTATAGGTTTCAGGTGTACAATTCTACAATACATTATCTGTTATTATGTATTCACCACCCCAAGTCAAGTCTCCTTCTATCACCATCTATCCCACTTTTACCCTCTTTTACCTCCCTCTACGTCCCTCTGGCAATTACCATACTGTTGTCTGTGTCCATGAGTCTTATTCCTCAATTCTAAAGAAATGAAACTACAGAAGAGAAAACTCCAGGCCAGTTAAAGACTACTTTATGGTGTTTGGGTTGCAGTAAATTAAGGTCCTTCTTTTACAACCAGAGAAGTCACTGGGCCACTGAGATGGAAAAAGGAATGGCTTCACTTTGTAGTACACACACATCCAAGATTTTAGGCCTGAAAATAGACTCTGTACAGAAAGACATGCTGAAACATACTCTTGAATCTGTCTTCATGTCTTTCCACTAATTTTTCCCTTTCTTACCTTATTTTAATATCGCTGAAATTTCTTTTTCCCCTTTGTGGATTAAAAAAAAAAATCCAGGGGGTAAGAAGAAAGGGTTTGAGAGCACATTACCTTTGTGGAGGAGATTCCTTTACCACAGAAAAGTTTACATATTGCATGTAAAAACTGTGGTCACTGTACCTAAAATATTCTTTCTACTTTACTAATTGTTCTGTAATTTAGGTTCTGAGTTCCCTTTCTAATTGGAACTAAACTTCAGGTATTTAACTGCTAAAGTATGATGTTCAAAAAGAAAAAATATTTTATGTTCATGTAAATATACAATGAACTTGTGAAAGATTTTCAACTCATTAAAAATGAGGGAGTTTAAAGGAAAATCTCAAAAATGTATATACACACATAACAAGGAATGCTGAAAAGAATTTGCTTATAGATAGAAAAGTGATTAATCTATAGGACAATACATTTAATGTTTGTGGTAATCTTTTCTACGAGGCAGAAGTCAATTTTATATCTATAAGACAAAATTCATTACTTGGCATTGCTATTTAAAAGAATTATTTGCATTAGTACTAGTTTAGTTTGAGCTAATTTCTTTGGTATTGAAATGTAAAAGAGCCTCCTGAATAGATTTGATAAAGATAAACAATCTCCAGAAGGCTTGATAAACTCAGTACTCACTTTTGCCCATTTCCAAGTAGTGCACAATTTTTCCCAACATTACTATATTTTAAAATATGTTGGTAGAACAAGCAATGTAAATTGCAAAAAGAACCTTCCTTATTCTATATGCTGCAATATTAGGACAAACCACAAGGCGGCTTTTTTTTTTTTTTTTTTTTTTGCACTAGATTTCCCACACAGATTGTGACCAGGACCTGTGATTAAGCCAGGGACACTTACGTTTTGGAATAAATTAATCAGACAATAATTTTCTTAGCTCTAGAAGAAGATGTCAGAGGAGGTGAGCAAAACATTATCCTGAAATTTAAAGAAAATGTACATTACTTGTCTCTGAGTTGGCTCACTATTTTGGGTGTGATATATGCCACAAGATATTCTCAGATCTGGAGATGTGTCCCAATTTCTACAGATAGTTAGATTTGGAAAAAAAATAAGAAAACACAGTATATTTCATGAACTAAGAAAGATCAAGGTTTGCAAAAACAAATGCTTACAAGGGCAAGGCAAATAAGTAGAATGAGTAAAGTAGGCTGGGTATGACACAGCACATAGTAGAATTGTGACAAATTGGGAAACTCATGCCCCATCTAAAGAAGAGACTGCTGTTCAGATCCAAGAAAACCAAATTGTTATATGGCTTCTCCTGTTTTTTTTTTTTTCCTGGATACTGGCCACTTAACCAAAAAATAATAATAAACATGATGTTTTCCCTTCCCCTCCCAAGAAATTTGCCTAAGAGAATTTTCTAGAATCCCTGTCTTATTTAAAGGGACAAGTTATGAGAAATAAGAGTGTGATTGTAGAAGTAGTGACAAGAATTGAACACCAGAGCTGAACAGGTAAACAATAAGAATTTGTAGACTGTGTACCTATGAGCCAATTGATAAACCCCAGAAATGGAAGGTTTGGCAGGGAGGATGGACTTCTCATAGCAGAAAGAAACATAAACATCAAAGACCAGTTTTACCACTTATTGTCATCCTCATCCCTCAACTCATTGTGTTCAATGCTGAGCATACTGAAGAGAAATGATGAATATTTGCTCTTTAAGTAGATAACAAGTCAAGCTGAAGGATCAATATAATAACTATTTTTTGTCAACTGTTTCATAACTCACTGTGCATGTATATGTGTGGCTGTGTTGTCTTAATTTCTTAAAATCAGTGGGCGAGAAATGATGTGATTTAATTAACAATAAGATTCCAGAATGGAACTGGGAATATATTATCACAGCCCCCTTTACCTCTTTAAAGATTTCACAGAACTGTAGGTGTGTATTTTAACTAGCTATAGATCCTACAAAAAGATATACTAAGGACTCCACTAACACTGTGGTCCACCTGGACACACCTGACCTAAACTGCACAAATTAGATTTTTTTGGGGGGAACCTTTATTTTATTTTTTATTTTTTTATTGTTCAAGTACAGTTTTCTGGCTTTTCGCACCACCCCTCCCCACCACCCCAGCCCTTCCCAACTCCTTCCCCTCTTTCTATCCGCCCTTGTTATTGTCCATGTGTCCTTTATACTCCTTCCTGCAAACCCTTCACCCTTTCCCCCCATTATTCCCTCCCCTCTCCCCTCTGGTCACTGTCAGCCTGTTCTCAATTTCAGTGTCTTCTATTATATTTTGCTTGCTTGTTCGTTTTGTTGATTAGGTTCCACTTACAGGTGAGATGACATGGTATTTGTCTTTCACTGCCTGGCTTATTTCACTTAGCATAGTGCTCTCCAGATCCATCCATGCTGTCGCGAAGGGTAGGAGCTCCTTCTTTCTTTCTGTGCATAATATTCCATTGTGTAAATGTACCACAGTTTTTTGATCCATTCATTTACAGATGGGCACTTAGGTTGCTTCCAGCACTTGGCTATTATAAATTGTGCTCCTATGGCCATTGGAGTGCATAGGTTCTTTTGGATTGGTGTTTCAGGGTTCTTAGGATATAATCCTAGCAGTGGAATTGTCAGGTCAAAAGGCAGTTCCACTTTTAGTTTTCTGAGGAAGTTCCATACTGTTTTCCATAGTGGTCTTACAAGTCTGCAATCCCACCAACAGTGCACTAGGGTCCCTTTTTCTCCACAACCTCTCTAGCACTTGTTGTTTGTTGTTTTGTTTATGATGGCCATTCTGACTGGTGTGAAGTAGTATCTCATTGTGGTTTTAATTTGCATCTCTCTGATGGCTAGCAATACTGAGCATCTTTTCATGTGTCTCTGGATCCTCTGCATGTCATCCTTGGAGAAGTGTCTGTTCAAGTCCTTTGTCCATTTTTTAATTGGGTTGCTTGTCTTCTTAGAGTGGAGTCGTATGAGTTCTTTATATATTTTGGAGAT
>CM052540.1:139769336-139810824 GCA_028533065.1 Trachops cirrhosus | reverse complement strand
AGTGACAGTTTTGTTTCCTCCTTTCCAATTTGGATGCTTTTTATTTCCTTTTCTTGTCTAATCGCTGTGGCTAAAACTTCCAGTACTATATTGAATAGAAGTGGTGAAAGTGGACAGCCTTGTCTTGTTCCTGATCTTAGTGGGAAAGATTTTAGTTTTTGCCCATTGAGAATCATGTTGGCTGTAGGTCTGTCATATATGGCCTTTATTATGTTGAGGAATGCTCCCTGTATTCCCACTTTGCTAAGTGTTTTTATCATAAATGGGTGCTGTACCTTATCAAATGCTTTTTCCGCATCTATTGATATGATCATGTGATTTTTGTCTTTGCTTTTGTTTATGTGATGAATTACATTTACTGATTTGCGAATATTGAACCATCCTTGCATCCCTGGGATGAATCCAAATTGGTTATGGTGTATGATCTTTCTAATGTATTCTTGAATGTGGTATGCCAATACTTTGTTGAGGATTTTAGTGTCTATGTTCATCAGTGATATTGGCCTAAAGTTTTCTTTTTTTTGTTGTGTCTTTATCTGTTTTTGGGATTAGGATGATGCTGGCTTCATAAAAAGAGCTTGGAAGTCTTCCATCTTCTTGGATTATTTGGAATAATCTGTAAAGGATAGGGGTTAGCTCTTCCTTAAATGCTTTGTAGAATTCTCCTGTGAAACCATCTGATCCAGGGCTTTTGTGTGTTGGAAGTTTTTTGATTACTGCTTCAGTTTCATCAGCTGTTATTGGTCTGTTTCAGCTTTCTACTTCTTCATTGAGTTTTGGAAGATTATATTTTTCTAGGAATTTGTCCATTTCACCTAGGTTTTCAAATTTCTTGGCATACAGTTCTTCATAGTAATTTCTTACAGTCCTTTGTATTTCTGTGGTATCAGTTGTAATCCCTCCTCTTTCATTTCTGATTGTGTTTATTTGGTTCCTCTCTCTTTTTTTCTTGATGAGTCTGCTTAAGAGCTTGTCGATTTTGTTTATCTTTTCAAAGAACCAGCTCCTGGATTTGTTGATCCTTAGAATTGTGCTTTTAGTCTCTATGTCATTTAATTCTTCTCTCATCATAGTTATTTCCTTACTTCTACTTGCTCTGGACTGTCTTTGTTGTTGTTCTTCAAGTTCTTTTAGGTGTAGGATTAGGTTGTTTATTTGAAATGTTTCTATTTTTTTTAGGCCTGTATCGCTATGAACTTCCCTCTCAGGACTGCCTTTGCTGTGTCCCATAAGTTTTGGGTTGTTGTGAGTTCATTTACATTTGTTTCCAGAAACTTTTTGATTTATTCCTTGATCTCATTCTTGACCCATTCATTGTTTAATAGCATGTTGTTCAATCTCCATGAGTTTGAGTGTTTTTGAGTTTTTTCCTTGAGGTTGGTTTCTAGTTTCAGTCCCTTGTGGTCAGAGAAAATGCTTGATATGATTTCAATTTTCTTGAATTTGTTGAGGCCTGTTTTGTGTACTATCATGTGGTGTATCTTTGAAAATGATCCATGTGCATTTGAAAAGAATGTGTATTTTGCTTCTTTGGGAAGAAAGGCTCTATATGTATTAGTTAAGTTCATTTGATCTAGGATATTGTTGAAGCCGCAATATCTTTGTTAATATTTTGTTTGGAAGATCTGTCCATTTTTGACAGTGGGGTGTTGAAATCCTCTGCTATAACTGTGTTGCTGTCAATATCATTCTTGAAGTCCTCCAAGATTTTCTTTCTGTATTTGGGTGCTCCTATAGTGGGTGCATGTATGTTTACAATGTTTATGTCTTCCTGGTGGATTCTTCCCTTGAGTATTATAAAGTGACCTTCTGGATATCTTTTTATGGTTCTTTTTTTTGAAGTCTGTTTTGTCTGATATGATTATTGGTACCCCAGCTTTTTTTTCCTGTCCTTTTGCTTGGAATATTTGTTTCCAGCCCTTCACTTTCAGTCTGTGTAGGTCTTTTGTTCTGAGGTGGGTCTCTTGTAGGCAGCATATGTGCGGGTCATGTTTTCTTATCCATTTAGCTATTCTGTGTCTTTTCATTGGAGCATTTAATCCATTTACATTTAAGGTTATTATTGATAGGTACTTATTCATTGCCATTTTTTCATACCTGTGTTCCTCTCTCTCTCACTCTTTTCCTTCCTTTTCTTAAAGCAGTCCTTTTAGCATCTCTTGCAAAGCTGATTTGGTGGAGGTGTATTCTTTTAGACTTCTTTTGTCTGGGAAGCTCCTTATTTGGCCTTCCATCTTAATTGAGAGCCTTGCTGGATAAAGTAGCCTTGGTTGCAGACCTCTGGTTTTCATTACTTGGAATATATTTTGCCATTCCCTTCTGGCTTGGAGCCTGTCTATTGAGAAGTCAGCTGCTAGCTTTATCGGGGCTCCCTTGTATGTTACTTCCTGTTTCTCCCTTGCTGTCCTCAAGATTCTCTCTTTGTCTTGGAATTTTGCCATTTTAATTATGATGTGTCTTGAAGTGGGCCTCTTTGGGTTCCTCTTGATTGGGACTCTCTGTGTTTCCTGGATTTGTGTGACTTTTTCTCTCATCAAATCAGGGAAGTTTTCCATCATTACTTTTTCAAAAAGGTTTTCTATCCCTTGCTCTTCTTCTCCTTCTGGTATCCCTTTTATACAGACATTATTACGTTTCATGTTGTCTTGCAGTTTCCTTACCACCTGTTCATTTTTCCTGAGTCTCTTTTCCTTTTCTTGTTCTATCTGGGTGTTTTTTTCTACCTTGTCCTCCAGCTCAGTGATTCAGTCCTCTGCTTCATCCAGCCTGCTTATAATTCCTTCTGGTGTGTTTTTTATTTCTGAGATGTTACTGTTCATTTCTTCCTGGTCTTTGTTTATAGTTTCTATTTCCTTTTTCATGCTGATATAGTTCTTACTCAGTTCCTTATAGTTTTCTGTGAGTTCCTTGAGCATCTTTATTAACTATTATTTTGAATTCCATATCTGATAGTTTGGTTACCTCCATTTCATTTGGTTCTTTTAGTGGGAGTCTTCCATTCCTTTTGATTTCATGTTCTTTTTTTGTCTCCCAATTTTAGGTGACTCTTTTTGTTTGTTTCTGTGTTTCCTGATGTTTCTCTTTGCCAGGTGTCTTTGTAGGGTGAACCTCTGTGGTAGGAATTCTATGGGGTTCAGTGGTGTGGTCTCCTTGATCTCCTCTGGACACTCTAGGTTTGCCCTTTCTTCTGTTTGTGTGGGCTCTCTTGTTGTACTTGGGTTATTACCTTCTGATGGTTCCTTTGTTGGTGGTTTTTCTCCTCCAGCAAGTATACTGATGTTCGCAACTCCCACCTATTCTTTTATGTGATCAGTGGCAAGGGATAGGCAAAATGGATTAAGTGCGAGAATATTTTATGAGATTAAAAGTACCAGCAAGTAGAGAAGAAACAGGAGATTCTTTGAATAAGTGTAGCAATAACTGTGATATTTCACCCAACTAGCCACTCTTTATAAAAGGTGAAAGAGAAATACAACTCTTGTTAGAAGGGAGGATAATTGTGAGTTGAATTCAGAAAGCAGAGCGCTTGTGCAAGGTAAGATGATGAGATATAATGAGACTAAAGGGTAGAAAGTAGGCATAGTATGAGAGAGAATAGAGTTAACCACAATAATAATAATGCTCAGGATTAAAATGAAGTGGGCTAAGATCAGGGAGGGTTGCTGTGTGGTATGTACAATTGTATGGAACAGCAATTATTTACAGTAGTACTGGAACAACAATAATATGACAAGAAATATATGATTTGGATAACCAGAATAGAAAGTACCTGATCAAGAGTTGTGTGTTATTGGAACATGGGTTAAGTGAAAGAAGGAAAATTAAAATGCAATAAAGAGAGATAAGGAAAACCAGTCAAATGATGCAATTAAAATGAAATAAAACAAGGAAAACTAAACATAAGGAAGAGAAATTAAAAAATACTAATAAAATAAAAGTAAAAATAATGAAACAATAATAATAATACACATTAACAATAAAATGCCAGCTCTATGGGATAGCACAATGACATTTGTCTCAGTTTCTCAGTTTTTGGGGTTATCCTTGTGCTCCCCTTTTCTATCTGTCTCTGGACCCTTTGTAACTCCACATCTTATTGTTTCACTTGAGGGAAGGAAAAAGGAAAAAAAGAGAGAGGAACAAAAAAGAAAGAAAAAAAATAAGCCTCCTGCTGACTTTAAACCTGTCCAGCAAGCTCTGCTGGTATTCCTAGATGCTACAGGAAAAGGGGGGCTGGGCTTTGCTTTTCTCCCTATAGTTTTGAGAGGATAGGGACCAGGTCTGGGCCACAATATTCACAGTGTCCTGGCCTCTGGTCCAAGTTGTCCATGAGCTGCCAAGCTCAAATCAGACACTCAGCCTCTGGGCGCACAGTGCAAGAGAAGCTTGGGCACACAGTTCCACTCAGCCACTCAGTCTCTGGGCTTGTGCAGCTCAAATCACCCTTGGGGCAAGGCAGCCACTGCTCAAGAGTTCCTTACAAAGCAGCTGTTCACCATTCTTAACAAGTGCACAGCTTTTCACACAGCCCAACTTTCCAACCAGTCCAGAGACTATCCAAGTCAGAGTCCGACATGGCCCAACTCCTCTCTTCTCCAGGTGTCGCCTGGTACCTCAATTTCTCTGGTGCCAGCTTCCACAGTCTCAGAGGATGTTTACTGCCTCTGTGTGTCTCCCAGTTGGTCTCTATTCCCCTCAGAGACTTCTAGCATCCAGGTCCCTCCTGCTGCCGAGCTGCCTTCCCTACTCTGGTAGGAGAAGGAGCTGGTGATCTAACCTTCCTCCTGTTATCCTATAGCAGGCACTAGGCCAGGGGCACAGTAGCCCTGGTGCCTGTACAGATCTCAGGGACCTTACTGTCCCAGCACAATCTCCTCACCATCTGTTTTTCAATGTCCTCTGCAATTTTTGGCCTCCAAACTTCATATAAGCTGGGATTCCATTGGCTGTTTGCTCTGTTTCTCAGAAGATCGGCTAGGTGATCCAGCTGGACACAGGGAAAACTGAGCTCTGCTCCCACTTACCTTGCCACCATCTTCACTCTCCAAAGACTACTATAGTTTTTAATGTTAATTTTATATACTTTTTGAAATTCTCTGACTGCTTTAAATGGTTTTTCCCATTTATTTACATTTATTATTGTTTTTTTCATAAGATGCTGCATTGATATGTATACAGAGTGGGGCAAAAGTAGTTTATGGTTGTGAGTACACAAAAGACTTTATTCTTGTATTATTTATTAATTATTTTATTATTTTCCATATGAACAACTATAAACTTACTTTTGCCCCACCCTGTATTTAAATTTAAGAATGGAAGATTGTAAAGTCTTCTCTTTTGGGAGTCAAATTTCTAAAAAAAGTCTTTTTCAGTCTCTTGCCTGAGGGTATATACAATCCTAGCTGCTAGCATTCTTTGAGCTAGTTTGAAGGCATCTGGGTATATGAACCATTTAGTATATAGTCTTTTACTGTATGCAAACCTCTGCTTAATCTTTTTTTAATATAGGATTAATCTTAACAAGATATGTTTTTTTCTGAGTAGAAATCCTGTTTTGCCATCCCCACCTAATAATCCTCTAGTCAGGAGCAGATCTCAGTTTTTTGGGGTCTGAAATTTATGCAAGTTAGGGGCTTTAAGAGGAAGAATAAAAAGTATCTTTGTTTGCAAATTAAAATGACCATTCAAACACATTTCTTGAGACCACTCCCAGGGCTTTGGAAGGGGCCCCAGCTAGTACTAGTGTTACTGGGCAAAACTGGGATTTAGTTGCCTGCCATCGAACACAGGCAAACTCTGGAGACAGAGGTTTGGTGAAAAAGGAAATGAGTCATTTATTCAAAGGCTGTGTAATTTTGGAAGAGTGGCAAGCTTCCACCTGCAAGCCCATCTCCTTTAAAACCCCCAAAGAAAAATGATCCTGCCATCCTTTGCCAGGCCAGACCAACCCTAGGCTGCACTCAGAGTTCTTTTCTCATTTAAAAATACTGGCCTTTGGGAAATGGCAGACAGCTTAACTGGTTTCCAGTCACAGTTCAGCTTCAGCCGTCTTTTGGAATAACGCCAGCATCCTGTTCATTGCTTACTGCCCTTTATTCCACACGATGCCCATCAGCCCAGTGCCTGTGCCTTTCCTGCAGGCCACCATTGGCTTGCCAGTCTATATGTGTGCCCAGCCAAGCAGGACCACGTAGTGCATCACCAGTCACCTGCACCACCGCTTCCCACACTGGGATGGGTGTGGGAACTCTGCTAGACCACATGGTCTCCAGGGTCCCCAACTGGGCGAGCAGAGGGAACCAGAAGCGTAAGTCTCTGTGAGCCCTCCATTTAAGGGTCAGGGCCCAAAATTCTATGCACCTTCCCAGTCAATCCAGGCTAGCATCAGACACATTCGTCAGTGTGTGCTGTGTAGAGGCACCCCTCCTCCCACCACTGTGTTACCCTCCTCAGTACTGGTGTATTGTGGAACTTTTCAGCCCATGCATACTCTGTGCAAGCTTCCTCCTGCTGTGTTGCACCA
This sequence comes from Trachops cirrhosus, assembly GCA_028533065.1. NCBI lineage: Eukaryota > Metazoa > Chordata > Mammalia > Chiroptera > Phyllostomidae > Trachops > Trachops cirrhosus. The sequence continues at coordinate 139,804,301 of CM052540.1, read as the reverse complement.
CACTGCTAGGGTTGCCAGGGCAACATAAGCTAGCACTGGACTGCTTTGTTTACCTTGTGCGGGGCGGGAGGCTATGGAAATCTATCACATGGTTTTGGCCCGCCACCTCTGGCACTCCTCCACCCCTGCTCAGGGGTCACTCCCCTCTGCCCAGCAATCTGGTAAGATCACCCCTGTACCATTAGGCCCTGAAACTAAAGATTACTTAATTTCATGGTAAATCTAAATTAGCCTCCAATCTTCTTCAAGATGGAGATAGCAAATTGCTTAGTAGTATAGAATTAGTGAGGGACTTGGGAGTCTAAATCACAAACATAATTTGACTGAAAAAGACTTTGACCCGAACTTCTAGAGGTACCTGGTACTATCATTGGCTAACCCTTTTTAGGAGGAGTTTGTGGCGATAAGCTTGCTTCTTGGCTTTCCTCATTCCTGTTTTCAGTATTGTTGGGTTTGCCAAATCAGTTTTCAGTGTTCAAAATGTTGATGCTGTTATCTCCTTTACCAATCTTGCTATTGTTTTGAGTTTATGCCATTAAAAAAGTGCTTTTCTGTGTTAATGAGTTTCAGAAAGGAGCAGAAGTTAAGGTGTGTGCTCAACCTCCATTCTTAACCCGAGATCAGAATGTGCTAAAATCATATTCCAAGATTGTCCCCTTAGCCCCCTGCAAATGGTTGGGACACTTGACATTATTAGCAGCACAGCCAAAAAATATTCACTAACCCTTGCCAACATTCCATATTCTCAAAATTTCCCAATCTGGTTAAACTATCTCATTATCCAAATTTGTATTTCCCTAATTACTACTGAGGTTCATATAATTGTGTGTTTTTTGGTCCTTTGTGTTTCCTCTTCTATGAATAAACTCTTCATGTAACTCACCCATTTTTCTAATAGTGAAGGGGATTAGAACACATTACCCAAAATATCCCATCTTGGCATATTGATTGAGCTGAAAGCAATTGAGAAAAAGCAAATATAGGAAGGGTTCTCTGACCTCCCTCTTTCTACCTAACACCGGACACATAGACTTTTCCATGAGAAGGATGCCCTCCATGGAGCAGGAAGAGAACATCCTTATCACTGGAGACAGGAGTTGAAATCAAGATTAATATGCATAAATAAACTTTATTAAAATAAGCCTCGTGTTTAATTAGTTATCCCCATATATTTCCTACTCAGTTTCCCACAATTTATCAACCCTAGCCCAAAGTCCTTTTTTCTGACATGTCAGTCTTCACAATTTATCATTGTTCTTTGTTAAAATGGTGTATAAGCTCTTAAGTCTATCTGCTTCTTTGGGTTTTTATTTCTTATATATGAAGGCCTCCATGTATATGTAAAAATATTAATGTCAAAAAAAGTCTGTAGCCTTGACTGGTGTAGCTCATTTGGCTGGGAATTGTTCCACAAAGCAAAATGTCACTGATTCAATTCTGTCAGGGCACATACCTAGGTTGCAGGTTGGTCCTGGGTGGGACACGTACTAGAGACAACTGATCAATGTTTCTTTCTCACATTGATGTTTCTTTCCCTCTGTCTAATAAATACATACATACACATACACATATACATACATAAAAGTGTATGTTTTGCTCCTGTTAATAGCTCATGTAAGTTTGTCAGGCTCAGCCACAGAACCTGAGGGTAGAGAAAATATCCTTCCTCCCCTACAGCAGTATATATTTTTCTTACTGAATAGTCCATATTTATCCACTGATTTGAAATTCATATTTATTAACTAACTACTGAAGGCTTTATTTGGATGGGTATTTTTTGGTTTCTGGATTCTCTATGTTTTCCCATGGATTTTACATCTTGTTTATTACAAGCTTTTCAAAACTGCACTTCATATAGTAAATATTCTTGCAAAAAATCAGGTGTGAATTTGTTAGCATCATAAAAAATACCAATTAGAGATTGAAATAAAACATTCACTTTAATATTTGTCACACAAATGTTTACTTACATTTATCTGAAAATTATGAGAACTAGTGCATGTCAAATCCATATTACTATCCATATAAGAACTACACATAATCATTTATTTACCTATATCAGGCTAACATACAAGGTTTGTTTGTTTAAGACCTCTCAGTTAAAAGGAAACACTAAATAATAAATTTCCAGGATTCAGTTAACAATAAAAATAAAAAGTTATTTCTCAATGTCTTACATTTTTACAACTTTGAATTACACTTACATGCTATCATTTCCAAAAAACATAAAATTATAACAAGGGTCACTGTCAGGGTGATATATATTTTTATAGCTTTTTTTAAAATATGCTATTATTATGCTTTAACATCATTTTGTTTTCTTGGCACATGTGGCATCTTGGAAATTAAAAATACATTTTGCCAATTTTATGTTATTGTGCAAGTATAAGAGAAAGAGCACAATTTAGGAGGCAGACAGACCTGTGTTCAATTACCAGCTTTGTCCAAAGTTGTGTTGGGTGAAGCTGGCTGGTCAATTACTTTTGGGCACTGGGGCCAGGATTCAATTAAATAATGCTCATTTTAACATTCATAGCATGGGCACCAAGTGAATGCTAGATGCTTTCTCCAATTTATTCATATTGAAGCAATAGTAAAATATCACAGCCTCATGTTTTGATACAATTTAAAAACTGAAAAAATGTAATGTTTTGAAAAATTGCACTTTTAAGAAATAAAGAAAGCCTTCATCAGGTTTAAATATTTCTCAATAAAAGTTAGGGCCTACTATACCCTGATTTTTTTTTTAAAAAAAGGTAATGATAAAATGGCCAATGGTTAAGGACTTTTGGTTTTCTTTTGTGCTAATATAAAAATAATGGCTATATTTAAGGCTCATTGATTGTTTATAGTTGCCCTGAACCAAATTTATATCTTGATGTTGCACTATCAACTGAAACAGACCTACTACCTTGAATAACTATCATAGAGAAATGCACATGATATTCTACATTTGAACAACCATGGCCTCCTTAACTGATTTTAAATAAAGGTTCATTTGGTCACATGTGGCAGTACAGCTTATCTGTTAGTTATTAAGGATGATTCTTACATGTACAATCACAAACTCATCTTTCTCATGCTAAATACTTGGCATTTGGAAGATCTGACATTCCTGAAAATTAAACTTTTAAACGGACTAGCCTACACTAGATAGCAATGCTTCCATTCCTATCTTGTATCTTTTTGTTTCCTACCCTGACCACCTAACAAATCATCCTTCCAAATCTGACTCAAAAACCCATCCTAGAGGAACCTTTCCCTAACCAAGTTTCACAGCCACTCATTTATGTCCCTGACACTCATGTGTAATTTGTATCAACTTCAACCTGCATATAATATTATTCATATTTTGTTTGCCTTCTACTTCCAGCTAGGATGTAGTCTCTTTGATTTTTTTAAGCTTCCAGTGTTTAGACAATGCTGTGCATGTATGTATCTGACTGTATGTATGAATGTGGGTGTGTGCACATGTGTGTTGAGTGAATAAAAGATTAAAGAACCTGGGATAGGTGTAGGGTAGGAAAAGCTTCATAATTTTTCAGAAATCAATTGTCAAACCTTCCTAAAACTAAAAATCTGATTTTCAAAACTCAGTTTGGCCTTGGACATGTCAATAATAAAAAGGCAGTGAAAAAAAACTTTTAAAAAACCTTTATGAAATATTCCAAAGGTTTCTTAAATAAACTATTAAGAGCACCAAACCAAAACATTTTACTAAATAGTGGTAAAATATTTACCATAATTTTACACATGTAGACTTCATTTCATTCAAGACAAGGAATACTGAACAGGAATAGGTGTTGTGAATCAGGATTAAAAAGGCAATTCACTCTAAGTCAATAGTTAATGCACATTTTGCAGTTAATTTGATAAGCCTTCTGTGGTCCATAAGTATGTGAAGTAAAAGAATGATGTAGATCAGGATGTTGTGGATTTCTACAGTTGTTTTGATACTATAAAATATGAAACATACTGAAGCTGCTGTTTCACAAGTAAAATTCTGTTTATAATAGCTGTTAATATTAAAATAGGATATAATAAAAATTATTCTCAATGTGTATATTTTTCAGGTTTACCTGACAGTGTCCTTTTGAGAAATCTGACAATTTGTTGTTAGATTACAGACATCTGAATTTCACTTTTATGATTGAAAATAATACACATACATAATAACAAACAACAATATATAACAGCTTTTTACTGAAGCACTCTGCAATTTACATTTAAAGCTTTGCAATAAAACAAAATTCATAAGTAAAATTATACAACATATAACATAGGTAGTAATTACATTAAGAATAAATAAAACCAAACACAAAAATTCTGTATCATAACAATGGATTGCTTTAGCTGTCATTGTAAATCTTAGCTTGTCTGTTTGTTTGAAGTTCTAATGTATTTTAAACCCAAAAACCTTTACTCTTAAATAATATAATAAAAATATCAAATTTGGAATATAAACATAATATTCTTTATGCCTTTTTTGCCTAGGTTATTTAGGAAATAAAATAAGACAAATGGGAGGCAAGGGCAGTTCTCTTGCTACAAAGTGTCTCCTTGCTTCCCCACATACTTTTATGTCACTTCTACAGCAACTATTACAAGATGACAGCTTTGGCAAATTATAATCTTACTGAAGAGGTTTATTATTTGGAAGAAAGAAAAAAATTAAGCTAAATTTTTTGGCTTATTAATTCTCAACCTTTTTTTCTCTAATATACAACAGTAGTATAATAGCACTTTTTGAAATACTCACCATTAATCATTTTAACCAGAACAAAATGAATTGGATTAAATTATAGAATTAATCTAAATAGGTTATCAGTATAGGTACTAGGGTGAGGTCCTAGAATTTGTTACACGTAGGGCTATATTAGCAAGAGATCGCATGGCAAAAGTAGAAACCTTGTGACATATCCCAGCTTTTGCAATATAGTTAGAAGCCAATCGAAAAAGCCTTTCTGCGCCAAAGGTATTAAAGTGCCCAGGAAGCACTTTCTCTACCAGACCTCTGTCCACTAGTTCTATTAGACGTTCACAGGTTCCAACATAGTCATTTATCCTGCTGTATGGGAGCCAATCAATCAGTGATCCATCATACACAACGTCTCCACTGAAGAGAATCTTTCGGTCTTTGTCATGTAAGCAAATACTGCCCCTGGAGTGACCGGGCATGTGCATAACAGTGAGCTGTCTGTCACCAAGGTTGATTATATCCCCTACAAATGGAAACAAAGTTTACAGATAAACATGTTGCATATATGACTTCAATTACTTAAAGAATAGAACATTAAATGGTTTCAAAACAGTCAGGAAGGATGATACTTATTTTAATTTTATTTTTAAAATACTGCATTTCTTTTATTTATTTTTTGGGTGAATATGTTTCTTGATGATTTAAAAATAATTTGCCTGTATTTCATTTCTATTACTTGCTAGACCAGTGTTTACCAAAGTGAGTAATGTGGAACACTATTTCTGCAGATGTTACGATACATAAAGAGAAGATTTGGTGGTCAAATAATTTTGGAAACTCTTCAAAGAAAATTATGCAGCTTTTTTTTCCTCCAAGGTTTCTTAGAGCTTTTAATATACTAATATACATTGAGGTTTGTCTGAAAAATTCCAGCCATTGTTAATGTAACAAGAATGGTTTGCATAACATCAATGTAATGTGGCAGCCAAGGAGAATAAACTGGAATGTGCATGTGTGAACAATGACAAATTTGCTGTACTCATCAGTGGGGGTGGTAGACACCTTTGAGTGAGCCTGTGTACTGTGTGGCCATTGCATTCAAAATGACTGAGTAGAGCAACAAACCTGTATCAAATTTTGCATTAAGCTTGAACATTCCTCTGCAGAAACTATTCAGATGATTCAGAAGGCTGCAATCATGGGCAACTGGTGATTAGCAGCTTCATCACAACACACCTGCTCATGCATCATGTCTCGTGCAGAGTTTTTTGGTGACACAGCAAGTCACCCTGGTAATTAGCCCCCCTACAGCCCATATTTGGCACCCTGCAACTTCTGGCTTTCCCCAAAACTAAAATCACCTTTGAAAGGGAAGAGATTTCAGACCATTGATGAGATTCAGGAAAATATGATGAGGCAGCTGATAGTGATTCCAACAAAGGATTTTGCAGTGTTTTGAACAATGGATGAGATGCTTGGGAGAACTGTGTGAGGTCCTAAGGTGCCTACTTTGAAGGGTACTAAGGTGTCATTGTCCTATGTACAATGTTTCTTATATCTTGTATCTTCTTCAATAAATGTGTCTCCTTTTCATAGTCCATGGCTGGATAGTTTCTGGACAGATCTCATACATGAGGGAGATATCGTTGTACACTTTTTCAAACTTATTTGAGTATATAACTTTTATTTTGCAGAACATCTATGATATCAGTATCATGGTGACACAATTCATGAATGCTGCTCTAGTGAACAGCATTATATTTTTACCCCTTGTTTTGTCACCCTGCGGGAACCAAGGCTTGAGGAATTGGTACAAATGGTAATGCTCTGAAGGCGGCTATTGCTGTGGGTAATAAACTGCCCTTAGTGTTTTAACCCAGCATACTCACGTCCTCTGTCAGAATCCATTAAACTGTGGCAGACTAGGTAACTTGCAAGTAGGGTAAAATTTTATACTCTTCTCAGTTATTTTACAAGGGAGGAAACTGAGCAGTGTAAGTGCAGAATTGCTATTTTGCTGGGTTTAAATAAAAGTGCTAACCTATGTAAACCATAAGTTAAAAGTTTCATACTGTTATCTCTGGTGCAAATACACAGAAAAAAATCAAAGAAATACAGATACAAGTTAATAAGGAATTAAAGTATAACAGGATTTGTTAAACATAAAGAAGGAAAAGAGGAATAATCAAGAATGAGACATAGTAAACAATGAAATGGCAGATCTAAATACAACTATATCAATAATTACATTAAATATCAATGGGATTAAACACTCTAATCAAGGCAGAGATTGTCAAGACTAGATATTAAAAAGCAAGATATATGTCAGTCTATAAAAAAAGGAACTATAAGATCAAAGACAAAACCAGGTTGGAAAAGTTATATATAACATATAAGTATTAATTGTAAGGAAACTAGTATGGCTATATTAATATCAGATAAAATAAGGGCTTTTATCAGAGAAAAAAAGTACATCATATGAAGATATTAGATCAATACATTAAAAAATAAAAATTATAAAATGTATATGTACCAAAAACAGAGACCAAAAGATGTTTTATCTGAACAAGGAAAACCATAACACTATCAAGAGAAATTAAAGAAGACCTAAAAGGAGAGATATGCTGTGTCCACTGACTTAAACACTTAAAATTATTAAGATGGTAAATTCAATTTTTTTCTATAAATGCAGTATCAGAACTTTCTGAAATTATCAAGATGTTCTATATCAACATGGCTTCAATATGGTAGCCATGCACTTGAAATAAGGCTAGTATAACTAAGGAACTAAAATTTTATTTCTAATCAATCTTAATTTAAATGTGTATTTAGGTAGTCACATGTCACTAGTTGCTTCTGTAATTGTCAGTGTAGATCTATAAATTCAACAGCATTTCAACCAAAATCTTGATATGCTTTTTTTGTAGAAATTTAAAATCTGACTCTAGAATTTACATAGAAATGCAAATGACCTAGAACAGCCACAGCAATTTTGAAAAAGTGGTATCAAGTTGAAAGATTTATACTACCTAATTTTAAAAATTATAATAAAGTGACAATGATCAAGACAGTGTGGTGCTGGCTACATGATACACACAATTAATGGAAGAGAATGAAGTCCAAAGAAAAGGACACATATATATGGTCAATGGATTTTTGACAAAGGTGTCAACCAAGATAACGCAGTGGGCATAAGGATAGCCTTTTCAACAAATTGGAACGGGGCATGTTTGGATCCACATGCAAACAAAGAAGCAAAACAAAAGCTCTCAACCCTTACCTCACAATATTAACAAAGAGTAATTCAAGATGGATCATAAACCTAAATGTGAGAGCTTCTAGAAAAAATATCTTTGTGATCCTGGGCTAGACACAGAGCTCCTATGTAAGGCGCGCGCACACACACACACACACACACACACACACAAAACATAAAACATAAGGATAAATGACTAATTGGTCTTCATCCAAGTTTAAAGTTTCTTGCTTTATTAACTCGGATGAAATTGGTCTTTATCCAAGTTAGAGAGTTATTAAAAGAATGAAAATACATGCTAAGAGAAAATATAAATTGCATATTTGATAAAGAACTTGAATTAACAATATAATTCACTGTATAAAAGAACTCTTGTAATAATTTTAAAAAAACTTGATTTTTTAAAAAGGAGAAAAGATTTTAACAGATCTGTTTAACAAAGAAGATATTTGACTAATAAATACATTCCTGAAAACATGCTCAACATCATTAGTCATTAGGGAAAGGCAAATTAAACCACAATGAAATACTACTACACACTCACTAGAATGGCTAAAATCAAAATGACCAACACAATCAAGTGTTGACAAAGATGTGGAGAAACTGGAACCCTTATACAAAAGCAGTCTGGAACGTAAAATGGTATAACTACTAAGGAAAAACAGTCCTGCACTGTCTTAATATTAACATATACTTACTGTAAGACCCAGGAATTCTATTCCTAGGTATCTACCAAGGAAAATGAAAACATGTATCCACACAAAGTCTTATATGTAAATGTTCTTGGCAGTATTATTCATAACAGCCCCAGACTAGAAAGTTTCAAATTTCCATCAGTGGTAAATAGATATGTCCACAAATGGATTATTCCTAGACAATGGAAAAGAATGAATTTTAAAAACATTTTTGATTTAGAAAGAGAGAAGAAAACATCAGTTGGTTGTTCGACTCATTTATGCATTCGTTAATTGATTCTTGTATGTGCCCTGACTGGGGACAGAACCCACAACCTTGGCATACTGGAATAATGCTGTAATCAACTGATCTACCCAGTCAGCCAAGGCAAGAAATGAATTATTAATAGATACAACAACATGGATGAATCTCCAAAACATTGTGCCAAATAAAAGATGGACACAAAAGGCTATAATTGCCTTTGCAGAACATTTTCAGAAAAACAAACTGTAGTGACACAAAACAGATCAGTGGGGCCAGGGATGAGAGCAGGGATTGTCCTGTCATGTCTTGAATGCTAGTAATTACATTGAGATGGGATCAGATACTCTCAAATTTCCCAGCATTCCAGTCATAAGAGGCCAGATTCCTTTCCAGGATAATTGTTCCCATTTAAGATGCCTTTGGGGAATCACAAACTACTGCTACTTACTGTATGGTTGGCAGATATGGTAAAGAAAATATAGCGAAGTTGATTTAATAATAGAGTTCTTGAAGACCAACTGTTTATAACTGTATAGAAAGGAGGGGAGTGAGGAAGGTTTGATCCTAAAAAAGTGCTCTGGAGAACTACCAATGTAGAGTCTTATTGATCTCCAGTTATGTCCAGGTGATATTCATAATATTTAGCAACAGAAAAGACATAAGTGTCCACCTATCAAAACACATACCAGCTGTAAGCAATTGATAAGGCAAAAGTGGCTGAGTATCATTAGATCTGCCATTACCCTGTTCCATATGCTTATAATGCTCACATAATTTCAACAAAATCTTACACAAAACAGAACTGCCCATGAAATATATCCATACACACACATACACTATCCTTCCAAGCCCTTACCCCAACCCTCTTGTTACCAGATTTCAGCCATTCTAGAGTTTTCTTGGCTTCTCAAATACCCTTTCTTATCTTGGCATCACCAGCCATTTACTTTTATTTCATTTTATCAAAAAAAAAGTCTATGTAAACATATGTACATATTTCAAATAAAATATTCCAGGTCTTAAATGTAAGAAAAAGTTTTGACCCATTCTGTCTCTATATCCAATCCTGCTCCCAAGAGGCAACCACTTTTCACAGTTGTTTTCCTAGTAGTTGCCTCTACTAAATGTAGTTATCTTTAAATAGTATTTATACTCCATGTGTTGACTTACCAATTAGACCAACTGTACTGATTTCATTCATTTAGCACTATTTCTTAGTTTTTAAATTTCTTATACTATCTGTTGACTTCCACTAAGAAACAAAAGGGTTTTGAGCTCTCTTTACTCTTCACCTACTACCATACATGTATACATTTCTCATCTTCTCATCTTCCAAGAGTAAAGATTCAACTGTTCCAATCTAGAGCCCTTTATGCCTGGGCTACTATAATTGTCAGACTATATTTGTCATCATTCTGATTTTTCCTTTCAACTTTCTCTTGCTTTAAATCCCCGGCATTTCATGTCTTCCACTTGGTTTACTCCCTTGTTTTAAAGGGAATAAATGGGACAAAGGTATATCTGAGTACATTCTTAAGTAACAGCATGTAGGAAGTAACTTTCTGTGACTTTGATTGTTAGTGGAATGGATGTAGAAATCTTTCTTTATTCAAGTAAGGCATAGGAATTCTTTTCTAGCTCAAAAACCATTTGATCCCTATAACCTTTTTTTAAGTTTCTGGAAGCTTGATTCCCAGCATTCTGAAGTTTTACAATAATGTGCTTTGGGTTGAATGTGCTTTTATCCATTTTTCTGGGAACTCTGTGGGTTCATTCAATCCAGAAATTTACACCCCTTAGCTGTGGGATATTTTCTTGAATTATCTCTACTGTGCTTTATTTTCTTCCACTTTGTTCTACCTGAGCTCCTATTGTTCCAATGTTGGATTTTCTAAACTGGTCCTTTACTGTTTCTGGTTTTCATTTTGCCTATTTGCTCTTTTTGTAAGTTTTCAACATTATCTTCTGGATCTTCTACTAAGTTTTTCAGAAGTTTAAAATTCCAAGAGCCCTGTGTGTTCTGTGTGTATTGTTTTATCTGTTGCTTATTTTGAAAGCATCTTCTTGTCTCTTGGATTATCTTGAATGCAAATACCTTCTGTAGTCCCCTGATGATATTGCTAGTCCTATCCTCAAAAGTTGCTTTATGCTGTTTTAGTATTTGATCTCGTTAGAGGATTTTCCCAGATTTTTCATTATGCTTGGCTGCCTATTTAACCAAGCGTAACCTGTTTAAGAGTATGGGGTGAAAAGGCTGCTTGAAACACATACATGGAGCCTAGTGACCTACAGGCTTCACTGTAGAGAGATCAGCATCTTAGTCTTTCCTCTACGACTGGGCAGACATCTCAGATAAGATTTTCAATTTCCTACAGGGCTGGGTGTAGGGGTAAAAGCCTGGCTCTCACTGTCTGGGAACTAGTAGAGAATACACACATAATTATTCCTCCTATTTTCCATTCTGAGCCTCTGCGCTCAATAGGACTTGGCATCCCTCAATCAAGAAACCCGTTTTACTCTCTTCAGAGAACAAACTAACTGGATGGGCATTCTCTTAAGAAGGGTTCTAGAGTTTTAACAGCTTCTTAAATGGCTTTCAACCAATTCTACTTATTTTAGGAGTATTCTTTCCTTTGCCCTCACTAAGGTACCAGCTATTCCTAATTCCTTTCAAGGCTCCTACAGTGCAAACTGGATCGGCTCCTGATTTCCCAATGCTGGAATATGATAAAACTGCTAACTCAATCATCATGTTTAGTAATAGCCAACATCTGAAACAGTTTCTCAAGTCAATGTGGATTTGTATTTGAGAAAACCACAGTCTCTTTACAGTAGTCTTAGTGGAGTTTTGGAAATCAAATTAGATGTGTTTATTCCATCTGCTACCTTTCTGGAATCTTTTTCTTTTATAGTCCCCAAATGATTCAAGTTCACCTGAAACAACTGTTCTAATACAACTGTGGGCTCACAGTTGTGAGTATAAAAAAGAGTTTATTCTTATATTATTATTTGTTATATTATTTTCCACACTAACAACTGTAAACCTACTTTTGGCCCACCCTATACCTTGGTGACTCTGGGCAAATTGTTTAAATATGCACAATAGGACCCAAAATGCCTGCACTTCCTATCACTTGAATATTGTGAAAAATAGGTAAAATGTGTATCCATTCAAGAAGAATATGCTATGTCAACCTAAGGTTTATTGCTGTCTTCTTAGAGGAAGATACTATTTCATGAGTAGTAGGATGAGTTGTTTTTCAAAGATGATGCACTATATGATGATCTCTCCTTGTCATCCTTGTCCGTCATTTACAAATCAGCCTTTGGATTAGTAATACAGTGCACAGATTTACTGTATGTTTCTCCAAGACAGGTAATCATCAATTCACTTAAATAAAATGTAATAAAATAATGACTTCAGGCTCCTTATGTTCTAACCAAAGCAATGAAGACTTTATGCTGTTTGGGTATGTGCTGTTGATATATGTGTATAACTGTGAATGAATTTTTAGTATAAATATGTTATATCTTCTTCCAGGCATCCGGATTATGATAACAGCAAGTTAGCAGACCACACCATTCAGAAGAGACAGGAAATTAATATTCCCAAGAAGAGAGGAAGTTAGATAATACTGGAGAGGGTGAGGCATTCAGCTTCTAATTAAAAAAATTTTTTTTATTTAACACAGTATTATCACCTTCAAAGTGTTCAGTAAATATTTAGCTTTCTTTTCATACCTTCAAAGGCTTAAAGTATCACACAGGTAGCTGCAGGCCACCTACAGCTCCAAAATGCTTTAATTATAATTTTAAGGCCATAATTCTACTAGCAACTGGTATTTAGGAACCCTGGATTCTAGTCCCAGCTCTGGATTCTTTTCCAAAGTGGCTGTGTGACCTCAGGAATGATATGCAGGTCTGCTTAGACTATTTATCTATGAAACAGTTACTCTATCACTCTTTCACCATTATTTCCTATTGCTGGCAGAGAGCAAAAGTAAACAGAAGTTATTTATTCATTTAGACAATTTAAATATATTTTAAATACTAATGTTGACATTCTTTGGTCTGGTCAGCAGAAAAAATTTAGTCTGAATATCCATCAACTGCATGGAAATCTTACCTCTACAAGTATCCATTTTATCAAACTATATAGTAATTAAAAGTATATTTAATGTAAGTTCATGTTAAATTTAATATAAATATACAGTAATATAAAAGGACATTAAATTCACTTTTCTTTCACCTCAAGTTGTTAGGTAATATGACTCCCATCCAAACCATTTTTTGTTAATCTTTAGATTTAAATTTTTAATGAAATGACTTTTGGGGTGGGGTGTGAGTATGGAATTGTGCTATTTTTTTATATATCTCAAGTGATCAGGATCTCATCTGTAAGATAAAATGATTTTTGTAAAATATTTCATTATTTGTCATATTGGTCAGTCATAAAGTGAGCCTTATTGTGCTGCAGCAACTGGATTTTTCTACCTCATCGAAGAACGTTTTAGTAAGTTGTAGTGGTTGTCAAAATGGTTTCAAGACTAGAATGGAAGGAAGGGGATTTCACATTCTACTCAGAATTACCATAATATATTCATTGGGTAGTATTTATGTAAGATCTGCATGCTTTTATCTGTTGTGCCTTGACTCAAACCCTAGTCTTGCCACTGTCTTGCTCTGTGCATTCTAGGCATGCCATTTAATTGGGGGGTCAGCTGCCTCACTTCAAATGTGTTGTGAGAATAAAATGAAGTCAACAAAAATATTCTAAAAAGAATAAAGGAAATTAACATACAAGTATCACTGCTGTGTCTAATTAGCTCAATTATTTAACTGTCTGCATGGGGTTGGGAGGACTGGGTCCCTACTCTTATTTTATTGCATTAGTTTCTCTCTAAACCCCATCCTACCTTTCACAGAGCCAAAGAAGCCCAAGGATACCTATACATTATTCCACGTACTTCACTATCACCAGAAATAACCTCCCTATTAATTTTCTCAGGCCCTGCTTTCAACCAGGTGGGACATCTATCATAGTGCAAGTCTCGAGACTTGTTCCACTTTTTGTGTACCCTATCAAGATTTTTCTTTTGTGAAGCAATACGAAGAACAGAAATCTGTCTGGAAGATAAGGATGCACGAGTCACTGTTCTCTAATGGCTTTCTTAGCCTACAGGTGGGAATTGCTCATAGCCGATGGTCACCGCAGATGAAGTCAGCAGTTATCGAAAGCACAGACCACGACATACACTGTGAGGCGTCATTCTTTAAGTCATCTCGCTGGTAAATCGCCTGGAAATGTCAGACAGGTGTTCAGGAAAAGAATGGGAAATTTCTAGTCACAAGTCCCTGTACCTTACACAGGAAACCGACAAGGGGGTGGGGCCGGCTTTCATTCAAGTACTCAGCATTGCTACACCGTGCCAGAGTCGACGTCTGGTAAGGAAGGCTGCGACAGCCTTGGCTCTGGTCGAGTGGGCTTTTTTACTCAGGGAAGGGAGAAACAAAAGTGGCGTTTCTGCGATGTGACAAAACAAGCCCGTTACAGTCACGTACATCTGCAACATGCATCCCTCGGGCAGTTTTTTCCCAATTCCCTCCCTTAAAGAGAAAGCGTGCGCCCATGAGGGCCCATTACCATCCTGCAAGATGAGGGTGGGCTGCACCGCTTGCACTCGGAACTGCCTGGCCCTCCAGCCGGGACTGGGAGCCCGCACCACCTCACTGTCGGACAGCCAGGTCACAGTCTCAAAGTTGTCCCCGCGAGCCAGTGCCTCGGCCTCGGCATGGTGCACCGCCACTCTGTCAAACTGGTAAAGGCCGCCGGAGTGGTCGAAGTGCACGTGGGTGGCCACGGCCAGCAGCGGCCGGCACCCCGCATCCTCTTTGGCCCCGCTGTCCTGCAAAAGGCCAGAGGAGTACAGGTACTCTGGAAGGCTGCGCAGTCCCAGGCCTGTGTCGATTACCACGTCCTGCTCGGAGCCGCGCACCAGCCAGATATTTGCGCGGTTGCCCGACTCATAGAAGCGCTCCTGAATCCAGAAGATGCCATCGCCCAGGGACTTGTGGGCGTACCATTCTAGCGCTGACATGCTGGGCGGGGGTGCGGCCGGGCGGAGTGGTTGTGGGCGTGTGTGCCTCCCGCAGGCTATCCAGACTTCAGGCGCTGCAGCGGCGTGGGACGATCTGCCCGCAGCTAGTAGGAAGAGGGAGGTGCGAAGACACCGCCTACAGCGTCCAGCCGCACTCCGCACTCTCCCGCCGGTCCGCAAAGAACAGAGGCTGCTCTGCCCGCACCCGGGTACTGGAGCAATCGCAGCCTCGGTAGCCTCAACACCAGGAAGCGTGAACGCAAGGGATACTTAGGAGGCAACACTTTCCGCAACTCCGGGGTTCCGACTGCAGAGGCCCGGAGCGAGACGTCGGATGCACCAGGTCCGCCCACACCCCACGCACCAGGATGCGCACTTCCAGCCGGCGCGGAAAGAGTCAGGCCAGATGAGGTTAGCCCGCTACGGCGCCTGCCAAGGGCTAAAAAGCTCCTTGCCCAGCGGGCGGAGCCTAGCTAGGGAGTGGGCGGAGCTAACTGGTAGGGATCGGAACTCGGCTCCGAGGCCGCGTGGAAGGCGGAGCGCGCTTCTCCAGTGGTGGAGCCGGTCGTGGATAGCCGGAGCCTTGTGTCTGGTTCGTTTCTTTCCCTGCTGGCGCTTTGGCTGCAGTTTTGCCCAAGCCTCGGTTCTTAGTGAACAGGTAACAGAAGAAGCAATTGAGGACTTGGGAAGATATTGAGAGGATAGAAGTGAGTTAAAAGGGGCACGTGGAGGAGGTGGGGGGAAGTCAGGGTGGAGATTCATTAAAGCGCTCTGGGTTGAGCGTTGTTGAGAAACAATTTTACCTCTAATTCCTTAAAAATCTTTAAAAAGCTCACCTAGTCCCTTCTTCCGGGGACTGTTTTCAGTGAGTTAGAAAGGAATTTATGCTCATACTGATGGTAGATTTTCAAATCCGGTGATTATGTGATTGATTCAGGCACGAATCATTGCCGCAGACTTTTTTTCATTGTAGGCACTTTATCCTGTACGTTGAGGAGCGGGGTTGTTGATAAGGTTTTTCTTCCCAAAAATTAAATTTTATATTCTTCCTTCATCCTTTTTTTTTTTTTTTTTTTTTGGTTAGTTTGTTCACTCTTGGAAGAGAGCAAAGTTGGTAGAAAGGCTTAATTTAAACTAAGGAAAGTGAAGGCAGCCACACTTTATGAGGAGAGAAAAAGTGGATAATAACTGGGTGTAGCCCTGCCAGCCGCATAAATCACCCCCACTCTTAACAGCAGGTCTCTTTTCCCACCCTGCTTGTCCCAGCTATTGAGACATTCATTTAGTCTTCAAAAATTCTCTTGAAAATTTGACTAACCTCCCTGCTTATCCAGGCAGAATTAGAGACCCGTGAAGATAGTATTATAAAAGATAATTATGAAAACTCTTATTGTGGCATGTACTAATAAGCCTGCATACAAGGATAGGTGTATTCACCTCCCCTACACTCATAAAGTTTTTGGTGGGGATGCAGCCTTTTTGAATATTTTCCTAACCTCTTTAGAATTTTTCCAGTCACTCTGTTCAGGACTATCCTTATGTACAAGTCCCTGAGCTAGATGATGTATGAAAAAACTTGTGATGTGGGTTCTCAAGAATATGAGGGAAGACTGGGGGGGATATAAAGTGTGTATTGTTAGTACAGTTAATGAAGCAAACAAACAATCGAAGTGAAACTCCTGCCCTTTGGAAAAGACCCATTTCCCGAAAGGGGCATGTCTGTATTCCCGATTTGAGGAATGTTGCCTTATGTATCACCTCAAGTTTTAAAAATCCATTAAAAAATCCAGCAGGATCTTTCCACAAGCAAGATGGGATGAAATGACTGTTGTGGATGTTGGGGGACTTAAACTGGATCTTAAGGTAAAAAGGGTTACAGCCAATGAGGGAGAAAGGAAGTAGCTTTCAGTGGAGAAAGAATGGTAGTCAAGACATGATTCCAGAAGTATGAGTCTGGAGGAGAGGTGGAACCATCTTAAAAGGGTTCTGAATACTTAGATAGGGAGTTTGGAATTAATTCTCTAGCCAAGAGGAAAGATGAGAAGAGTAGGATGAGAAGAGTAGCATGATCAGAACTAGGCTTTATAAATATGGATAAGAACTTTGAATAATGTGCAAGAATAAATACACAGTAAACCATGAAATTTGCAGTTAAACAAAAAATGAGGTGGAAAATGGCTTAGATGGATTATGGTAGAATAAATGGAAAGGCAGGAACATTTTGAAGGGAGAATTAGATTGTTGATTTGATAGGAGGGGTGGAACAGAATGAGAAATCAATACTGACTCACTCCAAATTTTCAAATATTGGCTGGGAAAATAACACCATAAATAGAAGCAGGGATCTTATACATAAAAGGCAAACTAGTTAGTGTAGACGGAAGATTATGTTAAGTTTAAGATGCTGTCCAAATATTCTTTTTTCCCCCTCACCCGATAATAGATTTTTTAAATTGATTTTAGAGAGAGAAACATCGTTCAGTTGCTTTCTGTAGGCACCCCGACCTGATTGAACCTGCAACCAAGGTATGTTCCCTGACTGGGAATCAAAGCACAACCCTTTGGTGTACAGGACAATGCTCCAACCAACCAAACCACATGACCAGGGCCAAATATTTTTTTTGATAGTAAGCACATGGGCTGAAACTCAGGACAAAGGTTAGTGCGGGAGGTAATAGTATTGGAAAGGTCATCAAACCCCTAGAGTGAGTGCACTTTCTGAAGACAAAAAAAAAAAAAGAAAACAAAAAAGCAGAAGACCAAAGATTGAACCGTCAAGAAATTCATATTTAGGCAATTAAGAAAGACAAGTAGACCAAAAAAATGGTCAGTGGGATAGAAAAACTGGAGTTTTATTAAAGCCTAAGAAAGAGAGAGTTTCAAAAGAGGAGAGGCAGTATGGAGCTATGTGCTTCAGAAGTCCAAGAGCATGAAGAAGGACAAAAAGGCCAGTGTATTTTTCCATTGAGGACCATTTAAGACCTTTGCATTTTAACATCTTCATGAGTTTAGTCCCCATCACAAGTAAGATAAAAGCGAAACCCTTTACCACAGCTCTCACAGAGCTCGCCAAGATCTGGCCTCAACCAGCCTCTTCTTGCTGCTCATCAACTACATGGGCTCTTTGTTCTTCAGACACTCCCAGCTTGTAGTTTCCTCCTCTGTGCTTGCTGTTAGCTTTCTCTGCAATCTCTCTACCCCATCCCTCCAAATAGTGGCTCACTGGCCTTCCCCAGCACACTGCTCAGATTTTTCTTCCACGAAAAGACCTTCCTTGTATGAAAAGCCACTACCATACTTCTTTGTTATTCTCTGATTTATTTTCTTTATACCATGATCTTTGTTGTGCCATTATTTATTTTTTTCAGAGCTGTATCAATTTCGTAGGGCTGCCATAATATATTATCACAAATTGAATAGCTTAAAACAACAAATTTATTCTCTCACAGTTCTGGAGGCTAGATGTCTGAAATTACAGTGTTGTTGGGGTTTGTTGAGAGAGTCTGTTCCATACCTCTCTCCTAGCTTCTGGTGTTCCCTGGCATTCTTTGGTGTTCCTGGGTTGTATCACTGCCATCTCTGCCTCCACCTTTCATGGTGTTTTTCCTGTGTCTCTCTCTCTTTCTGTCCAGGTTTCCCTCTTATAACGATACCAGTCATTGGAAGAGGGCTCACCCTAGTTCATTATGACCTCATCCTAATTCAATTACATCTACAAAGAGTTTACTTCCAAATAAGGAAGGTCACATTCACAATTATTGGCAGTTAGAACTTCAGCATCCTTTTGGAGGGGACACAATTCAACTCAGAACAAGAACAGATAATATTATTTTACATACTTATTTGTTTGTTGTTTGTTCTTTCCTCCACTGAAATTTAAGACCTGAGGGCAGTGGCCAGTTTTGTTCAAGCAGTCTGGGTCCTGCCACGGTGGCTGGAATGCTCAGTATTGGTTGAATGAATGACTCAATGAACTTGGCCCACATGAAGTAACAGATTTGGAATGAGAAAATGGGGAAACCTGGTTTAATAAACCCTTCATTCAAGAAGTTTGGCAGGGTGAAAAAGAAACAAAGCAATTGTTGAATCAGTTAAAGGATCTCAAGGAGTTAACTAGCCCATCAGATAGTTACCAGAGTCAAGGGACTGCCACTCAGCTCTGCAAGAGAAGAAAAAAGTGGATTTAGAAGCTTCCCCAGGTACAGGAGAACTGACTCATGATAATCAAACTAAAGGAGTTGGATTTGTAGGCCAGAATGTCATGTAATTAATCATTAGGGTGTCTCAAGAACTAGGACTGATTTTTCTGCCAAGGGCAGTATATTCACTAATGATAGCACTTATACACCCAAAGGTTGCTTGATAAATACAGAAGTTTAGAGACAGCGGGTTTTGCTCTTTCTCAAGGGATTGTCCATCAAGCTATGGTAGCCAGTTGACTTTCTAGGGTGAGTTTTCTGACTTCTCAGGGCCCACCTCTGAAGATTCAGGTCTAGTAGGTTTAAGGACTCAAGGATCACTTGGGACTCTGTTTAATAAATCTTGCAGGTAATTCTCATGATCTGGGAAGTTTGGGAGACATTACCTAGAATTGTTCTTAATCTTTAATTAGTGGCATATCTTGGATTGGAATTCTGCCTAGTGGTCTCTACCATATCTACTGGGTTCCCACAGTTGATTTCTGTTTAGCAATATTCATACTTGGGAGACCTGCTCTCTGTAAGCTCAGCATATCCTTTAATGACTCAGCAATTGAAACAAGGCCATTTGGGTATTTTCCTTCTCCTTTAGTGTCAACAGCTGAATGAGCCTGGTTATTAAAATGAATACCTTTCCTATATGAACTGTATTTCACAGTAACTAAATAGTGGTTGAGGGGAACTTTATGCTAGATGAAATAGACTGATAGCACCTGAACCCACTAATCAGAGAACATCACTGGGACAGACACTTCATGTGTGTCCTGATGTGATGCAGTAGTAAAAACAAGCATCTCTTTTAAGTATTCCTACAAAAAAATCAAACCCAAATTTGAGTGAGCCTCTAGTCTGTCTGTTCATAAAAAAAAAAAAAACGGGGAATATTGGGGGGAGAGGTAGGGGGAAAAGGCAGAAAACTGTACTTGAACAACAATAATTTTTTTTAAAAGAAAGTATGGCAAATAGAAGAATGTGTTAAACCACACCTCATGTATGCAACCATTCAAATCCAAACTGGGACAATGTACAGCCTTGCTATTCTCTTAAGTGTAGTCTGCAAACCAGCAGCACTGATATCTCCAGAGAGCAAATGGGAAATGCAGATTCTCAAGCCTTACCCAAGGCCAACTGAATCAGAATCTTCATCTTAACAACATGTCTAGGTAATTGACATGTAGAAGCATTGTAACAGACCTCATTTTTTAAAATAAATAAATGGCAAGGGAAAATGGGAGGAAACTATTTGAGTTTACTGGGTTGAACAATACTCAATCTTATCAGTGGGAAAAGATTTTAAAAGTGTATGTTATAATCTTTACTACAGACAAATGCAGAGTTGTAGTTGTAAGAGCCTTAGTGTAGGAAATGTTAATACACTGCTGGCTCAGTTATCTATCACGTTATGGTGTAATCACATTTTAGACAATTCAAACGTTCAGAACAGGACTTGAGTAGGTGAACTTATTGAAGAGTGTACAGGTTTATCCTCTACCTTCAACAAATTTTAGTTTCAGATGTTTTTCTCCAAACTTACTTATGTTTTTGCTTGAACAGACCTCTTTAGAGTCTTCCTGAGCCTATTCCCATTTCTAAAGGCAGGACACTGGACTTGATCTAGGATCTTTTCTAACATTCAAATTCTAGGGAAAAAAATCATTTAAAAATTTAAAGTATGTGTGACTGCTGATAGTCTTCAAGTTGAATGTAAAAGCAAAGTGTCCTCTCTTCATCAGTCTGAACTTGTCCACATTTTTACATGTATTAGAGATCTTGTTGCCAAACCACAGAAGAGTGGAGAAAATTGCATCAGCTGTCTGTGCAGTGGTTGGGGAAGTGTCTTGAAGGAGACCTAAGGTCAGCCTCCACCCAAAGACCTGGTGAGGTAGTTGAGGCCATCGTCATGACTAGATCGAGGGGTTCAAAAATCAATTTACTGCATGCTCATTTCTCCCAGAAGTGTTTAAATTGGCCGTGCTACTGAAGTGTGTTTTGCTTAAGTGGAATGTATTTTGCTTTAAAATGTTGGTTTCATTTTTCATATGATCCAAAATAAATCTTAATCATTAATAGTGTCTTTCAGAATTTCCCCACTTTTCTGGAATAACTAGTTGTAATGGCTGGGAATAAAGGAAGAGGACGGGCTGCTTATACCTTCAATATTGAGGCAGTTGGATTTAACAGAGGTGAAAAGTTACCTGATGTAGTATTGAAACCACCCCCACTATTCCCTGTAAGTACATTAACAGCAAATTCTTACAGTGTGTTTTTTTGTGTTTCAGAGAAAATTAAAGTTCTATATAGGACTTGAATATATGATATGATTATGATATCCTAAAGTGTAAGAAAGTAAGAGCATGCTTCACTTACCTTTAATTTAAATATTTCCACTGTTCTTCCCGAACCTTTTCTAAGTGCTTTTTCACAAGAACCTTTTTCACAGTGCTGTCTTAAAATACAGAAAACAAAATTGTTTACTTACCTTTCATGAATATATTTCAGTACTGTGGGAATTAAGAATTTTTTAAATTCATGCATCCTACATTACTATGGATATATTACAGAATTAAAATAATATTTTTTGCCCTGGCTGATGTGGTTCAGTGGATTGAGCGCCAGCCTGCAGTCTGAAAGATTGCTGGTTTGATTCCTGGTCGTGACACCTGCCTATGTTGTGGGCCAGGACCCCAGATAGGGGTGTGTGAGAGGCAACCCATGGGTATTTCTCTCCCTTTTTTTCTTTCTCCCTTCCCCTTTCTCTAAAATAAATAAATAAATAAAATCTTTCAAAAATTATGTTTTTTAAAGCAAAGGTTTTACAGTGGTCCTCAGTTCCCATTCTGCCAGACTTTCACTTAAGATTTTCTTCTCATCTTGCATGTATAGAATTTAATTTTGCTCCCTGTTCTATATTTGGCCTTTTTTCCCACTGAACTTTTTTTTCTTATTTGCATATTTTATTAAAGTGAATTTAAATTTTGTTAGTTACTCAAAATATAAGTGCTTCTGCTACATTTAGTGTTGGTTTTAAATTTAATGAATATGCCACAAGCTTAATTGGCATAATGTTTAATCTAATGCTTTTGTTTTATACATTATTTAGTTGAAAATGTAAGCTTACATCTCCAGATGTGCATGTGCTACAGTATAAGAAAAAAATGAAAAAAAATCATAAATAACCACATACCCCTCCAGGAATCTTTTCCTGTTTCAAAAGGAAAAGTCCTTTGATGAAAGATTTATGGAACTAGGGGACCTGGACAAATATATCTGGGGAATCTAGATATATTTGTCTAGATGGGGAACTTTCTGCTCTTGATATTTTGCCTTTCTGATATTTATCACATCCAAAAATCAAAGATAAATATTTCAGTTATAGGCATAATGTCACTTGATGTTTATTTCTTTTAAAACAAGCTCTTGTCCATGTGTGAGATTACTTCTAAACACTGAGCCTATTAGTACATACTGTTTTATACATGGAATAAAATTGAAATTCCTTACTACTGACTAAGAGGCTCTGTCTGATCTAGCCTTTCTCATGTTTCTCTGACCCTTTTCCTACCACACTGTTCTCTCCCTAGCCATCCTGGCCTTCTTGTTCCCTCAGGCATTTTCCTCTGCCGGTTTTCCTGGCTGGAGCATCTGTTTCCCAAGTGTTTGCATGGATGGCTTCCTAATTTTTTCCAGCCCTCTGCTTAAACGTGATTTTCCCGAGAGGTCACACATGCTTACACTGTGTAGACCCTCCACCTTCAACCTCCACTCTTAGCTCTCCCTGGCTTCATTTTTTTCAGAGCACTTATTACTATTCAAAATTACATTTTACCTTATTTGTTTATTTGTTGTTTTTGTCTCCCCTAGAATGTAAGTTCCATGAGAGCAGGCACTTTGACTATTTCATTATGGTATCTCCTGTTGTCTAACATGCCTGGCTTATAGTAGGCATTTAATAAATAGTTATAGCATTAATGATTAAATTTGGAGTGAAGTTTTGAAAATGTATGCTAGACTTAGCCTCTGAAAACAGAGATGTTTTTACGACAAACCCGGAGGATCCACTTTTTTATGAATGTATATATTATGTTTATATGCACATATATGTATATATAAATTTGTTCATGCATGTAATTTTTAAAAACTGAAGATGCAGCTTTGAACTCCTGCTTTATATGTTTATTGGCTTATAGATTCTTCACTTCTTAATTTCTTCACTGTAAAAGGGTAAATATTGATGATACTTGAAATGAGACTATGGATGTTGAACACTGAGTGCATCCCAGTCATAATAACCACTTGCTAAACGATAGCTTCTGCCATTACTTTTTTAATGCTACTGCTCCAAACAATACTACCACCTCTCACTGAGGTCAGTAGGAGCCTTGATTTCTATAATACGGAATCACAGCAGACAAACTGTATAGCAAAATGATTATTTTGTAGTCAGAAAAATTAGGGTCAGTGGGAAAATTAACCATTTCCTACCCCTAAAATAAGAGTAAATGGGGCAGCTGAATCCTTACCAGAGCTTTCTGGAGTGGATCCGGTTACTTTGCTTGCCTTTTACTTGCAAGGACATTAGCGAGTACATTCCTGGGCACCAGGTGGGGTGACTGTCATGAGTTCACTGTGGTACTGAACAACCACAGCTGTTACCGCAGAGTGCATATACATTGTGCGTTGTCTCATTTACACTGTACCGTAATCTGAGGAGATGGGAATTTTATCCCCATCGTACAGATGAGGAAACCAATTCTCAGAGACGCCTAGGCAATGGCAGGGTCAGAAAATTGTGCAAAGGTTGGAAAATATGTATTGTTAGAGGGGGTGAAAGGCTTCAGGATGACAGAGTCAGATGTAAAAAAAGAACATGTTTCTCATCCACACAATAATGACAGAACTTTGCCAATTAGACATAATTAGAGGGGAAATAAAGAGGTAGCTGATAGAATGGAAACTATCCAGTTTAGTAAACAGGACTGGCTTCCCCCCAATCTTGCCCAGGATTCACCTGTGTGACCCTCATTAAGTGTCTTTCCCTCTCTGAGCCTTAGTTTTTGGCATTGTCTTTCGGGTCTTCTAGGAATCTGAGTACTCTTACTTTTGCTCCAGTCACTCTGAGATTCCCCAGGGCCCCATTGTTCTGATGGACAGAAGAGGCCTGGCTCTCTCCAGGTCCCTGATGATGCCTTTGCTCCTTTCCATAACCCAGGGATGGCGCTGGGCACCGGCCACTGTACCTCCTCTTCCGATGTACTCCTCTTCCTTGTCCTTCCTCTTCCCCTCCTTCCTCTTCTTTCTCTCCCTCCTCACCAACCTCTTCCTCCCTGCCCACCCCTCTCCTTTCCTGATCGTCTTCTCTCCTTCCTAGCCTTTCCGTAGTCTTCCCTCGCCTCTCCCTCCTCAAAAAAAAAAAAAAGAGTAAATGGGCTAAAAGGTTAAATAGATTATAAAAGCTCAACAGATTTTAAGTTGATTGTAAAACTTAGTTACCTGTAAAATGTAGTTTTTCAATAAAACCGACATTATCCAGAATGTAGGCAAAAGGGATATTCAGATATTTTAAAAATATTGTCTCTTAACTTAAATAGGATACAGATTATAAACCAGTGCCACTGAAAACAGGAGAGGGTGAAGATTATATGCTGGCCTTGAAACAGGAGTTGAGAGAAACTGTGAAAAGAATGCCTTATTTTATAGAAACACCTGAAGAAAAAGAAGGTGTGTATTGGACTCTTTGATTTTGTTGTTCACTGTATACAGATGAAACAGTGCTTTGGCACAAGATATGTGGTCATTTAGTATTCATTGATTTGATTCAGCTGGAAATTATCAACTACCTTAGAAAGCGTATTTATGTTGATTTAACAGAAAATATATATAAATTTTTTGATATTTGTAAAATTACCTTTTACAGTAGAACTTTTATATATTCAGTGAAAATTAAGAAAAACAAAAAATATTTTAAAAAGTAAAAATCACTTGTAATGTTTGTGTCTAGATTAAAATGCTATTAGTATTTTATTGTATATTTTGGAATTTTTCTTCTATATGTGTATTCTTTTTACAAAATTGGATTCCTATTACTTTGCATCTTCCTTTTTAATCACTAGCATATTATTAACATTTTTACATATTCCTAGTATTCTTGGAAAATATGGTTTTTAATGACTACGTGGTATTCCATAGTGGATATAATATTAATTGTAACTAATAACCTGCTATTAGATTTAAGGCTGTTTCTAATTTTTCTTTTCTTGTGTATAATGCCCTGATTACTAGCCTTACACAAATAAATATCTTAATGCAGGTCTCTGATGATTTCATATTTTGGTTAAAATTTTTAAATGCCTTGACTATATTTTGGCTTGTAATTTATATATCAGATATAATAGACTATGAAACACCAAATAGATTCTTTGGTTATGCTAAGGACAGAAAGGAGGCTCAGTTGGAGAAGGCTTGACAGTCTGAGACTGGAGGTGGGAAGCAGTTTTAGAAGAAGGGAACCCATTCCTTTGTGGTTATTTAGCACAGCAGAGCTATATTGATTTTTAATTTCTGCCCTTGAATGCTGAAATTAGAGACATCAATATCATTCTTGAGTTCTCAAAACAACATCATTAAAACATGAGAAACTCATATACTGTCTTATTCCATTAGAAATAAAATGCATTCCATTTTCCTTCTCTCTGAAAGACAGAATTGGCTAAGAGTCAAAAAAGAAGTCTTATTTAATAATATTGCATGCACTTGTAATTATAAGAAGCCTTTTAGACAAGTTTATTTAATTTTTCAAAACATAACTGCTTGAAATTACATAATGGTTTAATAAGAGATAATTTTACCTAAAAAATACTGAATTGTTTTTAACCTCAGAAATACTGAATTGTTTTAACTTTCTTAACTTTAGGGGTTTTTTAAAAAGATTTTATTCATTTACTTTTAGAGAGAGGGGAAAGGAGGAAGAAAGAGAGGGAGAGAAACATCAATGTGTGAGAGATACAGCGATCTGTTGCCTCTCATGTGCCCCCAACTGGGGACCTGGCCTGTAACCCAGGCATGTGCCCTGACTGGGAATGGAACCAGCGACCTTTCAGTTCGCAGGCCAGCACTCAGCCCCTGAGCCACACCAGCCAGGGTGTGTTGTTTTAACTTTCATGATTATGTTCATGCTTTTTTCCCTTTGGGTTTGAAAATGAAATTAAAGCTCTCATTTTAGAGACTCTAAAAAGCAAAACTAAATGAACTAACGAATATTCTTATTAGAAAAATAATAGTGTAGGGCAGGAATGTCAAACTCATTTTCACTGGGGGCCACATCAGCCTCTCAGTTGCCTTCAAAGGGCCAAATGTAATTTTAAGACTGTATAAATGTAACTACTCCTTCACTAGGGGCAAGGAGCTCGGCGCTGCCACCAGGTAGAAAGAAGGTGCCAGGCCGGATAAAACAAGGTGGAGGGCCGGAATCGGCCCATGGGTCTTGTGTTTGCTACCTGTGGTGTAGGGTATACTTTAGTATTTTTAAAAGTCTTTTCCGTAAACTGCATGACAGATTTATTTAACTAAATGTGCTTGTTATTAAAGCACGTGTCTAATTTAAAAGTGTATCATATCATTAAAATATATATCTGAGTCTTTTAGACAGGTACATTAAGAACATAATTTTGTCGCTGGTTTCTGGGAGTGGTTGGTTTATACCTGGATCAAGAGACTTTATCTTTTATAACAGCACAATAAAATATTTAAAAATGTATGGAATCTTTTGCTTTTTTTTTTCAGAAGAAAATGCATAAAATTTTCTAAACTGATACAAGTACATTCTTCTTGAAATCTTCATGTTTACCTCTTTTTTCCTGATGTAATCTGTTTTTTAAAAACTATGGTTGAAAATGAAGGGTTTTTAAATGTAATAAGTACATACATAGTGTGTGTCCAGGTTAATATAATACCTACTATACATAGACATATACCTACACACATATATATAATATACACACCATGAATGAAAAAGAATTGGCCAGTCTGAACAGAAGTAAGCAACCGTCAGAGGGAGACATATCCTAGATAGTGTTACATCACAAGCCTTCTCCCATCTCGCCAACTATGTGCTTTAGGAAGATATATATATTGTGGACTAATGTAAAGAACTGAATACTAGACGAGGACAAACAAATAGGTAGGAAATCTCAAGAATTCTGAAGTGGCCGGCAGCTCAGGGCATTGAGATTTGTCACAAAGAATTGAGGGCACAGAATAAACATTTCATGTTGTGATGTATTTGAGGTTTGTTTAGAATGTTTCAGGTAGAATTATAGAAGTGAGTGGCGTCTCTACAATGAAATTTACTATTTTTATAATAAAGATAAAATACCAATGAATATTATTTTATTGAATATTAGCTGCAAAAATACATAGAGATCATCTGATCCAATGGTTCCTAGCTCAGGCTCCTGAACCACTGGAGTCCTCTGAGGTAGAAACAGGAGTGACAGAAGTGATGTTCTGTAAGCCATTTCAGAACTTAAAACTTAACAGAAATTATACATTTACCTACAATATGGCCACAAGGTCTTTTATGAAATAAATGGAGTTTGGTTTATTAACTCTTTCTATTCCATTAGGCTCCATGTGACCCTGTTTTAATTTTTGAGTTTGTTTTTGAGCAATTCTTACTATATGCAAGGATTTATATTCGTAATATTTTTTATAGAGATCTTCCAAAGACCAAAGAGAATTTACTTTAAAAAAGAAAAACAAAGACGTTTTATCTTAGCATTACCAAAAGGGTCATTTGATCCTTTTATTAATCTAAAATATACTTGGGAATCCTAGTGATCTTATTTTTCCTGTCTTGAAACATTTGGGAGTTTCATCATTATAGGTATTATTTCATCATTCATCCATTACTCCTCCCCATGATGAAAAAAAAAGGCTAAAATATAAAAAAAATAGAATGATAAAATTGCATAGAAGGACTATGCAGTATTGCAATAAATCATCAATCACTATTACATCATCCTTTAGTTTTCCTATTGTGTTATCCAAAGCATTACATTAATTTTTAAGAAGATAAAAAAGAGTCTGGAGAGATTCTTGTAGTTGTTTTGTCTTTCTTTTAGCTTTTATAGAATATAATTAAGAACTTAAACTTCTTTATTTTCTGATCATAATGGCAAAGAGAAGAAAATTGAGAGAAAGATGTTTCACAGTGACTATACAAATCAGGAGATGAGTACAAAGAGACAGCAGCTCTCTGGTAGCTTAATGACAGTGGCAAAAAATGATGGTATAAGCAGAACCTCAGACCAAGTTTTCAGTTGACAATATCCTAGATGAATTTTCTCAAACTCAAGAATCAACGGTAAACAATATGTTTCTAAGGATGAAAAGGATATACGGTGTTCCCATGTAGTTAATCTTTGCAAAGCATGTCATCTCATAATATTTTGTGATAACAATCTGGAACATCCTGTTTGCTAAAATGACATGTGACCATACTTTTTTATGATATTAATGTACCAAAATATTTGCTGTAGTTTGTAACTGGATAAATGCTGAACGCAAAGACAAAGATGCCTGAAAGGAAGCAGGTTATGTTGAAACAAGTCACCTGAAGCAGGTTATGTTGAAGTGAAACAGTTTAGTGGATTGATCATGTTAATTGGTAATTATAAATTTAATAATGAAACTGTTTTGCAATTATAGACCAAAGAAGATGGCTGGCCCATCCTCTCTTCAACAAAAATATGGCAGATCAAAAAACTTTAAATCATTACATTTTGATGGTGCAAATACAAGAAGTATGGAAAGTAATGATAAGCTAGAAGGTATTAGGAATGTGTTTGTAATCACAGTCATTAAGATGGTGCAAGTGTAAGAAGAAGAACCATAAATAATAAGTTAGCACTTATGGAAGATGTATTTGAAATCTGGAGTCAGGATGTATGAGATGCAAGTATTCGGGTCTGTGTGTGACAAACCCAGAATGCACACTGATGCACAGTTAGTTGCACTCAAAGGGTGTTGCCCTTTTTGGCTAAATATACCTTCAAAACCAGGAAAATAATGGAATATAAATTTGAGTTTACTATACTTAATTTCTTCTTAAAATTGCCAATAATTTTCATTCTTTTTAAATAACAGCTTTATTAAGATAAAATTCATTTTTCACGTATACAATTCAGTGGCTTTTAGTTTAGTCACAGAATTGTACAGCCATACTACTGTCTACTGTATTTTGCCATGTATAATGTGCTCCTGTGTATAATGCATGTCCATGTTTTTGTGCACATTATACACGAGATTATTATACCCATGGTATGTCATCATTATACCCACATGTAATGCACATCCTTATTTTTCCCTCAAAAATTTGGGCAAAAAGTGCACATTATACATGGCAAGATATGGTAACTTTTAGAAGCTTTTTATTGTCCTGAAAAGAAACTTCATACTTAATAGTGTCATATCCCCATACCTCCCTCCCCCCAGGCCGTGGTATCCATTAATCTGCTTTATTTCTAGTGATTTGTCTGTTCTGGATATTTCATATAAATTGAATCATATGTGTCCTTTTGTGACTGGCTTCTTTCACTTAGGATGTTTTCAGGATTTGTCCATGTTATAGCATGTATTAATGCTTTATTTCTTTTTGTGGCTGAATACTAATCTATTTTATGTATATACCACATTTTGTTTACCCATTCATCAGGTGGCAGACAGTGGGGTCAATTCTAGTTTGGGACTATTATAAGTAATGCTGCTATGAACCTTCGTGTGTACATTTTTGTGTGGACATAAGTCATTTTTATTGGGTATATATCTAGGGTCATATGGTAACTCTATATTTAACATTTTGAGAAGATTTCATACTGTTATACAAGGTTTTTCACATTTTTACATTACCAACAATGTATGAGAGTTCCAATTTCTTCACAACGTTGCCAACAGTTGTTACTGTCTTTTTGATTTTAGCCATCCCAGTAGCTATAAAGTGGTACATTAGTTACTGTGGTATTGATTTGCATGTCTCTAATGACTAATGATGTTCATCATCTTGTCATGTGTTTTTTATCCACGTATCTCTTCACTGGAGAAATATCTATTTAAATTATATGCCTCTTTTTTTTTAAGTTCCTACATTTTATTGTAGTGGTACAATACTTTTTAAAATTTTTCTTCAGGTACAGTTGTCTCCATTTTCCCACCAACACTTTTCCCTGCCCCACCCACCCACACCTCCCACCCTCAATCCTTCACCCCCATTGTCTTTGTCCGTGTGCCCTTCATACACATTCCTTGATGACCCTTTCTCTTCTCCCCCATTATTCTTCTCCCCCTCTCTGTTTTCTTTATTCAGTTTGTTCTTTATTTCAGTGTCTGTGGTTGTATTTTGCTTATTTGTTTTGTTGATTAGGTGCCACTTATAGGGGAGATCATATGGTATTTGTCTTTCACCATATATGCCTCTTTTTAATTGGATCCCAGTAGATGGGTTTCAGTATCTCGTAGTCAGTACATTATTTGAAAGTAACTTAAAAATATAAAAACTGGTTCATTAGACCCAGATAATAAATGGTAATAACTACTTTCCTTAGTATATTTTGGGTTAATTTTTTTTCAAAATATGGAATCCATTTTGGAGAAAATTATAAAATGCAAATACTGGGAATCCCTCATTTGTGCTGACTTCTTTACAAATGAAGAACTTAGGAGCAAGATTAAAGTCAAACAGTTAAATACCTAGAAAAGCCTGGTCTGTTGGTCTGCTCTGCTTTGGTTGTCTTTAGTTATCTTTGACACCATGGTCTTAGTATTATTTGGAAGCATTTTTTTCTAAAGACTTTATTTTTTTATTTTTAGAGAGAGGGGGAGGGAGGGAGAAAGGAAGGGAGACAAATATCAATGTGAGAGAGAAACATCAATCGGTTGCCTCTCGAATGCACCCTAACTGGGAACTGAACTCACAACCTGGGCGTGTGCCCTGACTGGGAATGGAACCAATGACCTTTAGTTTCGCGGGAGAACACCCAACCAACTGAACCATACTGGTCAGGGCCGGAAGCATTTTCTTAACATAGAAGAAAAATCAGTATATATTTGGGTCTGGATTTTTATATTTTCGTCTTTTGTATTACTTTCCCTTTTTCATGGCTCTACTCCAAAACTTTTTGTTGTGATGAATCATGGTTTCATTTTACTGCATTATGGTGGTGCTTGGGCCCTCATCAAAGGAGCTTCTTGTGGTAGTGGGCAAAGCAGATGCAAGAGGCAGTTGTGGCTCTTCCATTTTTAGCAAGCTCAGAGGGTCGAGACAGAGTTCTCCGTGGTTGGCGTCTAAGGCTTGCATGCTCATGCATGGCTCCATCAAGTCCAACCTCACCTGCTCCTACCTTTTTCCCCACTCCTTGCCTCAATGGGTTGTGAAAAGTAGCTTATTAAGAAGCCTAACTGAATGTGTGTGTTAAGTGCTGGAGGAGCACAAACAGGCCTCCCTCCCCACTGAGGTACTTAATATTGTACATCCCAGTTACACAAGGTTTAAAGATTTGTAGCTGGAGGCCAGTGTCCGCAGAAGAAAACAGAAGATGCTGAGTAGACCTCCTTCCCCTTTTATGTCAGTGGCTTTTGGCTCCTTTGTGAATGCCCTCAGAGATGTCAGGTTGTTGGACTCTGAGAACTATAATTAGGCTTCGGGTTTCTGCTCACCCCCAGCCATTCATATGCAGCTGCTTCTTGACAGTTTTCTTAAACGTAACACTCATTAAACTCTTCAGTATGTGTTCAGGAAAATATTATGAACAAATAAATGCAGGAAGTTCCCTGAATGTGAAGTAAAAGGTATTTGGTATTTGCAGTTATTTTAAAGGAATGGCTTAAATTCACATTTATTCTTGATTTTTCTAATGAACACTTTTTTCTCCCCTAGATATTGAAAGATACAGTAAAAGATATATGAAGGTGTACAAGGAAGAGTGGATACCAGGTAATTATAAAGCTGGAACTGTTATAATGATATTTAAAGGCTTCTTCCTACCCCATATTTTTAGGACAAGTTTTCTATTTGACTATAGCAAAATAGAGTCTGTTTGTTTTTCTGCAATTAATTAGTAATATATATCATGAAAACTAAGATGAAAAGATGTTTATACTATAAGAAGGTAGAGTTGAAGTATTTGGGGGGAAATACTTTAAAAAAAAAAAAAACTAGGACTTGCCAGACCCATTTGTGTTTTCCATTTTCATTTGCCAAAAATCACAGTTTCAGTCTGTAGTACTGATAGTATTCAGTTGTGTGCTCCTGGGTGATTCTATAGCTTTTGAAGAAAAAAACAAATCTAGTATTAAGGATTTTTAAGTTAAGTTCATGGATCTTTCTTTCAAGCAGACATAAACTATTTTTAGCTTAGTTGTG
Source organism: Trachops cirrhosus (assembly GCA_028533065.1). Classification (NCBI taxonomy): domain Eukaryota; kingdom Metazoa; phylum Chordata; class Mammalia; order Chiroptera; family Phyllostomidae; genus Trachops; species Trachops cirrhosus. The sequence continues at coordinate 139,771,696 of CM052540.1, read as the reverse complement.
AGGACTCCTTTTCAAAAGAACCATACCTAAAAGCCTCCCTGCCTCTGTCCCCCAATATTCACAAATTTGTATTGGGTATAGAGAAGGTGGAAGAGGCTGGAGAGATCTCATCCAGCTCATTTATTTTGCAGAGGAAAAAAAAAGTTGCATTGAAATAAAGTGACCTGTCAGGGCAACTTGGATAGTGCTAGTAGAACGTAGGTCTCCTCATTTTAACTACTTTCCTTTGACATCTCTGTCCTTGGTGTTTATACAAATTGCCTTTATGTAAAAGCATAAGTGGCATTTTCAGCATTGTTGCTTTCATGGGTTATAGTGCTTTTTCTTTTCAGTGTTTATTGATCATTGGTAAGGTTGGGTCCCCTGGAAACACTCTCTTAGATCTCTGATTTCTTCCACTTCATAAATATTCATCTTCTAAATGTTTCTTGTTATTCATCACATACTTTCTCATGATCATCTATTGTTTATAAAAACAAATACATTCAAATTTATTAATTCAGATAAAATAGCTTGAGATGTAGATGTTTTCTACAAAATACACAGGTTTTATTTTTTTGTTGGTCAATATTTTTTAATCCATTTTTGTTGCTTCATTTTTTTGATTAACTCTATGCTTAAAAATTAAATGGAAGTAATAAATGGAGGAATTGTTTACCTATGTAGGCAAAATTATTTGTTGGAGGGAATTTTCTTTCCCGTAGCTATTTATATTTTTAATTTCAAAATTTTTACTTAATATATTTATTTAATTTTGCATGTTTTGGCATTGTGGTCACCTGTTTTAACTTTTGAAAAAAATTCTTTATTACATAAGAAATATATATTAACTACAGAAAAGTTATAGAGTAGTCAAATGATAAATAAATAATACTTGAGAAAAATAGCTGTATTCCTAACACCCACAAATAATTGCTATAATATTTTGTTTCCAACCTATAGCTTTCTCTGCATAAATATATATGTGCAGGATGGGACAAAAGTAGGTTTGTAGTTGTTTGTATGGACAATAAATACCATAATTAATAAATACTAATATAACAATAAACTCTGTTTCATGTACTCAAAACTGTAAACCTACTTTTGTCCCACCATGTATAAATATTTATATGCTGGGTTTATTTCTAAATGGGATTTTATACATATTATTTGAAATGTTTGAAAAACATTTTCTATTCAACAGTATATCATGAATAACTTTTCATGTCCATTCATACTCAAAATGAAATGTAGAAAAAATATTTTTCTACATTTTTCTTGTTATGAAAATTTGTTATTCAAATTGATTATATAACTACTATATTTATAAATAGCTATTAAAAGAATATGCAGAAGTTTTATAGGACTGTTTCAAAGCTATTTTACTTACTGTTATTTTTTAAAGTATATTTTATTGATTATGCTATTACAGTTGTCCCATTTTTTTCTCTCCTTTATTTCTTTCCACCTTGCACCACCCTCCGCCCCCAGCATTCCCCACCTTGGTTCATGTCCATGGTTCTTTTGCTTCTCCATTTCCTATACTATTCTTTTTTTTAATATATTTTATTGATTATGCTATTACAGTTGTCCTATTATCCCCCCTTCATTCCTCTCCACCCTGCATACCCTCTGCCATCCACATTCCCCCTCTTTAGTTCATGTCCATGTGTCATAAATTCTTTAGCTTCTACATTTCCCATACCATTCTTGCCCTCCCTATCTATTTTCTACCTACCATCTATATTACTTATTCTCTGCACCTTTTCCCCCTCTCTTCTCCTCCCACTCCCCTCTTGCTAACGCTCCATGTGATCTCCATTTCTGAGGTTCTGTTCCTGTTCTAGTTGTTTGCTTAGTTTCTTTTTGTTTTTGTTTCAGGTGTGGTTGTTAATAATTGTGAGTTTGCTGTCATTTTACTAGATGTGTTTTTTATCTTTTTCTTAGATAAGTCCCTTTAACATTTCATAAAATAAGGGCTTGGTGATGATGAACTCCTTTAATTTGACCTTATTGGAGAAGAGCTTTATCTGCCCTTCCATTCTAAATGACAGCTTTGCTGGATAGAGCAATCTTGGATGTAGGTCCTTGCCTTTCATGACTTGGAATACTTCTTTCCAGCCCCTTCTTGCCTGTAAGGTCTCTTTTGAGAAATCAGCTGACAGTCTGATGGGAACTCCTTTGTTGGTTACTGTCTCCTTATCTCTTGCTGCTTCTAGGATTCTCTCTTTCATTTTTATTTTGGCTAATGTAATTATGATGTGCCTTGGTGTGTTCCTCCTTGGGTCCAACTTCTTTGGGACTCTCTGAGCTTCCTGGACTTCCTGGAAGTCTATTTCCTTAGCCAGATTGGGGAAGTTCTCCTTTATTATTTGTTCAAA
>CM052540.1:139732477-139769236 GCA_028533065.1 Trachops cirrhosus | reverse complement strand
TTTCTTCATTCTTTTCTGATTGGTTGTTTCTTTCTTCCTTCTGGTCCACTTCATTGATTTGAGTCCCAGTTTCCTTCCCATCACTGTTGGTTCCCTGTGCATTTTCCTTCATTTCACTTAGCGTAGCCTACATTTTTTCATCTAATTTGCAACCAAATTCAACCAATTCTGTAAGCATCCTGATCACCAGTGCTTTGAACTGTGCATCTGATAGGTTGGCTATCTCTTGGTTGCTTAGTTATATTTGCTGTGGAGCTTTGATCTGTTCTTCTGTTCAGGCCATTTTTTTTTTTGTCTTGTCGCATCTGTTACATATGAGGGGCGGAGCCTTAGGTATTCACCAGGGCGGGTCAGTCCAGTTGCTGGGTTGTGACACAGTATGTGGGGGCAGGGTCTGAGAGAGAACAATGGCACTTGCTCCACTCTCTATCGGATTTCAGTCCCTTTCACTGCTTCCCCCAAGCAAACTGGACCTTTCTGGTGCTAATTCCCGTGTGGGTGGGCTTGTGCTTGTTCTAGGACCCCGTGAGTCTCTCCATCAAACTCTTCTGTGAGGCTGGGAGTCTCTCCCAGCACCTCAACCCCCACAGGTGTTTTCAGTTGGTGTTTCGAGGCCTTATTTCCCGGCACTGGGACCCTGGGTTGCGTGGTCTTGTCTCACTCCCAGATTTCACCTAGTTTATCTGCACGTGAATGTGGGACTGCCTGGTCAGCTAGCTGCCTTGTGTGCAGTGCCTTGCTTCAATTGCTGCCTCGCTTCATAATCGCCGCCTCACTGGGTTTGCCCATTGCCACCCGGAGCCCGGGGTCTGCCAGCCCAGGGTCTGCCCACTGTAGCCTTTTGTACCCATGATGCCTTATGTGCCCGGTCCCACCTCTCTTTGTGCCGTGACCCCTCTCCACCTGGCTGCCCAACTCCATCCTTCCTACTGGTCTGGATGAATGTGTCTATTTTAACCCCTTGGTTGTCCAACTTCCATACAGTTCAGTTTTCTGTCAGTTCTGGTTGTTATTTTGTTTCTCAATTGTTGTCCTTATTTTGGTTGTGGGAGGAGGCACAGTGTGTCTACCTGTGTCTCTATCTTGGCCTGAAGTCCCCATTTCCTATACTATTCTTAACCTCCTCCTGTCTATTTTGTACCTACCGTTTATCCTTCTTATTCCCTGTACCTTTTCCTCCTCTCTCCTCTTCTCACTCCCATTGCTGACCCTTCATATGATCTCCATTTCTGTGATTCTGTTCCTGTTCTAGTTGTTTGCGTTCTTTTTGTTTTTGTTTTTTTAGGTTCAGTTGTTGGTAGTTGTGAATTTGTTGCCATTTTACTGTTCATATTTTTGATCTTCTTTTTCTTAAATAAGTCCCTTTAACATTTTATATAATAGGGGCTTGGTGATAATGAACTCCTTTACTTTACCTTATCTAGGAAGCACTTTATCTGCCCTTCCATTCTAAATGATAGCTCAAAGCTATTTTAATGAATACTTTTTCTTGATAGTAGAAAATATATTTTTGTTATATTTTAATTTCCAGGCTAAATCTGTATGATCAGATATTAAAAATTTTATTTTCGATACTTGAGCCACTGTTATATTTTTAATAGGGTACGTCCAGTACCACTAATTTGTAGAAGATACTACAATTTTTATATTTCTTCTTTTGTACATACAGATTGGAGGAGACTCCCAAGAGAGATGATGCCAAAGAAAAAATACAAAAAAGGTATATTGACTAATAAAATGATCCAGGTAGGAAAGGGTTATTGCTTAAATTCTATCTAATATGGAAGTATCAACCTGAACTTAGCTTAGTATTGTGAATGCTTTTTCTATAAAAAGAGCTATAGCTCTTTTTTGTTGATTTATTTGTTTTTTTTGTTTGTGTATTTAATTATGGAATTTTGATGTGCTAGGAAAAACTTTTCAATTATGTAGATAATTTTATTTGCACATTGAAAATTTCAAAATGGTTATATTGCCTGATGTTTAGTTTTTAATTGAAACATTTGGAGCTGCTAAAATTTGGGGACTGGTAGAATAGAACTTGATGTTTTATGTAAAATATTAAAGTGAAAGTTTCTGTTGTATTGCACTTTCATAATTCCACCGAGTAAATAATTGTTGAGCATCTGTTATTACCAGACACTACTAAGAGGAGCAAAACAGTGAGCAACATAGGAGCAATCCTTGCCCTAATGGAGCGTACAGTCAAATGTAGTAACAACATTAAATAAAAACCCACTGTTCTCATTGGGTAGGTCAGGGAAGAGATCTTTGAGGAGATGGAATTGTACTCCAGATTAAAGAATGAGTTTACTAAGGTGAGGTTAGGAAAGGTATTGTAGAGAAAGATCATATTTGAGAAGGAAAAATTATAAGTTCAATTCAAAGATGGTATTTAGGATTATAAGTTGTTTTCAGTTTTTTTTGGAGATATACAAATAACAAAGCTGAATATGTTGTAGGATACAGGGAGATGGACCTCAAAATGGAGATGGTAGTCATCAGAACAGATACTGTAATTCAGACTATGAAAAAAGATAAGATTGTCTAGAGTGAAATTAAAGAACTTGAAATGAGGACTTAATCCTGAACTTGGAGGAATACCAAAATTTCATGGCTGGTAGAGGAAATTGAATCAACAAAGAAAGGTGATGGAAAGAGAGGAGGAGGAAGAGAAACAGAAAATAGTGGAGTTTCAGAAGGATAACTGAAAAGTGAAAAGTATTTCAGGAGGTGGTCAACGATGTTAAAGGGCATTAAACAATACTACTGAGAGGTCCCTGAGGTGAAGATGGGAAACATAAGTTAATTTTTGACATGCTGATCATTGTTGACTTTAGTGAGAGCTTTTTAAAAGATTTGTAGAGGTGGAATTCAACAGATTGGAAAGGGTTAAAACACTGGAATGGGTGTTTAAGAAATGGAGACAGCTAGCATAGATGAGTGTTCAGAGAATTTTGCTAAAAAGAATGAAGAGAGAAAAAGGGAAGTAGCCAGAGAAGTTAAGAACAACTGGATTAGTAATTCTGACCATACGCCCCCCCTTTTTTTTTTTTAGGCCTTATATTTTAATAGACCTTATTTTTTAGAGCACTTTTAGGTTCACAGAAAAAATAAGAAAATACAGAATACCCACATATTCTCCGCCCCCCATATGTGCATAGCCTCCTGATTGCCAATATCTGCCCCTGGAGTGGTACTTTTGTTACAGTTGATGGACATACATTGACACATCATTATCACCCAAAGTGCATAGTTTCCCATTGTGTTCTTTCTTGGTGTTTTACATTCTGTGGGTGTGAACAAATGTATAATGACATGTATTCACCAATATAGTATCATACGGAGTAGTTTCAATGCCCTAAAGATCCTCTGTGCTTTGCCTGTTCATTCTTTCCTCCTCCTAACTCCTGACAACCTGTGATCTTTTTACTGATTCCATAGTTTTGCCTTTTCGAGAATATCATATAGTTGGAATCATACATTATATAGCCTTTCATATTGGCTTCTTTCATTTAGTAATATACAATTAAGTTTCCTCCATGACTTTTCATGGCTGATAGCTCATTTCCTTATAGTATTGAGTAATGTTTCATTGTCTAGTTGTACTATAGTTTATTTATCCATCCATCTACTGAAGGTCATCCTGGTTGCTTCCAAGTTTGGGCCATCATGAATAAAATTCCTAAAAATATCCATTTTGGTGTGGACATAAATTTTCAGCTCCTTTGAATAAATACCAAAGAGTATGATTGCTGGATTGCATGGTAAGAGCATGGTTAGTTTTGTAAGAAACCACTGAACTGTCTTCAAAAGCAGCTGTACCATTTTACATTCCCACCAGCAGTGAATGAGTTTCTGTTGCTCCACATCCTTGCCAACATTTGGTATGTTCATTGTTCTAGATTTTGGCCGTTATCTTATTTTAATTTTCATTTCCCTGGTGATATATGATGTGGAACATCTTTTTATATGCTTACTTTTCATTTGTATGTCTTGTTTGGCAAGATGTCTGTTACGGTCTTTGGCTCATTTTTTAATTGTTTTTGTGTGTGTGTGTTTTTATTGTTGAGTTTTAAGGTTTCTTGGTATATTTTGGATAACAGTCTGTGGGAAAAACACACTCCTGTTGTGTTTTTCTCCTTTACTGTCATACTATCACCATTCACACTACTTCTGACACCAGGTATGTGGTATGTTTTTTCCCACACCAATCAATTCTTTGCAACACCACCTGGATGTCTTATAATTCAATTCAATTCTGACACTAACTGGTGTTAGCACAGAACCCGCAGGTGAAGGGCTTAGTCCCATGAGACTGCTCCCCACTTCAGATGCCAATTGTGAGTAGTAGCTCCCCAGGTTACCCAAACTTCTCTCTGACTTGACTACAAAGTAGATGTCCTCATGACCTCCTGCTCCTTTGCTAGAATAGCATATATTCGGCCAGAGATGGAAAAACACATCATGTTAATGCTTTGGGGTTAAGCCAATCTTTTAACAAATTTTGGTAACTTGACACTTATCCCCCAGGTATGCGTATAAGGATTTGGCATTATATAAAACCGGAATGATAATTAGCAAAAGATCCTGAGTGTACTTGAGTATACAACTTATTTCTTGGCTAAGATATTAGTAATGTTAATAAGTGTATTTATCAGACCATGTTCTCTAATATCCATTTAACAGACTTATGTGTTATGAAATTTAAATAATTTGATAAAAGATCCTTAGAGAAAAAGACTTTATGGTGTGAGTAAATTACATTCTTAGCTAATGTTATCCGTCATCAATATTACAATATATTGAGATCTTGTTCATTTATAATACTGTATTTTTATGTGCTGTGGTTCAAATTAAAGTCTTTGCCCCTACAAGGAGGACCAAGAAAGTTACTTGTCATTAAATCTAACCGTTACTTTTGTTTGAACAAAATGTCACTAATGTATATGTTTGGGAGTTCTGAGCTTGGGACTCCCCCAGGGGAAATTTGGAATAATGCAGTAAGTTATAATTCCATTAGTTAATTGCTCATCCACCATAATCTAAAATTTTTTCTTCTGTAGGATAAATGTTAATCTTTAACAAAATTATGTCTTTCTAAACCCTATTTTCTTGTGTTACCAAGTAATTTCTATGTACATAGCTTGATTGTGGGAAAGAACTGTAGTACTTTTTGATCACAAGTGACCATTTTGTAGCATATGATAATGCTTTGGTAACTGGCAAGATCTATATGTGAAATAGTTTTCTAGTCTCTGCAGCTTCAGAATGCAATATTTTTAATATGGCTTAAGTAACTATCCCAAAGCTATTAACACATTTTATTTATATTACTCTGAGTTTTCAGATTCATTCACATGATGGGTATGTTCACCGTTTTAATCTTCATTCTAAATACAGTGCTATGTTCCACTGAATATAACCTCTTTCTCATCTCTTTAACCGTTGGCAAATGCATATTTATTCTGTACTTGTTTTTTATTTTCCAAACTTCATAAAATTGCTATAGTTAAAATAGAGTACACTGATCAGTGAAAAGGAAGCCAATGCAGATGATATATTTGTGAGAGTTTTTCACTAGTCCTGTAGTGATTCTGTCAGAAGTAATGTTTTAGCAATTTTGACCTGAATGACATTAATTGCTAGTACAGATTTTCAGTGCTAGTAAAACGATACCTGGTTGCAGGCTTAGAAAGTATCCTATTAAGTGTTTATCATTTACTTATCATGGAATCTTGATGAAGCATACTGATTTATTTTGTTCATTCTTTAATGAGGAAGCCGAAGAACTTATAGGTGCAACCCATGGACATGAACTAGGGTGGGGGAATGCTAGTGGGAGGGGGTGTGCAGGGTGGAGGGGAATAAAGGAGAGAAAAAAAATGGGACAATTGATCATTTTATTGATAATACCATAATCAATAAAATAGATTAAAAAAATTAATTTAGTCTGCAAATTATGTGACTGCCTGGTATGATATACCACTAGGGTAAGCAGCATATCAAAAGGCAAAGGAGTATAATACACCATTACTGTTATAGAAAAATGTGTTAACAATGGTTTTAATTCAGCAGGTTCAAAATCCAAAAAGGTGGACAATACTAGCAAAGACACTTCACTCACTAATACTGCAGATGTATTGAAAAAAATTGAGGTAAGTTTTTCTTCTGACTGTAAGAGTGAACTGAAAAGTTGTCATACCTCTTTTTGCCTTCTTAGGCCTTTCTACCTTCTCTCACTTTGTAATAACATGGGTTTGCCAGATCCAAGCCCAGCGCACAGATAATCGGAAAGGTTTGATCATTGTTGGCTGGAAGATAGGGGGCCCCATCCTGTCCTCCTCTACCGCTCACCTGTCAACTTGCCTCTCCTTCTGTCACCTGCTTCCTTTTCCATTCTATTTCCCCTTTTGCATTTGGATTGTGCATGGGAAAGAAATGAGTTACATACCTCAAATGGTTTTCTTTTAAAAACCTTTTAGTTGTTCTCCTATTGTTGCATGTATACTTTTTTTAATGCTTTCCTTCTATTGCATGTTAAGTGTAGAAGATTCTATTGAGGGAAGACCATAACTTGTGGAACTAATTTTTATATCATTTTTTAATATTTCAAAAACAAAAGATGTAAAATTTCAAAAGTTCAATTAACTGAAAATTTATCCTCCCATTCTGTTCCCCTCCTGCAGACAACCAGCATTACCAATTTCTTGTATATCCATCCAGATATGTTTTATGCATAGCAAATACAAATTTTCTTCTTTTTCACAAAAGGACAAAAGGTAGCCTATACACTCTTGCATTTTCAATTTATCTCTTAAAATATCTTGGTTCCATGTCAGTCTGTGTAGACTTGCCTCCTTTTTTTTCCTTTTGGCCACACTACAAAAATGAACCATAATTTATTTAATCAGTACCCTACTGATGGACATTATGTTTCATGTAGTGTTTCATTATTATAAACAATGCTGCAAGAAATTCATGTTAAGTATGTCATTTCACATGTGTAGGGTAGATTTCTAGAAGTGGATTTGTTGGGACAGTTGTTATATATATTGTATAATATGGATAAATATTAACAGGTCACTCTCCATGAGGGGTATACCAATTTTATCAATGTGCTTATATTACTTGGCACTGATGATGATGATGATGATGGTGATAATAATAGCAGCTAGCACTTACTGAAAACATTATTTACCAGTATATTTGATGAACTATTTATATTCCTGAAGACTTCATTCCAACAGAGAGATGAATATTATTGTTCTTTACTTAGAGATGAGATAGATATTATTATTCCTTTCTTACTTTAAAACTTTAACTTCTCTAGCCAAGTTGGCCAGCTGCATGGTAACAGAAACTTGTATTACTTGTTATTTTATTTTGATCAGTACTTCAGCTAGCGATAACATGTGTGAAAATAAAGCCAAAAGAATTGTTGAAGGAATAGTGTTAACTGTCAGGTTTAACTGTGGTGGAATGATGGATGTGGTTGTGGACCTAGCCAGCTTGTATTGTTGACTGCATACAGATTCTGGCTGTTCCTAAAGCTTCCTGGAAAGAAGTTGCTAAGCTGACATGTGCTATAAGGAAGATTGATTTGGACCTTTGAATGTGGTTTCTCATCAGAACAAGTTGTGTTGCCTTATTCCTTGCATTTGAGCACCTTTTTCAGTACAAACATTGTTAGGACTGGAGTTTTAAATCTATAAATCCCAATGAGTTAGCAGTTTTACTAGAACAAAATTAGCTTGCAGATAACTCTATTACTGTTCATTTCTTCAGCAAAGCAGTTGCAAATTTTACTATAGTAAAACTCCTGTGGATAGAGGAGTGACATACACTCAAATCTAATAATTAACGTGTGAATCACCAGACACCAGTAAACTAGTATATAAACTTCCTACTTCTGCATGACATATAAGGAGAACTATAATAGGGTGGCCATACAGTATTTAAACTAAAAGAAATGTACCTTGTCCATAAATTAACCATTTTAAAAGTGTTTTCTCATTATATAATGTGAATTACATTCACATGATTCTTAAAACAAATATATAAAGTAGTAGGGCTAAATAGTTAAATCTCATAGAGGAGAAAATGAAGACTAGTACATAGATGAATCAAGACTAGTAGCTTAATGCAAAAAGAAATGAAGTAATAAGACAATGTGTGTAGCTCTTAGATCATTTTTTTAAAATTGTGTAAATCTGCTATTTCTTAACCAGTTTGGATGTTTTGTGGATTTGCTTTATGTCTATGTAGTAGAAATAAAATTGAGGTTATTTATTTAAAGGTATTTGAGATGACAATAATGGAAATGAAGCATGGAATGAATTTTATATTTAAAAATATTTTTACATAACTAGTTTAAATAATTCCACTGCTAATTATGAAATAATATAGCTAATAGCATGATTTTCAAATATAGTGTATATCTTGCACAGAGTTAAATATAGCACTACAGTTCCTTTTTAACCACACAGACTTAACAGATTGTAGGCCTTTTTACTATGGTCATTAAAATAGAATAGAAAAAATCCACATGTTAATGTCCACTGAGGCATTTTATTTGTACGTATGTCTTACCATAGCTAGCAAAAGAATTCCAGGATTTTCCCTCCTGTGTGGTTGCATCTTGCTTCTTCATGATCCATGATGCCCGCTGAGGTTGTCAGTACAAGAAAACCAAACTGACGGAACAGAAGCAGCCTCTTCTGCCATTTTTCTTGATCTTTGAGTTGCATGTCAAATCTGGGCCTGATTAATCCACACTTGTTTAACATGCCTGTGAGGTTCACAACAACTTCCTCAGTTCTGTGGTCATTGGTAATTTCAAAATTGCCAATGTAAACACGTTTCATCATCACATTAGAAACCAGACAGTGACTTTGGGGCATGGCCTAGTAAGAACCTGATGTTTGCTTCTCTTTTTCGCATTGTCAATTATGTGAGAGCATCAGTCAGGACATTGATGGACACCATTATGGTGGTGAGGAAAAATGGCGCAAAGAGTTGTCTCTGTGTACTTATAGACACTTCAAAAGATCTGTAAATACTATTTTGTTTACTTGCAGTTTTCCAAAGGAATGACATTTGGAAAACTTGCACACATTTCTATTGTAGTAATACATTATATAAGGCAAGGTGGATCAGTATGAAGATGATTATCTTGGTCTTATTTGTTTTTGTTTCAGTCAGGTGAAGTGACAGTAGATTTTGGATATTGATTAGAAACTGAGTTTATCTGATATAGTCTTTCTATTGCCTTTGACTTTGTTAAATTCAAATTTGAATGTAATAAAAAATTTTAAATAAAATATCTAAGAAATAATAAAGGAGTAGCCAAATTGTAGTCAGTCCCAAATGTATAAAATATGTTTTACCTCTCTATGTAATCTACTAAGCAAATACCTTATCATAGGAAAGAATATTTGTGGATTTATGAGTTAGTGTTCTGATTTCTCTTTAAGAATATTCACATCTTAGCTAAAGTGATCTAATGCCTTAATTATGAATATTAATATGTGAAATTATTGCTGCACCCACCTCCTAGAAAGCTTGTGAAAGCTTATCACTTGTGCAAATTAAGCATAGAATAATTTAATGAATAAATAGTGACAGTAATGAAAACAGATATTTTTTTGTCAAGTAGAAGAAAATTGTTTGTAATCATAATAAGATGAGGGTATATTAAAGTTAAATTTGTGTGTTCAAGTTATGAGATGGTAGCATAGTGATTTTAACAGGATGGATAAGTAGAACCACCTAGAAATAAAAGCTTTTCTTTCTTTTTTTTCTTTTTATTGTTGTTCAAGTGCTGTTGTCTCATTTTCCCTCCCATCTCCCACTCTGAACCCTTCCCCCCTTTGGCTTTGTCCATGGGTCCATTATACATGTTCTTTGACGACCCTTGCCCTTCCCCCCCATTATCCTCCTCCCCTCTCCCCTCTGGTTACTGTCAGTTTGTTCTTTATTTCAATGTCTCTCGTTATATTTTACTTGCTTGTTTGTTTTGTTGATTAGGTTCCACTTATAGGTGAGATCATATGGTAGTTGTCTTTCACTGCCTGACTTATTTCACTTAGCATAATGTTCTCCAGTTCCATCCATGCTGTGGGAAAAGGTAGCAGCTTCTTCTTTCTTTCTGTTGCATAGTATTCCATTGTGTAAATGTACCATAGTTTTTTGATCCAGTCATTTACTGATGGGCACTTAGGTTGTTTCTAGCACTTGGCTATTGTAAATAATGCTGATATGACTATTGGGGTTCATAGGTTCTTTTGAATTGGTGTTTCAGGATTATTAGGGTATAATCCCAGCAATGAAATTGCCGGGTCAAAAGGCAGTTCCATTTTTAGTTTTCTGAAGAGATTCCATACTGTTCCAGAGTGGCTTCACCAGTCTGCATCCCACGAACAGTGCATGAGGGATCCCTTTTCTCCACAACCTCACCAGCACTTGTTGTTTGTTGATTTTATTGTGATGGCCATTCTGACCCAGGTGAAATGGTATCTTATTGTGGTTTTAATTTGCATCTCTTTGATGGCTAGTGATGCTCAGCATCTTTTCATATGTCTCTGGGCCCTCTGTATGTCCTCCTTGGAGAAGTGTCTGTTCAGGTCCTTTGCTCATTTTTTATTGGATTGTTTGTCTTCCTGGAGTGGAGTCATGTGAGTTCTTTATATATTTTGGATATCAAACCCTTGTCTAAGGTATCATTGGCACATATATTCTCCCATATGGTTGGTTCCCTTCTCATTTTGCTGTTTTCTTTAGTCATGCAGAAAGGTTTTTATTTTGATGAAGTCCCATTTGTTTCTTTTTTCCTTCATGTCCCTTGCCCTAGGGGACATATCAGGAAAAATATTGCTGCATGGAATATCTGAGATTTTCCTCTCTTTGTTCTCCTTAGGCCTTTTATGATATCACGACTTATAGTTAAGTCTTTTATCCATTTTGGGTTTATTTTTGTGTACGGTATAAGTTCGTGGTCAAGTTTCTTTTTTTTACATGTAGCTATCTAGCTCTTTGAGCACCATTTGTTGAAGAGGCTATTTTTACTCCATTTTATGCTTCTGTCCCCTTCATCAAATATTAATTGACCATACAGACATGGGTAATATCTGGGCTTTCTATTCTGTTTCCAGTGATCCATGTGTCTGTTCTTATTCCAGAACCAGACAATTTTGATTACAGTGACCTTGTAATATAGTTTGATGTCAGGGATTGTGATCCCTCCTACTTTGCTCTTCTTTCTTAAAATTGCTGCTACTATTTGGGGTCATTTGTGGTTCCATATAAATTTTTGAAATGTTTTTCTGTATCTGTGAAATATGTCCTTGATATTTTAATAGGGCTTGTGTTGAATCTATATACTATTTGCGTAGTATGGACATTTTGATGATGTTATTTCTTCCAATTCATGAACACAGTATATGCTTCTATTTGTGTCTTTTTTATTTTCTTACTTCAGTATTGTATAGTTTTCTGAGTACAGGTCTTTTACCTCCTTGGTTAGGTTTATTCCTAGGTACTTTATTTTTCTTGTTGCTATAGCAAATGGGTTTTTTTCCATGATTTCTGTTTCTGATATTTCATTGTTGGTGTATAAAAATGCCTTTGATTTCTGAATATTGACTTTGTATCCCACTGCTTTGCCAAATTCAGTTATTAGGTCGAGTAGTTTTTTTGGTGGAGTCTATAGGGTTTGGATATACACTATCATGTCATCTGCAGACAATGACAGTTTTACTTCCTCCTTTCCAATTTGCATGCCTTTTATTTATTTTTCTTGTCTGATTACTGTGGCTAGGACTTCCATAGGTACATTGAATAGAAGTGGTGAAAGTGGACAGCCTTGTCTTGTTCCTGATCTTAGTGGGAAAGTTTTTAGTTTTTGACCATTGAGTATGATGTTGGGTCTAGGTTTTTCATGTATGGCCTTTACTATGTTGAGGAATGCTCCTTCTATTCCCACTTTGCTAAGTGTTTTTATCATAAATGGGTGCTGTACCTTATCAAATGCTTTTTCTGCATCTATTCAAAACTTTTCTAACTCTGCATCTCTCTTTTGCCCCCTCTTGAAGAGTTGTTTATAAGCACTAATATTGACTATGAGTTGAGTTTCAGTATTTCTTCTTTCTTAACCTGACAGATATATTAAAAAGCAAAATTTCCTAGAAATGGGAAGTAAGTAATGAAGGAGAAAAGAAATGAAAAGACATGAATAATCTGCAAGTAGGATAACTCACCGCAATATGACTTGATATTGATTTAAATAATTTCAGGTATAATTTTGAATTAATACCATTACATTCTTTTTTCTCCTTTTACATTAGAAGGAAAACAAAATAACATTCTTAAAGTTCTTCTCCATGAACTGAGTCAATTCAGTATATTTTAAGGAGGTATGTTAGAAATAAAAATAAAGCATTATGTATAGAGCTGATACCCCAGCATTACATGGGATCCAGTTACGAAGTAACAAAATAAAATACTAGTGTCATGATAGGACAGTGAGTTCCTCCTTTCTTGCATTAACTCACAATTTTCTGTAAGATGTTGTTAAGGGAGGATTAGAAAAAGTGATAGGTGACAGTATTCTCTTGAGGCTTAACAGGTCAAAGTCTAGAGGTTTCCAAGTAAGTTAATGAAGCTCATTTATAACAGGAATTGGAAAAGAGAGGTGATGGTGAAAAATCAGATGAGGAAACTGAAGAGAAAGAAGGAAGCAAAGAGAAAAATAAAGAAGGTGATGAAGATGAGGAAGATGATGCTGCAGAACAAGAGGAGTATGATGAAGAAGAGCATGAAGAGGTAATAGTCTGTTTTGGAAAGGTAACAAAGTAACTAAGGTTAACAATTATCTAAAAAGGAGTCAGGTATATAATATAGATTAAAATGAACAAATGAAAACCAAGTTGATGGGAACCAGGGACATACTGTCACTGTCATCAATTCCTTTGTATCAAGAGAATTATTACAGCATTGAAGTTATAGCAATGCCAAATTGAATAAGATGTAAAAGTAATTTTGAGAAACTTGGTGCACTTCAAAATAAGCTGGAGTCAACCCAGATATTTTTGAGCAGGGTAACTTTGTTGGTTACTGCCTCATTGGGACTTTGTAGAGACCTCATACAGTAACCCTAGGCTGAGTTTCTTCTCCATTTCAGTGGCCTTTGTCTTCATTCCATTTCAGCTTCTCACACTGCACTCTGAATCTTTCTTCTCCTGAAGCTCCTCTAACTATGAAATCTTACATGGTTTAATTATTTTGCATTATATTTCAGATTCTTTTGAAATTTATATTGGTGTAAAGGCAAAGATATGGATCTATTTTTATCTGTTTCCAAATAAGCTGCTAACCTCATTTATTAAATAATTTGCTTTCTTATTCGTTTGAAATTCTTCTCTATCAACTGTTAGATCCCACATCTAGTTAGATGTATTTCTAGACTCTGTTCCATTGATCTGTTTCTGAACTGTCACGAAGCTGTTCTAGTGACTAGAATCTTCTGATTATTTGTTAATATTTTTAGGGCATGTTGCCCTTCTTTTTCAGGATTTACCTGAGTATTCTTTGTTTATTCTCCCAGATAAATTTTAACTAAACATTTTAAAATTAATCATACACATTTGTCTCATTTTCTTTCAAGATCATTCAGTTTATTGCTGCACTCTGCCTTGATTGAAACTACCAAACCCTCTGATCTTTTTTCTCTACTTTATTGGTTCACTGTCGTCATTTCCTTCCCTCAGGAGCTCTTGCTCACCTTTCAGCTTCTTTCTTGCTATTGCTCTTGTCCGTTGTTCTCCCAGCAAATATTCGAGACCAAAGCAACTTTTGATCAATTCCATTTTCTCCTTCTTTTCCCCTCCAATCCTGCTTATTGAGCTTTTCTAAGGAATCACATAAACTGATGCCACTTAAAAAAAAATCACTTATCCCATTTTGCTGGCTAACACATTTTCTGTCTCTTGACAAGTCAATTCTCCATAGCAAGTATTTTAGATTATCTGTCTTCATAACCCCTTTCCTTGACTACCTTCTCTTCCACTTTTATGAGATATAGTACCTTCCTACAGAAAATAATGCCATCAGGAGGAAACACTCTTTTATTTCATGTCCTCTGCTTTCAAACGAACTGTCTTCCCTTCTCCTCCTCTTTTTTATCCATGGAAGAGTTGTCCTGCATCCTAGTTGAGGCCAATTGCCCTACCCTTTTGGGGGGAACCATACTCCTCATGTCATTTATCTTTCTGTATTTTCAAGCACTCAGCCATGCCATGCCTCCCCCATACAGTGGCCTCAGGCTTCGGGCAGTTTCCAGACATTGTTGGATTTCTTGGCACCAGAGAAGCCAAGTCAGCTTGGCTCAGCCGGATACAGAAGCTTACAGTATTTAGGGAAGACAAAGTAATGAAAAATATATCTGAATAATACAAGTTACCTTTCTTGCATTATTTATATAAATTTATATATAAAATCCTACCATCTAGATACTAAGTAAGTCGATATCCAGGAGGCTTTCTTTTGGGAATAGTCTCTATTTGTTATTCTGTAATAATTCTTGCCATGAACAGTAGCGATGCGGAGATTAATTTTTTATTGTGACTGATTTCAGTCATCTACAAAAATGTAGTAACTATTAAAATAAACAGTCCAGCTTTAACAATGATCAATACTTAGCCAATCTTGCCATCACTCATTCATTCCCCTGCTCTGCTCCTGTCCTCCCACTTCAAAATCCATCTGTCTTGGATTATTTAAAGGAAATCCAAAGCATTGTATCATTTCATCCATAAATATCTCAGTATATACTCAGAAACAAGGGCTCTTTAACAATATCACAGTATCATTATTATACCTAACACAATGAAATATAATTCCTTAATATCATTAAATGTTATATAAGCCAGTGTTCAAATTTTTCAATTGTCTCAAGAAATTATTCCAATGAAAATCCAGATATAATCCATATACTGCAATTGGTTAATGATTTTCTTAATTTTTTTTAATATTTAAAATGGATTTTTGAATTTTTGATAGAAAGCAGAAATATCTTGAGTCATTTATTTACATGGACAATAGTCTTAAGAATTGGAATATTCTCAGTGGCTAATCCCTCTGAATCTATTGGAAATTGAGTTGCCCTGGATGGACCGTAGTATGGTATCCTCAAGTTGTTTCTTTGTTTTTAAGATTTTATTTCAGAGAGATGGGAAAGGAGGGAGAAGGTGAGGGAGAGAAACATTGATTGGTTGCTTCTCATATGACCTCAACTGGGAACCTGACCCATAACCCAGGCATGTTCCTTGACTAGGAATTGAACCAGCAACCTTTTGGTTTGCAGGACCATGCCCAATCCACTGAGCCACACCAGTCAGGGTGGAATCTTCAAGTTCTGATTTGGTTTCTTGAGGCCTTTTTTTAATAGAAAGCTAAAATCCCTGTGCTTCTGCTCAGTTGTACATTATGACTGAAAACCTCCATTCTGATGTGGTCCAATGTTAATGTAAATTGGCTTTGTTTCTTGAGTGTGTACATTTGTTTGAAATAAGTGCTGAGTGGTTTAGCTAACTAAACCATGTATCGTCCCACTGAGGTGTAATGAATTAAATGGGTCATTGTCCTGAAGTGTACTGGGCACCCCTTCATGTTCTCTTAGCTAGCTGGGGTCTGAGAATAGTAATAGGTAAGTGGCCTTGAAGAAAGCAGCACAGGTAGATGCAAGTGAAAGCTAATGAGATTTCTAAGCAGATGGCATAGCCAAGACTTGTTTTAAGCCTGGTATATTTTGTTACCTACATTAGGTATTTATAAACTTAAAGGGACAGTCGACATTATGTTCCTTATTAATGTTACTATTCATTTATCTTAATGTTTACTGAGCAATCTGTCATTTCACTTAGGAAAATGACTACATTAATTCCTACTTTGACAATGGGGAAGATTTTGGCGCAGACAGTGATGACAACATGGATGAAGCAACCTATTAGCTATGAAATTTCTCAAAACATATTTTTATCATAGAGCTTCTGAACATTTGGACAGACTTATTTCCTATTTTATTTCTGATGAGGAATGAGTAAGTATTTTATTTTTGTTCCTGTTTTGTTTGACAATATTTGTTACCAAAACATTCAGAAGCAGTTTGAGTTTACATACTAGTTACTTTACCAATAAGTCTCTGACACTCTGACATTCCTTCTTAACACTTCTTTATCCCACTTAAGTATTCAAATGAAAATTTTACTTTTGGTATTATTTGGATTAGAATGTGTATCTTTTAATCTGTTTTTATACTTGAACAAATTATTCTTAACTGCTGACCTCATCATAATAGATTTCTATAACCTGAAAGTTGATTTAATACTGCACATGGAGCACTTTAAAAACAAAGAAACTTGAAAATAATTTTACTTTTTATCTTTCCGTGGTATGTTCTATGCTACTATATTATGACTACATAAACCTTCTTAAGCTCTTATAAGGGCATATGAGATAAGGAGTTTAGTGATCAAAAATATATACAAGGAAAAAAGCTGATCGGAGCTGTATAAATTTCACAGCTTACATCTCAGCCAGTATCAAGACTTGGAATGAATATTAAAAATACTTGAATTTGGGGTTATCCTCATATCATGCAATATATGAATTAATCATCTCACTGTAATACGTTTGATATTTTGATGGTTGGGCTTATGAAAAATTAGACTGAGACATCTTATTTAAATTTGTACTTTATGAAAGTGGTAAGTTCTAGTCATATATATCTCACTGTAGAATGCATGTGTGAGAGCTGTGAGATATAATGGCCTCTTATATTTCAAAGGACCCATTGCTATCTAATTGATTTATGTAACAGTGCAGAATAAAACTCAGGTCACTTTGGAATTAAGATTAATCTTTTTTTGTTTTAATTAAAAACTAGCTCCCCTAACTTTTTATATTGGGAGTGTGGGGGAATACCTAAAAACCTTAGCCTTAAAGATTCACTAATGCCAAAGATTTTGAAGGAAATTCATATTATGTATTTCAAAAATGATTTATTAATATTACCTACCAAAGCCCTGTCTGGGTAGCTCATCCCTGTATATCAAGGTTGTGTGTTTGATCCCTGCTCAGGGTACATACAAGAATTAACCAATGAATGCATGAAGAGGTGGAAAAACAAATTGCTGTTTCTCTCTCTCCCTGCCCCCTTCTAAAATCAATCAATCAATAAAAAAATATCTACCAAAAGAAATACATTTATTTTTCCCTTTGAGGAAGATATCACCCATTACTCTCTAACCTGTGAATCAGAGCCCTAGATTATCTTTACAATAAACTGAACCTTGAAATTGAGCTTGGTTTTCTCTGCCTTAGTTTCTTCACTTGTGAACAATTTTCTATAAAAACTGCTTAAAGAACAACCAAAATTTACCGTATGCATTCATCATCTCAGCATATAGAAATAGTCAATTGTTCATTTAAATTTAGTCTGGCCATCTAAAAAACTGTAGCTTGTAAAGTGGTTGAAAACACTGTTTTGAGAAAGAAACATGTTCCTCACAAAATACATTGTAATCTGATTTTCCCATCTTGTATTCTGGTGGGGAAATTTTATATTTGTAACATAGCTTCCTCAGGAAAAAGATCACTTTCAAATGTAATACTTCCTCAGATAATTGAAGATGGGTGTGAGGACCATTATTAGTTCAGTGCTTTTGATCAAATGTGAATTAGTTGTTTAAAGGACCTTATAAAAACTTTTAAAGATTCTAAGTGGAAAATGAATAAGTCTACTTTATAGCAGCAATCTACTGTACCTAAGAGTAAAAAAAATCACTTAGTTTCAGTTGTAATGGGCAAAGAGTCATTTAGGACTGATAGTTAACATAGGTGTTTTATTCTCTCAGCTCCTTACTACTTTAGGCTAATATTTATAAAGTCTTATGTGTGTAATTCTGTGTACTTTGTTGTAAATCTACAGATACTCCTTGAACAGGGCACATACACCAAAGATACTACTTTTTTCCCCTCCCGTAGCTTTTAGTCTGCCTCCAACATTTTAGTCCGGCAGATGGCAGACAGCCCTTTGGGCAGTGGTTTGCTTTGGGAAGCCCCAGCCATCTCCCCACTATGTGCATTCTCTTCCCCTTTTGGAAAAATCTCTTTACAAGTTTAAAGTAGACTAATTGTGAGGACAGTCCAGAAGTATTTGCAGATTTCTTTGCCAGCATGAATCTTGTTTTTGTGGCTTAAAATCTCATAGACTGAAGTTATTCTATAGGAAGGTAACTTTTAATGCAGAAGCAATGATTATATATAAAAAAGTATATACTTGTTGGTGAAGTCTTTAAAATTGCTACCTGAAAAGCAATACTGTTGTTACTATAATGCTTATTTTTCAGTGTTTCCATATTAAATTTTTATAAAATAAAATTGTGTCCTGTTTTACATTAAGATGTTTTACTTTGAACCTACTTAAATATATTTGATAAACTAATTTGTTAATATAGATTTTACCTGGTAAAATAACTCTTGTTAAGCAGGGATGCCAGTATCTAATACTCTTAAATAAACCACCAACAAAAGAACACTCTAGGTGATTGAAGTCATGATAACAAACTAAGAGATTTGGTAGTGTATTAGCATGATCATTGGCATGATGGAAGAACTCACACTGGATACGAGAGAGCGGTAACACATTCACAGAATATTAACTTTTCCTTCCCCTCTACCTCAAGTGGACACAGTATTGGTGGCTTGGCCTTAATATGATATGGTTAAAAGCTCTGGAGTTAGTAAAAACTTTATTGAAAAAAACTAATTAAATACAATTTGAAGATCAAGATGATTGTAAAAATAGGGGAAAAAAGGAACACATTATAAAATCTTCCATTAAATAAAAGATCCAAATAACTTCAGTTTTTGCTACTGTAATTTTAAAAAATTAATAAAGTAGAAAGGTTTTTTGTTTCATAATGAATTATACATATAAATAGAGCATATCTTTCTGACTGATCCACAACTTGCTAAGATGTCCTGGACCCTGCCTAAGGAGTCTTATTCCTTGAGATCCAAGATCCTTCAAGGAGCATTCATTTGAAATTTGTTTTCATTTCATTGCACTTACATCCTGTAAGTAATCCAGGGGATTCTGTTTGAGTGTAACAAGGGAGAAATTTCAGCAGGTAAATCTTTGGCAATTCGATTGTCTTTATATCAAGTAGTTTGACACAAGAGAAAAGATATGCTTTACTCAATTAAATTCACCAGCTTCCATTTTAGATTGAATAAAATAGAAACTTTATTTTGAAGATCTTTTATAATATGAAAAATAAGGGGCAAAAAGATTTATAAACCAGTTTTACAAATGTACATGCTAACAATGTTATACAAGTCCATCTCACATTTATATAAAATATATTACACAAAAGGTTTACAGTGTTTGTATATATAAAAAAGAAATATTGCATTCAGTTATTTCTGTGGTCTAACAGTGCAATATGCACATACTTAAAAGAAAAATGACAACTTCCTGAGGAGCATTGTTGTAATTCAAAATGATTCCTATCACAAAGCACCATGTAAATACTTCAAAAAAACTCCACCTTTACCCTGTAGCACTTTGACTGAACCCTTGCTTCATGGTATTTCTAAAATAAACTCCATCTGTATCCTTCATATTCCAATGTAGGTAATTTTAGAAGTAGATATCTTTAGAAAGAACTAATTACTAAGTAACAAATCATTACGGTTCCTTTCAATAATAACTCTTCAGGCCACTGAATAGGAAATACAGCCCAGAAAAAAAGCTTTAAAAAACAAAAAGTCCTCTGGATAAGTTAATTTAACATTGCAGTCTTCTAATTCTTAATGTGGCCTGCAGACTCACAGTCAATTTATCGTAAATGGCGTTCATTAGTTCAAAACAAATGACCATTTGTACCCAGCCAAAAAAAAAAATCTGTCCCCCTAAAAATAGCAGATTTTGCTTCACTTGCATCTCCAACTTTTAAGTGAACCAAATGCAATGATTTGTCATTCTGTTAATTTTATACTTGTATGCATGCATATATATATATATTTTTCATGTGAAGCCTCAAATTCAGATAAGGGTTTCAACACAATTAAAATTCACAATTTTTCTTACTTTATTTTTCCAAAGTAATCTTCATTGGCTACAAATTTTGATGTATATTAGTACTTTTTAAGAGCAAAAATTATATTAAATGCTTAGGATTTTTTTTTTTAAATGACAACGATTAGAACCTGTAATTCCTATAGCAGAATTCTATAATTCAATTAAAAATATATATTTCAATATACAGAAAAAGGGAACTGACTCCTTCAAAGAACAGGACATTAAGAAGTACATAGTACACCTCACTACTTTAAAAATACCTTATCCTGGAAATCAAAGTACCATTAGCAAGAAGGAATCACCGACTTTAGGCAATTTCATCAATTTGATGTAAACAAAATTCTTAATAGGACATTTGGCCTATTCTACCCTAAAATACTCTGTAGTTTCTTCCCTAAAACTTGATTTTTCAGCAGGCATAATAAATACAATGTAAACTGACCAAGTTTAACATTGAGCATAAATTAGAAAGACCACAGTCTTCAAGATGCCCAAGGTACATTAAAACAATATTTTAGATTTTAAACTATGGTTTTCCAAAAAAAAAAAAAGTCAATTTGCTACAATTTCCCTATTAACACTTTTTGGTAATTATCTAAGGTCCTCAAATACATGCAAAGACTTTAATACTTGACTTCTGTCCTGTCTTTTATACTTTGCTACTGAAGGTACATAAAACCTCATTTACCATACATACTTATTCACCCCACTTTGTATCAAGACTGGAGTTTGAAAGATAAAATGATCAAGTAGCTGAAACATATTAGGAAATAATGCCCAGAAAATGAGGTGGTATTATAGATCGTAAGGTACTTTATTATACACAAAACAGGCCATCCAGACTCCACCAGATCTTGCTTCTAATGAATCATTTTGGTTACATTTTTAAAAACACATACTTTAAGAAATTAAATGATAAAATCAATATACAAAGAAAGGCTTATCTAGCAGATCCATAGAAGACCTTAAAAACTGGCACTATCAAAACCTTTAACCATACACCTTTGGCTTCTGTTACCCAATTTTATGCTATAGTTAAAAGGTAAAAGAGGTCTAAGTTGGACAATTTCTCTGTCCAACTTAGGTGGACAGAGAAACAGGTGAAGGGTTCAATAAATAGAGCAACATGTCTGTCGTTGCTGATGTCAACGGTGTCTTTACTCCTGCTTTTGCTTAATGAACCATTTTCTGCAACAAACCTCAGAAGCAGACAATGACAACTTGTTTTAACCCCATTAATTTGCGCTTGATGATAAAAGTGGAGATGAATTTATACAGTCTGTTATAAATCCCATTAGACCGTCTGAAAAAATGCCTACTTTTAATTCTAAAAATATTTGCTCAACATATTTTATAAGGCATTAAATGTAATTAAGGCATGTTACCACATGTAACACAGCACAGTATGTAGGGAATTATTTTCTAAATAATGCTAACCGGTACATGTATAACAATTTTCATCAAAGAATTATAAAAGTGCTTTCAAATACCACAGGCAAGTATAATGGCCTAAAAATCAGAGGCTGACGCAGCATTCTTTAAGAGACAAAGATTACTTTCGGTTCTTTACCTAATCCAGTGTTATGGTGACCAACTGGCAACGTCCCAACACTAACACCTTATTTTGGGGGTTAAATATAGTATTTAATCTGAGTCTCTATTACACACTACACATTGTTTCCCCATTTCTGTGTCTACTTCATGTCTTTCTTCATAGCATATATGCTAAACTTGTTTTCAGAGTTTTAAAATGGAGTATTAAGTATGTGCTAATTTTAGAATCAAACATTTTTGCAACTAAATATTTTAATGGTTCACATTAGTAAATTTTCTTCAGTTGCATATATCTGGTGGTATTATTCTACCTACTAAACATTAATAACCTTAAACCAAAAACTACTTAAAATTTAAACATTAACCGATCTTAAATAAGCTATGTTTTCCAAGTTGAGAACTTCCTGGACACATATTTAAATTCATTTCTGCTTAAGCACTGATAGATAAAACAGATATGTAGATGTACTGTTCTCAATTATCAACGAGCAACTGCAAGGATTTTGTACTCAATGCATTTGTAAATGGCTCAAAAATTGAAAAATAAGCATCTTCAATCTTCCTTAATTCTGCCTATCAAATATAACTGATTCACCACATTCCAGAACATGTGATCATAAACATAATTATGAGCTAATTGTTATGTTTTGTATTGAGCAGCAGGAAACTGAGAATTGTGACTATAGAGTTTATGATCATCCTGTTGGCCAAAGGGTATTCCTTTAGTTGGAGCAATGCCATTTTCCATTTCTCTCTGCTGTGATGGGGGTGTGACTCCTGAATGCAAATGTGATGAATCCACTGTTGAATGATGACTAACATCCACTTTAGCTAAAATTTCATAATATAGCAAATAAAATACTGGTGTTATTATACCCACTATCAGCATTATCACCACAGCTGTCCACCACCCTATTCCCCAGTCTGCTCCATAATAAGGATCCTTACGTTGAATGTTTTTGTGATCAGGTTCAAAACGTATTTGTTGTGCTGTTAAGGCAGACACCACTTCATTAAGGTTTTCTCGTTTGGTGTCTGTACATTTTACTAATTGTTCTATGTCTCGGTCTACTTCTTTTAAAAAGCTACCAGCTGACTCACTGGAAGAAAGAGAATCATTAAGTGACAAAATTTCCTGTTGTTCTGGAACATAGTGAATAGATGAAGGACGTGAAGCTTGTCTTCCTTTTGGAGGATGAAGTGTTTCAGTCAATGAACTAAACTTTTTTACTGGAATTTTGACAGATCTAAGGGCAAAAAAGTCTTGATCGCTGATGAGATTGTTAACCCGCTTGATATCTGCTACCTGTAAAAAAAAAATTAACAATTCTAAATCAAAACAGAGGTAACACTATTCATTCATCCCACTTACTTTTGGAGAAGGAAAAAAGCTGAGCCTAATTACTAGTGGTATTAAGTCATCACACCCGGAGAGATTATATTTTACTTGTGGATATCAATTCTGCACCACTTTTGATCTATGAGTCCTAGGAAATCACCAATTAACTTTCTACATCTCCCATGTTAATAACACTAATGCTAGCTATTGAAGTAGATTCCAGGATCCTGTTTCTTTCTATGTATATCATGCACAAATATCATCCTTTTACTGCCTATAAATAATTTGGGAAGGAAGGATTATAGATACTTATGTTCTTTCTTCCAATGTGGCAACTAGGAATATAGGCAAATGTCAACGTACCTAACTAAAACTACCACAGTTTCTCAAAACTAAGACCCATGAACCCAAGATGCAACACTATTTTATGTCTCATTAAGGGGGAAAAAAACACCAAATATTGAAGATGCCACCATTCTAATGTCAAAGGTATTAAAATGTGTGAAATAGCATGTCTTAGAATTGATAAAATATACCTTGTTCACTTATGAAGCCATTTTCCCAAACTTACTAGTGTAAATACATTCTTCAACTACCCCAAGATCAGTCATTTTTATAAGCTTTCCCTATATATTATACAGTCCCCAACCTATCTGTATATCCTGTATACCTGCCATTGTGGTGAGACATAGTAGGGATGGTACTTCTCAGATTATCAATTACTATGCCAGGCCTTCTCACTATCTTTAAGTTGTTAGTCCTGTTCATCATTTCCATCAAAGCTGTAACCTAAGCTCTAACCATTTATCATTTGTTGATGTCAAAGAGGTAAAGTGAGTCTAGGATAAAACTTAAGATTTCTGGTTTGGTCAACTCAATTGAT
Organism: Trachops cirrhosus; assembly: GCA_028533065.1. Taxonomy (NCBI): domain Eukaryota; kingdom Metazoa; phylum Chordata; class Mammalia; order Chiroptera; family Phyllostomidae; genus Trachops; species Trachops cirrhosus. Next base: position 139,745,317 of record CM052540.1, on the reverse strand, counting down.
AATGATGCCAATTCATTGAGATATGGAACACTACGGAGGGAGAAAGAATGAAGGCAACTTTTATACATCGTGCCTTTGAGGTGCCTTAAACATACAAGTGGAAGATGTGCAACAGGTAGTTATAATGTTATATCTGAAATGCAGATGAATGATCTTAGCTAGAAGTATTTATTTGTGCATTACCAGCAAGAATGGTAACCGAACTCACAAGAGTAGACAGATTCACGGGAAAAAAAAAAAAAAAAACTTGAGTAAAAGGTGACATAGGAAAGACCTCTGTGGAACGCAACACTTGAGGCGTATGTTGAATAAGAGAAATCCACAAAGGAGGTTGAGAGTGACCAGGGAAGCAATATATGATGGTGGTTAAAAGCACTGACTATCTGGATTTGAAGCATGGCTCTGGCACTTTCTATAGCTGTAGGGTTTAGGGCAAGTTGTTTTAACCTCTGTTTCCACATATGTAAAATGACAGTAATAATACTACTTAATGATATATGGTTGTTGTAACGATTAATCAGTCTAAATGTATGAACATTTAGTATAGTGATATATAGTATTTTTATGCAAATACTAGCTGTTCTTACATATTAATAGTAGGAACATCAGAAACCTGCAGTATCAAGGTCAAAGAGGGTTTTAGGAGGAAGTGGTGAATTGGATTAATGGCAGATCACTGATCTAGTCAAATGAAGAGAGTTCATTTGACTCTCAAATATATAAAGAACTCATAGAACTCAACACCAAAAATCCAAATTTAACAAATAGGCAGAGGACCTGAAAAGATACTTCACACAAATGGCCAACAGATGTATGAACAGATGTTCAGTTTGACTATTAGGGAAATACAATTCAAAAGTACAGTGAGCCCTAGCTGGTGTGGCTCAGTGGAATGAGTGCCTGCCTGTGAACCAAAGGGTCACTGGTTCAATTCCCAGTCAGGGCAAATGCCTGGATTGTGGGCCAGGTCCCCAGAAGGGGGGCATGTGAGAGGCAACCACACATTGATGTTTCTTTCCCTCTCTCCCTCACTTCCCCTCTCTAGAAATAAATAAATCTTTAAAAAAAAAGTACAATGAGATACCACTTCACGCCTGTTCAAATGGGTATCAGTAAGACAAGTAATGCAAGTGTTGCAGAGGTTGTGGAGAAAAAGAAACCCTCATTCAATGCTGGTGGGTATGTAAATTGATAACGGCACTAAGGAAAACAGCACGGAGGCTCCTCAAAAAATTAAGAATAGAACTACTACATGACCAGCAACATCTCTTCCGTATCTTTCTGAAAAATTTAAAACATTTATTTGCAAAGATATATGCACCCCCATGTTCATTGCAGCATCATTCACCGTGGCCAAAACATGGAAACAACTGGTGTGTCCTTCATTGCATGAATGGATAAAGATGTGGTACATGTATATAATGGAATACTACTCAGCCAGAAGAATATTTAAAATACTACCATTTGTGACAATATTTAAAATACTACCATGGATGGATCTTGAGAATATCATAAGTGAAGTAAGTCAGAAAAGGTCAAGAACCATATGGTTTCACTCATGTTGGATATAAAACTGAAAGCAATGAGTGAACAAACAAGAAAAACAAAAACTCATAGACATAGATAACAGTATGATGGTTACCAGAGGAGAGGGGGTCGAAGGGGTGAAATGTATTGTGACAGAAGATTTGACTTTGGGTGGTGGGCACACATTGCAATACACAGATGACGTATCATTAAAAGTATATACCTGAAACCTATATAATTTTATTAACCAATGTCACCCCAATAAATTCAATTACCCACCCCTCAAATTCACTGACTAACCACAAAGCCTGACCCTATTTTCTTTAAACGTTCTTTTGCTTTGGTTATATATTTTTTTAATAGCTGCTCTTTCTGAACTAGGCTTCCAACGTTTAGTCCCTACCTAGGTTCTCTCTGAATAGTCCTATATTTTCTGTTTTGCTAAATTGCTTGAATACATTTAGGATTCCAACCTTAGACTTTTTGGTTTCTTATTACTGTTTCATAACTGACTTATTTTTAATAATTCCTATGACTGAATATAAGTAGAATATAGCACTAACTACTCTATTTTTTAAATAATGAACCTTTTGGTAAAGTTAATCTTCTTGCTTATTGAGCATTGCTTATCTTAACTCCCTTATTCTGTTACATCACTTTTCCTACTAGTATGGCCAATGTCCCCTTTCCTTTAATGTTAATTGCCTTTCATCATTCATTTAAAATGAGGAATCAGCTCATATATCATGTGATTACCCCCAAATACATTTTCTATCAGTTTCTTCTCTATTCTTACTAACAAACATTTTGGCCTAAGCCCTAATCATCTCCATTTGAATTATTATAATGCCCTCTTTCCTGGATCCCCTCCATTTCACCAGCAGGCTCCCCATCATTTTGCATCACTCTTGTTAAAACCATACATTGGTTCTCTTACTGTAAGGGTCAGACTTTTCCTCAGTTATCTCAAAGTGCTTCACCCCAGTCTGTGAGGCTCATTTCTGAAACACCTATTAAATTTCTGTTGTTCACCTTATTTCTTCTTTGAAATCTTTTCCACATCTTTACTTTCTCCTTTTCACCAACCTCACTGAAAATATGATCTATTTTTAATCATTCAGCCAGCATTTCAAATTTCTGTTCTTCTAAAGAAAATTTTCCAGATTTATGAAATGAAAACTAATATCTCTGTAATGAAATTAGACCACACTCATCTCTTGGATTTCCACCTTAGTATTTTCAGCCTTGCCCCTAATTTAAAATTTTGATTACTTTCTATCACTGACCTTTTAAGGCACATTCTGTAATTCTCAGTGGTCCTATTTCTCTACTAATCACATATTCATGTGTATTTGCATTTAAAAAATAATTATTTAATAATGATATTATGATACATTAATTGCCAAAAAATATGTCCAAACCCCAGCTCTTCCAACTTCAAGAAATGCATTTCAATACATTTTATTCTACTTAAATCATAATTTATATTTTGATTAATTTTAAATGCAATAATTACGTACTCCAGAAAAAACAATACATGGAACCTCATGGTAAAAGGACATTTTTTAAATTCAATTTAAACTTATATATGTAATTTTATAAATATATATGTATTTCTATTTCAGACAACTATGACAGGTAATCATAAAAGGTTTTTAAATATATACATTATGAAAGGTTTTGGGGGTGAGGATAAAAATATTCATCAAAGAGGAAAAAATGATATAAAATTTCATGCTGATAAAAAACTACATACTTTTTAATGCATTATTTTAGGTAGCAAATCCTGAATTAGTGTTTACAACTCCATATATATACACTTAAAGACTATTTTAACGGTCTTATTTTACATATCAATATTGACATTATAGAAATTATATTCTTTGTAACTATTTTAAGTATTTAAGTATTTAAGTCATTAGAAGTATTTAAGAAGTTAAAATGTGCAAGCAGGCACATTTCAAAATTCCACTGGGACTATGAACAGTTTCCATACCCATGTGTTTATGACCATGAAAACAGATTCCATGCTAATAAAGCAAAACAGAAGTGACAGAGATTTAAAAAAATGGGTTTAAATAGTTTTATATCTACTGAAATGAGAAACAAACCTTAACTTTTATCTCTAAATACCATTTTTGGGAACCTAATCTATAGAAATAAAGTACCTCTATTTAAAGATATAACTGTGATAATATGCACAGCACAATGAAAAAACACAGGGAAAATCCTGACCATCCTTGAGTATGAAAAGAGCTTAATAATCATGGTACATTCATGCTATGGAAAATTATATAGCTATATAAAATAATGAGTTAGATCTATAAGGCTATGAGGGAATATCCATGTAATGAAAAGGCAAAGGTGACTTGCAGAGTAACAGGCATGGTATGAACCAATTTTAAAAACACAAAAATCACCATCCTCCCAAGTATTTTATGTATGTACTCTTAAAAGCACAAAAAAGGTGTGAAAAGAAATACCAATGTGTTATCTCAGGAAATTGGGGCAGTAAAACTTCTTTATAGATTTCCATATTCTCTTACAACTTGGATGAGGAGAAAATGATAACACTTTGGGTGTTTTTCAACAGTGAAAATAGAATCACAAATTTAGAAAACAAGAAATTCAACTATTTACTTAAAAATTAAAAAAATTAACATCCACCAACATGGAACAGGCTATAGAAAGAAGAGAAAGGGAGACGGAGGAAAAGACAAGATAAAAAACAATTTATTTTAATTTGTGCTATAAACAAATAATTTATTTTAGACTGCATTATGCAAAATCAAATTAAAACTTACCGTACAACAGTACTGAAGGGCTATTGCATTTAAAGTATCTCCTTCCTGAATATCTTTTGTTAATACTATAACGTCATCAAGTTTATCTCTTGATGTACTTCTTCGGATTTTCTCTTTTCCTCTGGATCGAAGCTCGTAAACTTCAGCATCCTCCTCCACCACATCACTGTCTGTACAATTTCCAAATGCATGTGCTTGACCACTCGAAAGAACTCCTGGAAGAGGAAAACGATTCTGATGCCTCCCTGCCATAGTGTCAAAACCTGGGAGGGTAGGGGGGACAAGGCAGAGAAAACTTTGAAATACAGCTGATCCATTTAACTGATACTACATTAATCTTACATTCAGGACACTTTATGGTTTTTTTTAAAGAATGGTTTCAGTTATTTAAAAATTAGATTCAAGTTTTATAACTGTTGAAGTACAGTGAGTATTTATTTTGCAGCAGAGATAAGGGATTGGGACGAAGAGGTAATCCATTCTTATAGACCATGTGTCACAAAACATGTTACAGTGATTACATTTTAACAAGGACAAATTGCTATAATCTTTTTTAAGTCAAAAAATTAAGTCCCCTTTATTTTGAGTATGTGGTTAATATAATTTTATATTATCTTAACTGGTGATTATACATACACACAATTTATAGTTCTGATGGAATCAATGTTTACAGGCGTACGTGCGCGCACACACACACTTTTATAAATCCAAAACATTTTGGCTTGTTCTCCATTTTAAGTTCCTGTGGGGCTGAAATATCTTTTTTTATTGTTGTTAAAGTACAGTTGTCTCCATTTCCCACCCACCCTCATTCTTACCCCATCGGCTTTGTCCATTGGTCATTTATACATGTTCCTTGATGACTCTTCCCCTTTTTTCCCCCCATTATCCCTCTCCTCCAGCCCCTCTGGTTACTGTCAGTTTGTTCCTTATTTCAATGTCTCTGCTTGTATTTTGCTTGCTTGTTTTGTTGATTAGGTTCCACTTACAGGTGAGATCATATGGTATTTGTCTTTCACTGCCTGGCATATTTCACTTAGCATAGTGCTCTCCAGATCCATCCATGCTATAGCAAAGGGTAGGAGCTTTTTTCTTTCTGTGCATAGTATTCCATTGTGTAAATGTACCACAGTTTTTTGATTCACTCATTTACTGATGGGTGCTAAGGTTGCTTCCAGCACTTGGCTATTGTAAATTGGACTGCTATGAACATTGGGGTGCATAGGTTCTTTTGAATTGGTATTTTTCAGGAGGTGAAGTATCTTTTGTGCTAGCTACCTCCCTCTTTGGATCATGCTGACTGTAATATTTAGATGTACTATAGTAGGTGACTTCTAGATAGGTCATAATTTTGTTCTTTACCAGGGATATTTCTTGAGCTTTCACCAAACTTTAACTTATCAAAGTCTTCCTGAAATTCAGTCTACAGTCCACAGATACTCTGAACAGATTTTAGGTCACTATGATCATATTTCATAAAAGACATGGCAGGACTGACCTGGGTGTAAATAATCCATATGCAAAGAAGATGGAAAAGCATTGTTCAAAGGAGGAGGAAATCATGTGTCATGGAAGCCAAGGCAAAATGATGTCTCAAAAAAAAGGACTGAGTTCAGTTGTGAATATTGTGAATAAGTACCAAGTGAAAAAGAAAAAAAATCAGCAAAAACAAACTCCAAAAGTCTGTGAAGTTTTGATGACAAACTCCACAGACTTTTGGAGTTTGGATGACAATGTTACACTTTCTATGTAGACACATACTTACACACTTTTTGTAACAATTTTGTATAATTGAACCCAACCCTTGAAAACCAGTTTCTGACCCTTCTCTAAGGCAACATAATGCTTTATAAACCCCAGGGCTTCCATTCAGATCACACAGATAACCAATACCTCTATATTAAGTAGATTATCACCTGTTCCTCCAGGTGCTACATTATTTATTACCATGAACTGGAATTCCTAATTTGACAGCCACCAAACTAAAGAAAGCTCCTAACACTTTACATCCAGAAAGCAGTTTTGAAGGTATGATCAAGTCTTTCAAAATCCTAACATATGACAAAATGATTAAACTTGTTTTAATACCATAATAAATTAAGGATGTTTCTTACGTAATTCTAAAGAAAGTCGAAAGAGTATCTCACCTTCACCAAAAATAGATAATAGTTTTATTTCCACTTATTTAACCATGTCTTTTCTGCCCCGTGTCTTTAATCTAGAGCAGCAATCTTCAACCTTTTCCATTTCATGGCACACATAAACTAATTACTAAAATTCTGTGCACACCAAAAAATATATTTTTGCTGATCTGACAAAAAAACAGGTATAATTTTGATTTATTCACACTGGATGGCTATTGTTGTGTTGGCTGTGACTTTTTTTATTTTACAATTTAAGGGAAAGGAGGTCAGCGCCCCAGACTAAAATAGTCAGGTATTGTATGTTTTAAAAATTCTGTGGCAAAATGGTTGAAAATTGCTGACCTAGGGAATGTCTGTGAATCCTGAGATTCATAGGCACATGTTATACATATGTACACTTTTCTAGGGAAAATATTTATTCTCAAAAGGGACCATGACTGAAAAGTTAAGAACCACTTAACATACAGCAATTTAAACATGGCTATACTGTCCCAGTTACGCTGCCCTTTAACTTTTTCTCCTTCCTGTTTGTAGAACCCCGAAGCGGCTTAGTACTGCAGAAAGTCACTGAGCGATGCCCAAAATCCATTTTAGATATTTGTATCAACCTCTGTCCATGACATAGTGCTAAATGATATTTGAAGACTGAACTTTTCCTGTCTATCTCTTACCTCCCCCTTGTAATGAAATGCAGGCAGAATACCACAAACTGGTATTCTGTTTATGAATAATCAAGAATTGGTTGAGTCTGACAGAAATGGAAAGCTAGACTTTGGCCCAGGCAGATAATTATCTGAGCCAAATATATAGAGATCAGAAAGTACACAGTCCTCAAGTCCTCTGACTCAATTCTCTTCACTCATCTTAACTATTTCGGGCGACAAAAAAAAAGCAGGAATCTCCTCTTCAGAAAACTAAAACAAGCTCCATACAAGCGGTCACAAAAATTAGCAATGGATTCATCAGCTCAGTCTGTATGTGAAAAAGGTTTCCCAAACACGTTCGTTCTGTGCAATAAATGCTGCTGGTGTTTCCCTTCGACATTCCTTAAACCGGACAAATAAAAGGGGTACAAAGTGGTTCATCACCGGGGCAGTATCACTGGGACCATATTCAGAGCCAATTCAGTTTTTAAAAAGTTAACTTCCCTCTCTCACCATTCCACAAGTCTAGTTTTTCCTTTCCCTGTTATCCTTTATGATTATTAAACTTCAGGTTTTTATGTCACATCATCACACCTGGACGATGTGGGCAAGATGCCGTCAGCGAACATTCAATACAAACACCAGGTAGTGGGAGAAATACTGTTTGGGAAGCAAATGCGTCGCTCCGGTAATCGGGCACGTAGAAGTCCTTCCTCTGAGAATCAGTTTACCCAAGAATTTATCAATGGGTTTTGGTGGGTCTGGACTCCAAGGTCTCTCTAACTCTGGATCTCCACCAGCCACCCACGCCACAACTGCGGCCACTGGCCCGAGGTCGCCTCCAGCGGGAGCGCCGCGGGGGCCCAACCCCGCTGTCTCAAACGGAGCCACTCCCCACCTCTTGCCGCCATGTTTACCTGTCCCGTTAGCAAGTGTGACGCCACGAAGAGACGGCTGCCAAGTACGCCGCCGCTTCTGCCGTCCCAGGCAAGTTCATGACCGAAGCCGCCTTCTCGACTGCCACCCTGCTCCTCTTCCTCGTCAGTCGCCGCGGCTGCCCAGGCCAAAGTCTCCGCCTAGCCGGATCTGCGCCGCCGCCACGTCCGCAAACCTGCTGTGCGTCATCGCGTCAAGTGGGCGGAGGTGGGAAGGGGCGGGGGAGGAGGCGGATCGCGGGGGCGCAAGGGCGTACTCAGAACCCGGGGCTTTCCTACGGCAAGCCTGAGCTAGCTGCTCTGGCGCTGGGACGCTGCCGGTGCAGGGGGCGGGGTCCGAGTTCCAGCACGGCCCCTCCTCCTCCCATTGGCCACGCTACATAATCCCTAATGGAGCCGCTCCACGGGCCAAATTCTTAGGCTAACTCCGGGATGCAGGGCGACATGTTTGCAGTGCCTCTGTCCCGAGTTCACACGCTTCTGGCAAAACTGTCTAGAAAGCAATGATTTGTCGAGGGCTGCTGTGCATTTCTTTTTGCGCTGCATCTGGCGGTTTCTGTAGGGTAAGGATGGACGCTCAAGAGCACAGTGTTCATGTCCATGTTTTAGAAAGTTGTACTAGGTTTGTAACTCTTAATGTTGACGTCTCTAGACTTCTGCAGAAGAGAAAAAATACTGGAGAGAAACGTTGGGCGGTGGAAGACGGTGTTTCAGCCTTTCTGTTTATAGGTGAGGAAAGTGAGCCACCTAGAGTCAAGCCATGGGAAATGTTTGCCCTCCAGCCCTGGTTCTCAGGCTTCCAATTCTCGTGAACACAAAGCTGTCTGCAAATTGTAACTTATTTTGTTTTGAAAAATTAGTGAAAGTCATTGGTACTTACAGTTGACGTATATGAGATGTTAGTTTGTGCTATAACAAACTCATGACTTCATACATGAATTTCCTCATGAGTACAATAATGTATTTGAGTGTACGTAAATAAGTGTAAAGCAGCAATTTTTGATCACTGCCTCAAGAATTTTTACAATGTACAACACTTGACTATTTAGCTAGGTGGCCTCTTTGACTTGACTATTTAGCCACTGACCTCTTTCTTTTCCCTTAGAATGTTAAATAAAAAATGACAACAGCCAGTACAACAATAGCATCAGATGTGAATGCCATATTGAACCACAAAAATATAGGTCATAAAATAGAGTTGCATCTTATTGGTCACATCACATAATAAGGTTGCATGTGATTGGTTAATTCTCAGTACCAGAAATTCTTATAGACAAGTACAGGCACCTGATTTTTAAAAAAGTCACCTTGGAGCAAAAAGGATAGCTAATTACTATTATTTTTTTGTAAATCAGTTACTTTTTGTCAAACTAGCAAAAATAATTTTTTTGTGGTGCTGCTGAATTTTAGTTATTTGTTTAAGTATGCCATGAGATGAGAAAGGTTGAAAAATCACTGGTGTAAAGTGTTTTAATGATGAGGCTAATGTCTCCCAGTATTGAAGGTACAGACTTTGCACTTTGATGACTGTGTTACTGTATGTTTTAGATCCAAACGGGCAAGGTGCATGGTGCAGAGCATTTCTTTTCAAAATGTCTGAATACACTATTTATGCATCCTGAAGACTTTGAAGCTTTGTTTTAAATTATTTTCAAAGAGTAATTTTTTGTTTCAGTAAGGCAAGGAATTTGATATTGCAGTATTTTTCTTTTTTTTTTTTTGAGGGGGTAGGCACAATGCTACAAAAAGAACTGCAGGAGAGGAGGACTTAAAAAATTATTTAAGCTTGTCAGAACTGTTCCATTTACTGTTGCCCTTGTGACACCCCTGTGTGTAACCATTTATCATGGTGACATTTTCTCATCAGTAGACAAAGGGTATATTCCCTACTTGAAGTATAGGGCTTCAGCAGCTCAGCCTTCATGAATGTTAATGTGAATACAACCTTCTTTTTGCATATAGGTTACTTTTCTTATTTTAATGTCAATAGGCAGTGGAATCCATGTGAGAGCCTGAGAGCATTTCAAGCACTTCTACAGGACTGCCACCTGTTTCTTGCCTATAAATACTTTCTCAATGGTAGCTGCATGCTCTTGAGTTGTTATTTATATTTAACAAAGATGCAGTTATTGAACTTTTTACAAAAAGATTCTATTTTACTATTAAAATAAACAAAGGAGGCAGTTAACCATGAATTTTGGCCAGGTTCCAAAAAGCTGGCCAGTAGGAACAAGTACTTTGTCTTGGAGAAGAAGGATGTCCCCAGTGCTCAGCAAAGCCAAAAGGCTTTTCAGTTTTCTGAGATCTCATCTGACACAGCTTTTGTTAAAAGTTGTAGATGAAAGAATATGTAGTTTCTGGGAATGTGTGCTTCTGTTACTAATCTTTAGATTTTGTGATTTGCTCCAGAATAAACATTATATTGTAATGAGAGTGTAAATTTATGCAACTGGTTAGGGGTATTACTTGGCAATTGTTAAAAATGCAATTGAATGAACTATTGTATTGCTAAATAATTACCTTGGATTCACATATGGAGACATAAGAATATGACTTAAATGATATGTCCAGGAATTTTTACTATAGTATAGCCAAAAATCTGCAAATTTTCTAAATGTTCACCAGCTGGTTACTCTGGAACACTTAAATAATGCAATATTATATTTTTGTTCCAAACAATGAAGTTGACCTATATTTTCTGATTTACTCATTCATTTACCTAATGGTTTTTTATTGGAGGAAAAATATATGTGAAACCTCTGTTCTAGATATTGAGAATACATTGCTAGAAAAGAGTAAGTTTCCTTACTCATGGACCTTCTATGAATAGGCACATGGAAAGATCTCCAAAATGTATTTTGAAGAGAAAAACGTAAGTTGCCCTATAGTACATATAATGATATTTCTTTAGAAAACAATTGAAATGTACACCCCTACCTCACACATATTTATACATCTGTGCAGGGAGATGCATTTTGGTTTTGTTTCTGGAAAATTACTATAGGAATTTTTAACAGTGGTTGAAAAGAACTAGATGTGGCAGGGGAATAGTCAGGAGATTTTGTCTTTTCATCTTAGAGCTCTCTATATTGATCGGATTTTATTACCACATGCTTTTATTATTAAAAAATATTTAGACTGAATGCATTTTATTGTTAAATAACTGGACTTGTATCCACAGTTAATAAACAGTCAACCATCCATCTCTTAATCATTCCTGAGCCTGTCTGTACTTCATATTCAATAAGTGAGTGCCTGGAGAAAGGAACCAGATCAGATCCCTTGGAAATAAAAAAATAAAAGATTAACAGAATATTGAATTATTTTTATATTTCTTCTTGATTTCCCTCTGCCAGATTTCACCAGATTTCTTTTATTCCACCCTTTTTACTCTGTGTTCCTCCGTATATCCTTATTATCAGCCTTTCTTTCTAATTCTACTTTCTAGCAGTGAAACTGGAAGAGACTGTTGTATACTAAGGAAATACTTAAAGTAAACTCAAATGAATTTAAAACTGGATTATGGGTTGAAACCTAAAAAATCTCCTATCATCTCTGATCTTTGAACAATCTATATACCAAGAAAGTTATTGGTATTCTTCTCTAGAAGTCCTGGAAAAAAAACAACAGACTGCATGATTTAGATATGTTCTGCTAGAGATGAAACTAGATGACCTCCCTAGTTTCTATTCACTCTGTGATTTTAAAACATAGTGATGATCATAATCACCACTCTCTGATAATGTGTATAAGAGTTAAGCATACTTCAGGCATCCAGAATTGCTTATAAATGCTAGTAAGTAATTCAAGGATGATAAATGACTTGACAATGACCATCCCAATGTTTCTGTCCATACAGACATTACTAGATGAAAACTAGTCTCACAAATACGATCTTTAAATTCTTCAGCTAAGTAGTCAGTGCATATAGAAAGAAATAGGTACGTGTTTATAATGAAGTAGACTATAACTTGAAATGCTTTGTTTCCCATGATCTTTACAATCACTATTGCCACATAAGTAAATTGGTGGTGCAGGTAAATGCCCTGTGACATGCTGGCTTTTGTGTCTACTCCTCCAAAGACCTGAGATGGTCAGACAGAATTTAATTAAGTCATTTCACCAAAGGAAAACATGAGAGGTAACCCAGTATATGGAATTGAATGAGAGCAGAAGGTGATCATCCAGAAGTGGCAAGCAAGTCAAAATAGAGTCTAAAGGGCAGCCATTGAATTAAATTTCTTAGGTGTTCAGTATTGTGTTCATGGAGTTGGGAAAATTAGGGGGTGGGGAATCATAAAGGGAGAATGCAAGAGGCAACAGCATCTTCTCATTCTATTCTGAGTCTTTCCAGGTAGTTAGAGACTACTTCTGTGACAATTCTCAGCTGAACCACTGTATCTGAAAAACCAAGCAAGAAGTTCAAAAGCAAAGCTGCCATGCCCACATAAAGAATCACAGAACTATGAAGTATATATACATAAAGTGAAAGTAGTGCTTATCTGACCAAATATATACAGAAATTACATCTATTCATTCCACATATATTAGTTAAATACTTCCTATGTTTCAGGCCCTGCTTTTTTTTTTTTTTTTTTAATTTGTAGGTGGAGATAATAGCAACATCTACCACACAAACCAGGAAGAAAATCAAACAAGACTGTGCATTTTAAGGTGTTTATGAGTGGTTGGAATTTATATAGCACAAATATTCTAACTGGACCATTAGTCTACTTTTTGATATTTTAGTTATTATTCTTATACAACAAAACATGTGAAAAAAGTA
>CM052540.1:139702832-139731977 GCA_028533065.1 Trachops cirrhosus | reverse complement strand
AGCCATCTTTTTGCTGTTTTTTGTTTTGTTTTGTTTTTTGGTCTTGTCGAGCTCCTGTAGTGAGGGGCGGGGCCTTAGGAGTTCACCTGGGCGGGGCACCCCAGTCACAGGGTTGTGACGTTGTAGGTGGGGGCGGGGTCCGAGAAGGAACCATGGCGCCCACTCCGCCCTCTGCAGGACCCCAGACCCTTCCGCCACTTTCCGCAAGCCGACCGGGCCCCTCTGGCACCAATTCCGGTGTGGGTGGGCCTGTGCACCCCGTGGGACCTTCGTTTTCAGTCAGTGACCGAAAGTTCTATTTCCCGGTGCTGGGACCCTGAGTTGCGTGCAGTGCCTTGCTTCACAATGGCCGCCTCGCTGGGTCTGCCAGTCGCCACCGCCTGGCCGGGGCTCACCAGCCACTGCTGCTTGTGCGCCCAGGGTCTGCCTGCTGCGGACTTGCGCGCTGCCCTGGGTGCTCAGCTCTCCGCTCCGCGTCCCTCGCCCGGCCCGACTTCGTCCCTCCTACCGGTCTGGATGAAAGTGTCTATTTTTAAATCCTTGGTTGTGCGACTTCCATACACTTCAATTTTCTGTCAGTTCTGGTTGTTATCTTGTTTCTATATCATTGTTGTCCCTATCTTGGTTGTGCGAGGAGACACAGTGTGTCCACCTATGCCTCCATCTTGGCCGGAAGTCCATATTTTCTGAATTTTCTCAGCCAAACCAATATATAACAACAGAATGAACATACAGCCATGTCATTGGAATTAATAAAAGCCTTTAGCAAAGTTGCACAATACATGATCAACACAAAAATCACTGGTATTTCTGTACACTAGCAATTAAAATTCTGAAAAGGAAATTCAATTTACAATATCAAAAAGAATTAATAACTTAGAATTTATTTAATAAATAAGATGGAAGAATTGTATGGAGAAAAGTACAAAAACAATGCCCAAATGAAAGAACATCAATAAATGGAAAGATAATATGTGTTCATGGATTGAAAACTTATTATTGTTAAGATGGCAATATGCTCCCAATGAGATCTACAGTTTAGCTGCAATTTCTATCAAAATCCCAACAGACTTTTTTGTAGAAATGGAAAAGCTGATGCTAAAATTCATATAAAATGGCAAGGGATTTCAATAATCAAAACAATCTTGAAAAAGAGGAGCAAAGTTGGAGGACTCACACTTCCAATTTTAAAACTTACTACAAAGCTACATTTATCAAAACAGTTTACTGGCATTGGGGTAGACATGTAGATCAATGGAATAGAATTGAAAGTTTAGAAATAAACCTATTCACGTATGGTCAATTGTTTTTTGACAAAGATACAAAAACCATTATACTGGGAAAGAGTAATCTCTTCAACAAATAGTGATATGATAACTGGATATCTATATACACAAGAATGAAGTTGGACCCTTCCCTTACACCTTATACAAAAATTAACATTGATGAAAGACCTAAATATAAGCAATAAAATTATAAAGATCTTAGAAAAAGATATAGGCATAAACATTCATGATCTTCACTTTGGCAATTTTTTTAAACAAAAAAGCCATTTAACAATAGCATAAGCAACAAAAGAAGAGTAGATAAATTGAACTTAATTAAAACTAAAAACTGAGCATGAAGGGTACTATCTAGAGAGTGAAAGGACATGGCATAGAGTGGAAGAAAATATTTGTAAATCATACATCTGGTCTAGGATCCCACATATGCAAAGAACTCATACAACTCAGCAATAAAAAGACAAACACTCAATTAAAAAAATGGGCCAGGGACTTGTTTAGATACTTCTCCAAAGAAAATATGCAAATAGCCAACAAGCAGATGAAAAGATGCTCAACATCATTAGTCATTAGGGGAATGTCAGTCAAAACCATAATGATATATCACTTCACATCCACTAGGTTGGACATAGTTCTAAAAATGTAAAATAACAAATGTTGGTGAGGATGAAGAGAAATTGGAACCATCAGACACTGCTAGTGGGAATGTAAAATGGTACAAATGTTGTGAAGAACAGTTTGGACATTCTTCAAAAAGTGAAAAATAGATTTACCATATGACCCAGCAATTCTGCTCCTAAGTATATACTCAAGAGAATTGAAAACAGGCGTTCAAACAAAAACATGTATATGAATATTTATTACAGCACTATTCATAATAGCCAAAAGGTAGAAGCAACCCACATTTTTCATCAACAGGTCAATGGATAAACAAAATATGATATACACATATGAGTACAATTGAATATTATTTGGCAACAAAAAGGTATGAAATATTACTGTCTGCCACCACTTGAATGACCCCTGAAAACATTATGCTTGGTGAAAGAAGCCAGACATAAAAGGCCACATACTGTGTGATCCATTGATATGTAATATCCGGAATAGGGAAATCCACAGAGGCAGAAAGCACATGAGTTGTTGCCAGGAGCTAGGGGAAAGGGGGAATAGGACGTGACTGCTCAAGGGGTACAGGTTTTCCTATTGTGGTGCTGAAAACTGTTCTGGAAATAGTGGTAATGGTTATGAATGTACTAAATGCCACTGAACGGTATACTTCACAATGGTTAAAACAGTAGTTTATATTTTGTGTGTACATTACCACAATTATTAAACAAAGAATACAGTTGTCTTTTATTAAGCCAGACATTAAAAAGGCTTATCAAATCATAAATGATGCTACTGATCTCACTAAATATTTGTGTTTAGGCATATATTTTTCATAAAATATTTATGTTAATATGAAATGGGTTTACTTTTAATTGAACTAATACATATTTTAAATTGTTTTTTTCAATATTGTAAATATTGATAGCTGTAACTAATCAAAAGCTTGAGTCCTTAATCTCTAAGAGAATGAAGAAGTCCTGACTCTAAAATGTTTGAGACCCACTAAGCTACACAATTTAGCTGGAAAGTTATCTAAGCCAAGTTTCTGTGTGAGTTTGAAGGTATAAAGATTTTTTACATGCCAGTTATGAATCTAAATGTTAAAGATTAAAGCACATCTAGAAAAAAACTTCTGATATTGGCTACCAAAATGACAATTAGAAAGAAACTATATTATTAGTGATTTAAAGGGAGTAAAGAAAGATTGGTGCTGGGAGTTAGGAGGGGAGACTGGTGGTGAAGAGAGCATTGGGAAACTCATGATTCCATACATTAACTCAATTTGACAAATGTGTAATAATTCAAATGTGATTTTTCCTGTTGTCTAAGTATCTGCTGGCACATTATTATGTGCCAGGTATTGTTCTAAGAGATTTAGTATGTGTTGTGGCACTGTTATTTTTATTTTTAATAAAATATTTTGAGGAACAATTTGATAGTAAGTCACCATCATCATGACACTTTACCCCTAAATACCTCACAATATGTCTCCTAAGGATAAGGACATTCTTTTACATAACTATTTCTCAAGAAATATAATACTGATACAATCTTATTTTGTAATATTCAGTTTATAGTTAAATATCCAAGATTGCCATGAATATATCCTTTATCTGGATATGTGTATGTGTGTTTGTGTATTTCTATTTAATTAATTAATTAATTTTTTATTTAAAGATTTTATTTATTTATTTTTAGAGAGAGAAGGGAGAGAGAAAGAGAGGGAGAGACACATCAATGTGTGGTTGCCTTTCTCGTGCCCCTTACTGGGGACCTGGCCTGTAACCCAGGCATGTGCCCTGACTGGGAATTGAACCAGTGACCCTTTGCTTCCCAGTTTGGTGCTCAATTCATTGAGCCACACCAGCCAGGGCTGTATTTTTATTTTAAAATGAGATCCAGGATTTAATCAAGGTTTATGCATTACATTTAGTTATCGTGCCTCTTTAGTTTCTTCTAATGAAGAAGAGCCCTCAGTTCCCCTCCTCCATCTAAAATTTTTGGTCTTGCATGACTTGGATATTTTTGAAAAACTAGACTGGAGTTGTTTTGCAGAATGTACCTTCACTTGGATTTGTTTGATTATTTCCTCACGATAAGATTCAGGTTAAATATTTCTGGCAAGAATCCCACATTGGTGATGATAGATACTTCTCAGCACATCACATCAGAAGGCACAAGATACAGTTTGCTTCATTATTCATGAACAGGTACTCTTCTAAGTACATAATGCATTTAATTTTAAAATAACCTGTGCTGTGGTTATTGCTTTTATTTCTCCCACTTCAGTGCTTTGTTCCTAAGGACACTAAGAGATTAAGTCTTTTGGCTAGTAAGTAGAATAGAGTTCTGAATGCCGATCATTTCTGAATCTGCAAGATTAAATTAGCCACAGACTACATTGTGAACAGACTGATTTTGTTATTCTTAAATCATCACTTACCTTTATTTCAGAGTTTATAAGTGGAGGCCAGGAGACTGGTTTTGAAGACTGTAGTGAGAATTCCTTTGGAGAGAGCTGTTACATACAGTCCAGTACATTCCACCTCTACCACCCCCAGGCAAACCTGGTGTTGAGTCAGAATCACTTGGAGAACCTGACATGGAGTTTGTGGGACAAAGGGACTAGTACCTGACTCACTGAGCAACAGTTGGAAGGTGAATTTAACCCTATCCTGCCATCAGAGGAATGGCAAAGGAAAGGTGTGGTGTTCTGAAGGCCATTGTGGACATGACCAAAGGACTTAAATTGTCTAAAGATACCACAACCAAACGACTTATCTGGAGGAATAAAGTGACCCCTACCAAAAGGATCTGCTATGGACTGCAATAAGGTAGGGGATGGAAAGTTAATTGCAAGTGGCCAGGCCAGGAAACCATAGCCATGTAAGGTAACCCCACCAATGAGAGTTTCTGAAGAAATCAATCAGGAAAGAACCTTTCTTTATCTCTATATACCTATTTCCCTGCTTTCCAAATCTGAAGGAGGCATAAGAGAGCATAATGAAAAGGATAGGTATAAGAGTTGGGAGGAATCAAGAAAAAGAACAACCACACCCTCCTTCTGCAGTGCAGGCTTTACAACCTGGATCAGGCTCAAGCATGCACAGAACTAATTCTCAAAGCATAAATGGGAGGTTAAGCTTTGCATTGTATTATCTGAGAATGAGACTCTTGGTTAATAATTGTAAATGAATGTGAAACATGGGCTCTGCCCAAGATTTCATCCCGGGGACAGAAAAGAATGATCAACAATGAAGATTTTATTCAGTAAACTGAATTCAGTGAACTGACTACTTAGGTACTGAAGCTGTTTCCAAAATTTTCTCCTCATGTTAGTCTCATGCTACCCTCTGGACAAGAACGTTCTCAGTCACTGCCAGACTGCCTCTGACCTTTGCCTCTAATCTATGAGCAGTTGATTAATGGTTATTCTTCTCCTGGAAAAATGTCCAGAATTGTGGGCTGTGTTGCCTTTGTGTTAACTGCAAACAGAACTCTTCCAGTTGTTGTATGGTACAGATTATCACTGACAACGTGAAGTTTTTTCAGTAACACCACAGAAATTCCATGTTTACAGTGGGAGCCAGTCCAGAAAACTGCAGTCATCTAAGCACAGTCCAGGCATTTGTTTGGATGCTGTTTCTGCCCTGGCTGCTGAGCTCTGGAATAGGGACAGTGCCTTTCCACCTGCCCGTCCCACCCCCACTGCTGCAAGTTGAAACTAGGCGGTACAGGCAGCACTCCATGTCAAAGCTTTTTCCTCTTTCAACTCAGTCCCATTCTGCCCCTCTCCTCACCTCCTTTCTCTTCTCCTTTCAACACTGTTCTTAAAATGATCCAGCTTTTAATCTTTGGCTTTACATTCTATTGCCAGTACCATTGTTTCTCTCTAGACCTGAGAGGAGATGTGGTTTTTTTGATAGGAGGGAGGATGAACATCCGGAGTAGGATTTGCCTTTGCCCTCTAGTTCCATTAGTATCAAGCTTCACTCAGTCCCACTCCAGCAACCCTGAACCTCACCCTCCAATCCCTCAATGTACCCACAGTACCTGCCTCTGGGTCCCTCAAGGTAGCAAAGAGTGGAAGCCTGGTATTTACATCATGATTTTGTAAAAAGGAGATAAGAGCAGAGCCATAAGAGGAAGCGTATCCTCCTTCACCTCAAATAGAGGTTTCCCTTCAGGTGCCTCATGATCAGGCTTGGGAGTAGGCCCAGACACACTGACAAATGGGAAATGTTGGTATATACAGCTGAAAAAATATTTCTTAATTAAAAGGGAGAAAAGGAACGTTAATTGGTTCATGTTCATATTTATGGAATCATTTCACATAAGAGCTAAAAATGTTAAATAAATAAACTACATAAAATTAAATAAATGTCATTTATTCTATTAAATGGTGATGATAAATAAATAACAGAATAGACTGTCATTTTAAATTAGGAGGAAAATTGTGTGTTAGGTTGAATCACATGAAATTGCTGTTATTCAACCATTTTGCCAATGTCTGACCATTATAACCTGAGAAAATATCAGTTTCATGGGTTCGACCTAATATTGATGTTTTAAAGACATTTCTAATAGTATTTCTCTACTGTAAATGAGTGATATTATGTTAGTCTGAATTTTTCTTTTGTATTATTTTCAATAACTTCACACTGCCAGTAGAGTGCATTGGGTGCCTGGAGATATCAAAAGAAAATTTTTATTAAAAAATGTATGTATAGATGCATCTGGTTATGATTTGCCTTTCCTTTTCCCGAATTGTGTAATTCAAGTTGATGCTGCATAATTCTTTTTCCTTTTATTCCATTCCATATAGTGGCAGAACAACTACCCAAAGATGAATACTTTCAGTACCTTTCATATCAAAGCTGCAGCTTTCACATTTGGTTCTATTGATGCCGCATTTTGGCAGGAGATAAAGGGACACAGTTAAAGACTCTGCTCATACTTTGTTTTATTTGGGAAAATTTTTCTTTGAACTAGTGACCACCCATGATTTTATAATTATCAGAAATTAACCAGCTCAGCGTTTCTTGTAGGAAATATTCACAATTCACATCCTTGCTTTTAGAAAAAGAAAAGAAAAGAGAAAAATGAAGGACTAGCAGAGCACTCCATTTTGTCTGGGAGTATTCCACATGGGATTGCTCTAACACAATGCTAAAGCTGTATTTGTCTGGTACCCTTTCAAGTACAATCTTAAAAAAAGAAAGCATTTTTACTTCCTGAGAACACTACAAAGAAGAAAAAAGAGAATTTTGATTTTTCTGAAAAGTGAGACAATTTCAGTGTAAGTTTTCTGATATGACCTGACTTATATACAAGCTACAGACAAAGCATCAAAGCTTTCTGCATAGTACTCTTTTTTCCTTTTCTTTTTTTAAACTATTTTCTTGAGACATAGTTCGTATACCATACAATTTACCCATTTAAAATATGTAACAGTTTTTGATATATAACATTACTGATTTTTAAAAGTGGTAAAATAAACATAACAAAATTTACCATTTTAATTAACCATTTGTAAGTGTACAGTTCAGTGGCAATAATTACATTTACAATGTTGTGCAACCATCACTGTTGTGTACTTCCACAACTTTTTCATCACTTTGAGCAGAAACTACAGAGAGTGCTCTATATGCCTTCAGTGTGATTTGAAATTCTTATGGCTGTTTGAAGTCGTTTAAGTTAAGAAAGCTGACTGGACATTGGAAAGACAGAGTGCTTCAAACTTAAGTCTAAAGCTGCTGGCACACGTCTGTGTTAAGTGGACCAGGCACCCATGTGGGTGCCAAAGTTTATGTATATATAAACTTTGCAAGGCCCTGCATGATCCTCAAACATCCTATCAGTCAAGCGTGTCTTCCCTGGGCTTCATTTTCCCACCCATGTGGGAAATAAGACAGTGGGAGCTTTGTTTTCAGTGGCTTTGTTTGCTTGCAGCCAATGATTTCTCCTCAGATTGGAGAAGTCCCTGACAGAGCTCCTGAGATAGCAGATCTATAACCCATCTTAGATGACTTCATCATGTTATCTGGGGTAGATTCACCCCACTGAGGATACCTGCATTGCAGCATCCTGCAGATCCCAGTAGGAGTGGTTAGGCATGGGATGTTAGGTGGGAGACTCCTCAGCTCTGGGAAGTGTGCTGAAGGAGGGATAATGAAGAGAAACTTGCCCTCTCTCACTGTAGCCTGGTCCAATATATCAATGAAGCTTCAAAGACACTTGGGGTGCTCGTCAGGCAGATCTACACTATGAATATTTCTCATAATTCATCTTGAACAATGTCAATGAGCTCTGCACTGACTTTAGCCCACTGATAACTGAAAATACACACAGTGAGTGCTTGGATTAAGATATCCAACTCATTTTGTGACCCAATCCACTAGAAATGTATATGATTATTAAAAAAGCCTTTGAAGAAATCACAGTATTTTAAAAGGTCAGTTTTATACTTGTTCAAAGGGGAAAGTATTAATAAATGGATCTTATTAAATAGAAAGATTTAGTAGATAACATGCTTATCCTGGTTTTTATTAATTATGCTTCAATATGGGATATTTCAATGGAATTTAAAGAACTTTATACCAAAGACTTAAAGATTTCATATCAAAAGCTTTACATCTCTCCTCCCTGCCCCTCCCCCACATCTCCCAGGAAATTAGCTATTTCAGTTCAGCATTTGATAAGTTTCCCACAGACCACAGAATGTTTTCAGAAACTTTAAAATTCTTTTTCATGGTATTAGCAAGCAGGCATGTAAATGCAAGCTTATTAAAAATATGCAAGGAATGGAAACCTTATAATCTATCCTCATAAATAAAGTATAGACGGAAATCAAAATCTTGGCCCAAATAGAGTTTAATGTTAGAGATGAAGGTTTTGTTTGCCTTGCCTGCTCCCAAACCTCAAGTAATAAATCTTGAAAGCTTCAATATTGATTCAACAAAATGAATGGCTGAGTCATTTCAGAAGAACTCTGACAAGTGGACAGACGCTGTCATGGTGACATTTCGATATGCAGTGTGGTTACTGAGCTTCACTGGGTTCCTCCCCCTGCCGTTAAAGCAAAATGACAAGCCATGGGAAGCACCACACACAGCGTGCCTAAACCAGGGGCAACTAGGAGAAAAAAGATTTAATTAGCTGTTCTTAAAAGATTTAAAGTTCTATGTACATTCTATCTGATTTATGGGTAAATTCCTTTTAAAATGTGAGGAAAATTCTCTGAGACATCTTTCTTTTTAAGAAATAGAAAAATTGTTAATCTAAAAATAGTCTCAAATAGCATTTTTTGTAAACAGATTTCTTGAGGAAAAATATGTTTAACTTTGGAAAATAAAGATTTAAAATATTTTTCACAGGACATTCATTCATTGCTAAGTAATGTAATAAAATATTGTATGTAGCCATAATAACAGTAAAATACAGTATGTGTAATCAAATACTACTACTATATATATTAGGTTTATAAAGATAAATTATTTCTTAGAAAACAATATGTACATTTGGCTATTATTTGATCTTAATATTCATATCATGGAGCTATTCAACCATTACATATATGTTTTCATTTATTCATATAAAAATATCCAGATATACTAAAGAGTGGTACTATTACATCATGGAAATGAAAATAAATTATTTTAAAGTTTTAATGGGAAAATGTTTTTGAATACATAATTATGAATTTGTAAACTTATGTAAAATCAACACTGTAGTGTTTTCAATATTGGGTTGGTTAACTCAGAAGAAAAACTTTCTCCATTGCATCCAAAATAGAGCTACATAGGAAATCATTGTTTTGTTTAAATGTTTTTCTGTCAATTGTTGAAATTCTACCATGTACCAAACTTCACTATCTCATTTGATCTGTACACGATCCTGTGTTGTCAGTATTACAAGAATCTCCATTTTGCAAATAAGGAAACTAAAATGTGAAAGATTAATAAGTTTATCTAGGTTTGCTGAATCTGTCTACACCACGCTATCACTTGGCATCATCTGGGCCTAACCATGAGAAATACTTTTATTTTTGCTCTTCTACACCTTTAGAAATAGAAACAGTGCTAATCAACTTACAAATTCTTAGCTAGCATGTTCTGTAAATAGGCTTGTTGAGGAAAAACATTTTTAACTTAGGAAGATATTTGCAGCAGAATGTAAACATCATACTTAATTCATCATTTGCTTTTCACTTACTAATTTTAGAAACATTAAAATTAGATATTGGGAGTATAGAAATTTAGAAAAGGGAGATATAACCAAATACAAAAAAAAGTTAAATTATTAATTTCATCTTTAAAAAGTCACAGGGAGAAAGGTTTTGATGCTAGTATTTTTCTGTTGGTTTGGCTTTTGATTTTTCATCATCACCTTTCTGGTTTAAAATTCTAAAATGCCACCTCAGCCTGTTGTCTGTGATGGTCTGGGTGGACTGTTGCCTTGTCAAACATTTCAGTCTTAAATTAAGGAGGAACTTCTTATTGTACACTTCATCTATGCAGGGACCAAATCTTTTATGGAAAAGGTTGTAACATGCAAAATTAGAGATTTCAAAACAATCATGGTAAATCATGACAGTTGGTCCCCTCTAGATAACCCACAGACAGTCTAGATAAGGTCCAGGGTACGGGGCATGGGAAGCTTCTCAGAGCTAACTCTGTCTTCAGGAAAGTGTGAAGCCATCTCCAGCTGGAGCTCTGTTTGAGCCCTTTCTGCCATTCTCCTTGTCCTGGCTCCTCCCTCACACAATTGTAAGTCTGTCAACTGCCCTGGGGCTTTGGAATCAGTTTTGTTTTGTTTTTCCTCTGCAAGTTTGATTGTGGAAGTCTTGTGTAGGGTAGGAAAGATATGAAGAATGACTCTCAGGAGGCATGGTACTAATAATTTTCTAGTTCTTCCAGGTCTCCAACATTTAAGTTATTTTCTGATGTAAGCCTAGAAGAATGTACTCCTCTCAATTTTCCAAGACCTTCCCAAGCTTTTCTGATGTGGTCCTGGTGGGTGGGAACACCTCCTGGGGGCATCCCACACATAGACTTCCATGTAAAATGACATTGCCAAAAGTTGCTCAACTCTCTTGACCCTGGAAAGAATGACACAAACAGGCACAGCCCCAAGCCATAAGAATCCCAAACTCAAAAGAAACACATTTCTTTCCAATAACTGCCCAACTGGCATTCGTATGACTTTGACTTTAGACTCAGCCAAGCTTTCATCCTTCTTTAGAAAAGATTTTCCAAATGTGTATATTGAAGAATATTAATAGAAATCACATAGAAAAAATTTTGGCAACCAAATAAATTTACAAAACTGATTTAAACAAATTTAAACTGGTTTATTTATGGTAGTACTCAGGTCTTTCAATATTTTGTTGGGCTTGCTGATTTTCTAAGAATGTTTTCCACATTTATGATTTGATTACTGAGTCTTTTGTCCTTTTCAAGCTTGTGCAACTTGTATTGAAATCCACAGGACACATTTTCAGAAATGCCAATTTAATTGGTTTACTGAGGGGTTTTCATTCAGTGCAGTTCAAACATGAACTCCAAACATGGACATGAATCAGTATTATTGTCTCAAGTTTCTTCCTTATGTATTCTATGTCAAATCATTCTTTCCCACTGGGTACAAATATCTTGGGAAGCTTCCATGAATTCAATGTATGCCAATCTCACATCATAGTCAAAGCTTTCTCCTCTTCATTACTTGCTCTACCAATTGTTACCATAAAACACTCACCCAGACTGCCAGGGAGTCTCTTACATTAGCCAAGATGGCATCAGGGGGAGGTTTTTACACTGAACATGCAAATAGCTAGCAAGATAATGGATAGAAATGCCCTCCACCCCGAACTAGACTGAGGGTCGGACCAGGGGAAGGCAGGCACATGGGCCATAGAAGTCAAAATGGCACAGGGGCGGTGCTGGACCAAAGAGGCCTTTCATCCTAGCCTGGGCAAAGAAGGGATTGGTTGGGTATGGACCCACGCAAAGCACGCACAAGTTTGGAAAGTTGATTGGTCGTTTTGAGAAAGCACCTGGTTTGTCCAAAACCAACACTGTATAATCCTAGGGATTATAATATAATCCTGCACTCATACAATGTACTGGTCTATTCCCTCCATGACCACTAGGCCTTAGCCCCATGGCTCCAGAATGGTGCCTCTCTCATTCTTGCTTGCCCACCTGGTGATGCACTTGCCCATGTGCTCACACACTGTCTTCCTGAGGAGCACACAGCCATGCAGCCCCAGCAGCCACATGACCCATGGTTATGTGGGCTCCACATGCAGGCCCCCAGAGGGAGCCTGAAATGGAGAGCAGCTGGGAACAAGCTAAGCTACCCGGACAGGGACTAAGACCACTTAGCAGCTGCCTGTGGGCTTCAAAAACTACTTTAAAATGGAGCAGAAACTCTGGACACTGGCTTTTGTCTTGGCCTTGCTAAAGGTGGTTGGACTTTTTCCATGGCAGAAAGAGGAGATGGGCTTTGAGACGGGAGTCTGCCATTCTCCCAGATCATGCAGCACCAGAATAAAAACTCTTTCCTTTTGCATTAGCAGCTGCCTCACACATTTGGCTTTCATGACAACAGGGAGTCAAACCTCTGTTTTTTGTTTGGTTACACTTGGATCCAGGGTACTGGAATGGGGATGAAAAAACTACTTGTTGAAGTGTGAATTGTGTGTAGGCACAGTGATTTTGATTTTAGAATACATCTCTCTTCTATCTGCTCCATTTCAAGGCCTAATCTTCTAATACTGAGAACTGAAGGAGAATAGAAGGACAAACATTTCTTTGCTTATCAGCATAGTGTCCTTCTTTATGGTTGTGGCTGCTTCTCTGGATAACACACACTAGATAGCCTCCTTATGACTGGAATGCTGACTTCCTCAAATGCACGCAGCTAAATTCTGGTGGGTTCTCTGAGCCCTCCCCATTGCATGATTCCTTGAAGGGTTTTTTTTCCTTAATCACTTCCTTCAGGTACTACCAAGAGTACACAGCCTCTTATTTTGAGGATCTGCCCACTACATAAGCTGTTTCCCAGGTCAGGTGTTGCAATTTTTGCTAAAGGGCAACTGTTATGGCATCTCAATCTATAGGAGACCTACACATCCTTGTACAAAGGTGAGAGTGGATCTCTGCTCCCTTGTGCTTTCTCTCTGTCCTGCTATCTTTTTTTACCAATTCTCTTTCCTCTTAGGGGTAGGGCCAAGGCAGATTGGCCCTACAAAGACAACAAAGCTATTGCCCTAAACAGACATCCAACCAGTGGAATGTGTTGCCATTCTTTCCTCTCTACCATGATCTCCAATCTCTGCCATAATTCTGGAGGAGAGAGAAAAGCCAGAACCTTCTCCTTGGCCGAACTATGCATGGCTGATTCTTTTTTCTTCTGGGGTGAGAAAAGAGGCAGGTGATTGTCCTATTTTGTCTTTTCACCTTTCTAAATATCCCTGGAGGCATAGTCTGGTGTCACTGTTTGGCAGCTTGCTTTAGAAATCAGGTACTTGTTGTCTCTTTGGTCCTGGCTTGGGCCAAATAGACAGTTCTAGGGGAGCAGAAAATGGCCCATCAGTACCCTGATGATTTTTAATATTGTACAACGTACATAGCAGGTGGATGAGAAATCCCAGTTGGTGCATATTTTGATAATAGTTGTTAGCTGATTTTTTGGTTTATTTTTATTTTTATTTTCAAAGAGGGTGAAGACAAGGAAACTAGGGGCAAGTCTGTTAAAGGTCGGAATTTTAGATCTTTATAATACATAGAGGGACCTAGTGGAACAGGACAGCAAATTCTGCTACAGAAAGCTTCTTCAGGACTCAGACCTTATCTTCATTCATTTTTTCAGTGAGCTCTGAACTTTTTGTTGGTCTCATGTCCCACCTCTGCTGCCTTAATGCTTCAGAACTTTGGTGTCATTGCCTGACGCCACTTTGCCATTCACTATTCTGCCAGTGGTGGTCTTTTGGATGGATTGCTTAGAGCTGCTATTGTCCAGGGTGCCACCAAGATTGAAGTCCTCTCCTTCCAGCAGGCAGTAGTAAGTGGCAATCTCAGCCTCCAGCTTGACCTTGATGTTCAGCAGGGTCTCGTACTCTTGGGCCTGGCACTGCCTCTCTGCCTGGGTCTGGGCCAACTCTGACTCCAGGTGCAGCAGGATCCCATTGATCTGGTCCACCTACATGGCATTGTGTGTCTCCACCTCCCTCAGGCTGTTCTCCGAGCTGGCCTTTAGACTTCTCATGGAGTTCAGGTCCATCTGCAAGGACTGTACTGTACATCTCAGCTCTGTGAGTATTATTTCAGCAGATGCTATCTCAGTGGTCTGAGAGGTGACCACTGTGGTGCTCTCCTCATCTGCTGGGACTAGTGCTTATGTAGCTCCTCTTGGTTCTTCCAAGCCAGCTCCTCATATTGTGCCTAGATGTATGATACGATCTTGCTGATGTCCTGAGATTTGGAGCATCCAATTCCACAGTCAACCCACAGTAGGCAATCTGATTTTGTATACCATTTACTTCCCACCTTGTGGTTCTTCTTCAGGAAGAGCAGCTCCTCCTTGAGAGCCTCAGTCTCTTTCTCCAGCAGCAGCCTAGTGGTACTGATGTCATCAGTGACCTTTCAGAGCCCATTGATATCACTCTCCACAGGCTGGCACATGGCCAGCTCTATCTCATACTTGACCTGAAGTCATCAGCAGTAAGCCACACATTGTCACTCTGAGGAACAATGTGGGCATTGTCCACAGAACTTGCAAAGACCTTGATGGTCTTGAAGTAAGGCCACCAGCCTCCAAGCTAGGGTCCTTTTTTCTCCAGATATTCCCGGATTTTGCTCTCAAGTCTCCAATTATGCCCTTCCAGGCTCCTCACCCTCTCCAGGTAAGAGGCTAGGCAGTCATTAAGGCATTGCCTAGTCTCTTTCTCACTCTGGATGCTCCCTATGCCAGCAAGCTAGACCCCCAGCCATCCCCATGGCCAGACTGCCCCCTTCACCTACCACGAGCTGCCCTGGACACTGGTGGAGTGGGACATGCAGATCCAGGAGCCTGAGCCTCTGGCACCTGCATAGATGCTGACTGTGCTGCTGGCTGGCTGGTTGGTGTATGAAGCCAGGATCCAGTAGTTTGCCACTTTCTTATTCATTTTTACATCTCTGAAGTATCATATATTAGTGACATGCAAATGTTTGTGGAGCAAATTTATCAATTTTGGATACCGATATCAAAAAAGAACCTCTGCCCTGGCTGGTGTAGCTCAGTGGATTGAGCGTGGGCCTGCAAACCAAAGCATTGCTGGTCTGATTACCAGTCAGGGCCTGGGTGCAGACCATGTTCCCAGTAGGGGGTGCTTGAGAGGCAACCACATGCTTATGTTTCTCTCCCTCTCTCCTTCCCTTCCCCTCTCTCTAAAAATAAGTAAATAAAATCTTAAAAAAAAAGAACCTCAGAACTAAAATAACTTTTGCTTCTGCATGGAGCAGGGGTCAGCAAACTACTGTCCTTAGGCCATTTCTGGCCACCGCTTGTTTGTAAATAAGTTTTATTGGAACACAGCCATGCTCACCTGTTTGCATATTGTCTTTGGGTGCTATGACACTACAATGGTAGAGTTGAATAGTTGTGACAGAGACTGCATGGCCTGTAAGTCTAAAATATTACTGTCTGGTCCTTTATAGAAAGTTTTTTGACCCCTGCAATAAGGTTTAAAACTGCTGTTACAAATGTTTTCTGTTGAGTGTGACTCAGTCAAAGCACAGCTAACTGGGGTCCAGAGGTAATGGGGAGCACCTGGCTGTTTTGTCAGACAGAATAAGAGCAAGTCCCAGGAACCAAAACAGGATAGGTGTGACAGATCCACCAGAGCCAGGAGGAAAGTCATCTTGGTGCAGTCCTGTAATCTCGTCTCTCCCTTCTCCAACCATCATCGTATCTCTCTGACAGCACTGATGATACTGTTCTTCTGATTATCATGATTTATATCTTCTTTCCCCTACTTGATATGGACTACATGAGGGCAGAGATCAAATTTTATCCATATTCATATTGAGTGTCTAGTGATGCTTCTGGTTAAGTAGGTACTTATTGAAAATATGCAGTGCAACTAGCAGGATTATGGTACTCTCTGAAGAAGAGGCATCTCAAAAGTAGCAGGATTTGAAATATCAGTAAGCAAGAGATTAGTAGGGAAATAAAATATTACTTTGAAGTAGAGCATTCAAGGAAGTGGTAACACGATGGGATAGCTCTGTGTGAGACTCTTCAGGGAATCCCTCAGATTTTCTGAAGCTTTTTATTTCCCAAAGGACCAAGGATGTTTTTCATTTTCTGACTCAGGAGCAGAATACCAAGCTTCAAGTCTCCTCTGTTATTAAATGCATCTCTGATTCCTTTGCAGTGGGAAATTATTTCTTTTGGCTCACAGACTCTAATTCTGGGTCTAAGAATGGGGCCTCCTTGTCACTTATTTGTCCCATCACATCACTCATTCAACAAATGTTCAGTGAGCTCCTACCATGTGTCATGTCCTTTGAGAACTTGGATTTCAGCTCTGTTTTTCCACTATGGAGTGATAAGATGATAAACAGTAAATTTTACTGAGAAGTCTACTACATATAGGTGTGCACAGGTAGAGAGCTGGGTGACTGGTAGCCTAGGTAGATCTGCTCTGAACTTAGGAGTGGGGAGAGAAGGAGGGGTCCAAGTCTGTGGTAAGCTCCTTACAAGTCTTAATTTTCTTCCTGTCTCAGACCTAGTCCCAAACAGAAGCCACTGGCAGACAGATTTGGGCACTCTTGAAGTAAGATCCTTCTACTTTTTCGTAGAGAAGGGAAAGTAGATACTGCCTACGTTTGGTTTTGTACCTTCGATGAAATTCCCATATGCCTAAACTTAGATATCTGAGCTCAGAATGTCAAGTACGAGAAATACTTTTTTCAAGGAATTACAAATATCTTCAGAGAAGATTTATAAGGCTTCTTCAGTATGCAAGACTAACCAAACTGGAGAAGGAACAAAAACTGTATGACGTCAGCACTTTGTACAGAGTTTAAGAAAACTGTTCCTTACTGTGTGAAATTTAGAGTTATTGAATTGATTTAATGAAAATTACTATAGGGAAAAGGCTTATAATCCATCAGGGATGCATTTAGGGAGAATTAGGTCAAATTTGCTTTCAGAATTTCCAACTTTTAATACACTTCTCTCAGCGGCACCTGCCACCTCCCACCTCCAGATGCTCAGTAATCCTCTTTCTTTCTGTTTTCCTTAGCAAGCGTGATTTCAAGAACAAATTCTTTCTAAGCTCTAAGTGACAGAAAAAGTTTAAACTATCTCTGATTTAGGAGTATTTGTACTTTAACATGGGATTATGCCATAATTTCTAAGATTGGATTGTGAAGTACATTGACTCTGGGAATCTTTTTGGTATAAAAGCCTTTCAGCCTCCTCACAGAACCCTATTATATAGGTCTCCCTCACCCTTCCTTCACATGCTTTGAGTTTCTACTATATCC
The DNA here is from genome assembly GCA_028533065.1 of Trachops cirrhosus. Classification (NCBI taxonomy): domain Eukaryota; kingdom Metazoa; phylum Chordata; class Mammalia; order Chiroptera; family Phyllostomidae; genus Trachops; species Trachops cirrhosus. The sequence continues at coordinate 139,714,546 of CM052540.1, read as the reverse complement.
TAGAGCCTACCCTCATGGAGCTTTGATTCTTATGGACAAAAATAAAAAATAAGATATTTATTAGGTATAAATGAAATAAAGAAAATAAAACAGCGTGGTAAGAGTGCCTGTGGAAGTTATCAGGGAAGACATCTGTGAGGAAGGGCTAGTTGAGCCATCACCATTCAAATGAAGGATATGCTATATCCTTCAGGCATATGAAAACTTCTGGAAACTGTGTACCAGACAGAGGGAAAACCTGTGCAAAAGTTCTGGGGCAGGAATGATTTGGCTGTGTGTTTGAGCCAAAGCAAGAAGGTCAGTGTGATAGGGATACAACCAAAAGAGGGAGACTTCTAAATGAGGCTGGAGAGATAAAGAGGGACCAAATCATATGGTTCTTTTGGTTTATGTGAGGAATTTGGATTTAAATGCAATGGGTGTTTGTTGAATATTTGCAGCATTTGATAGCATCTACATTACTTCAAATACCTGTGCTAAAAATACCACCCATACTGCTTGGTGAGCTTTCATTCTTAAAAGCAAAATCAACAACTCCCTGGGGAAGCCTTCACCATTCCATACAATCACTCTCTCCTGGAGTACCTCTAGCACTCTCCAGGATGTTCATTTTTTTTGCTTGACATATTCTGCTTTTTGGTTCATTATACTTTCACCCAGAGAAAGTGCAAGTTCAGTGAACTCAGGGTTTGGAAATCATAGTTTTCCTACAGTGCCTTCCAGTGTCATCTGCTTCCTAAACACTCAGTAATAATTGCTAATGAATGACTTAGGTACTTGAGGTAGCTTTGTGAAAGTACCTGCTGAGTAAGTCCAGTTATGGAGCATATGTTTAACCATGGACTTGGTGAAATGATGATTAAGACAGAATAATTTGTTGATAGACACTGACTTTGTCTTAAGAGTCTTAAAAATTAAAAGTAACATTGAGCCACAAATAAGCCTTTAAGCATACTAACAATACCATAAAACTGTGGATTGAATATAGATTTTAGTAAAACATTTAAAACAATCTAGAAGCTGTAAATCAATAGACTAAACATGTGTTTACAATAAAAAATGTAAGACATCATTTTTCTAATATTATTTTTTCCACTTTCACATTATCACTACATGAATAACTGATTCAGTGTTTTGACTTGTAAATTGTCTCAAGTTTCGGTTTCTCTACAGCAAGATATAGTAAGTACATCTGTAATTACTCTTTCAATATGTTCCAGGGATTTACAGCTTCTAGATGGAGTTCCACCTTTGTAGCTGAGCCTCATAGGAAAGCTGTTCAATCTCCTTGATCATTTAGGTTGCTCTACTCACTACCTGTTCTGACACCTTGAAGTACCGTATTTGCATTCCCACAGTTTCTGTAACACAACCCTTTGGCCTGAATACCTTTTTCTTTGATGTCCATATGTTTGTGACTGTTGCAACTTAAATGAGGCATTCAGCAACAGCCCCCAAATAATGCTATATTAGTACACCTGGATAGCTGTTTGCAACTCCAAGTAACTATCTAGTTATTCCTAGTCTTAGGAAGTGTGCCACATGCTTTGTATTTGTAATTAGGTGACTCAGGACCTGGTCCTGCTTCTGCCTTTAACTGAACCAAGCAGTCGGCTCTTATTTTCATTTTTACCTACATAGAATCAGGGTTGAGGTATTGTACTGCTGTTTGCTAATCTTTAATCTCCCTTCTGGTTTTGAAACTTCTTAGAATGCTGCAAGTATTTTAAACATCTCTGGTGCAGATAAGGATTTGCACGTTGCTGATGATAGGGTCTGACCTTGGAGACTTGACTGTTATGCCCTGGGAATAATTGACAACATTTGTTGAGGATTTACTACGTGCCAGGTGTGAAGAGTTTCACTTCATACACATCTCATTCGTATATCCTTTTAAGTCGTATGAGGCAGGAATTAGCAATACTATTGTCTAAATGAGGAGACATACCTTACCAGATAAGCGTATGCGGAAGTAGATTTCTCATTTCCACGATTTCATCAATTTATGTGCAAATTCTAATGGGGTAAACATTTCAGGGGTGCTTCAACGTTAAAAGAAATGCGCTTAGGAACGAACAAGACTCAGTAAGTGGGTTTTCTCCCCGGAAAGAAAACCAAGAATTTCTTACAGGGTGGAGTTCCCTGATGTTTAAGTGAACGGGTTCCCTGTGCCAAAGAAGGGCGAGGGTGGGGGGACACCAGAAAGTTTAATCGAAGGAAAGCGCACAGTGCGCGCTACACATACCGCCAGGGATGCGCAGGCAGAAGCTGGACTTGTGCATTCCTACGTGCAAGCAGGTCAGCCTCAGCGCCCGGCTGTTGGAATAGTCCATTAGGGATGGTCAAAGCAGGGTGTTCCTGATGGTGGAGCGCGGACCTGGCTGCCCGCTGGGCAGACGAGGGCGCACTGCCTTGGGCGACCACCCCCGCTCCGCTGGTCAGGTGAGCGCAGCCAGGGGAGTCGCTAGTCCTATTGGAGCAGAAAGAACACGGAGGGGAGGAGGTTGGGGGTGGGATAAAGGGGAGGATGGAGCCACCTTCCTGACCTGGAAGCGGGTGAAAGAATAAGCATCCCCAGCGCAGCGTGGGGACGCGAGCTAGAGAAAGAGCAAGGGTGTGTGAAGGGAGAACCACAGGCGACCTCAGAGCGCGCTCGGATGTCGGTATCCCCGGGGCCAGGTAGGCTTTGACAGAAGGGAGCATGCTGCCAGCATCCCGAAGTCCCAGGGGAGCTCCGCAGCATCAGCGGTGGCGTGGGATCGCTTCTCCGCACCTGTTGCTGGAGGTGGGAGGCGAGGGCTCCGGGAGGCAGGCGCGCCCCGGGCGCGGCGGGCTGTGGCTAATGGGGCAGGGCTGCCAGCGTCCACTCTGTCCACGGCTGCGGCTGTGCGGAAAGCGTGGTGTTCCTGCCACCCGCCTTTTCCAATGCTGCTTAATCTCAAAGAAGGAGAGAAGTGAATGAGCAGAGGAAAAAGTTTCCTTTCTTCTTTTGTTTGGAACCCAAACCCTAGCTTTAATGTGAAAAAGTCTGCTTGGAAAATTACTAACGCCAAACGGCGCGCCATAGGTAATAATAATGGGAAGGTTGAGATAAACTTGAGTCTTATATTTCAACATAACCACTGAGCTGAAATACTTTCAGTGAAATTTATTGACCTCAGGGGTTTGAAATTAATGTTTTAAACTATTTTAAAATTGATTTTCCCCCTTAAAACTAAAAAAGCAATTATGGCAGTATTCATCAGGGGAAAGAAAAACCCCTGTAACTTTTGTTTTAAACTTACTCTTTACATTTCACAGAATTCACAACCTTTGAAATTGTGTGTAACGTGTTTATATATAAGCTGCACACTTTTTAAAGAAATTACTGATATCAGATCTTAAGGGTGTATAGTTACTTACAATTAGAATAAAGCTAAAAAATGTGCCTTAACTAATATATATCATTATTTAAACATTCTTGCTAAAGAGTTATTACCTTAAATTTACTAAAGTCCTTTTCTCCTCCCCTTTGTGTGTCATTTATCAAAAGGGCTAGAAAGAACAAAAAAAAAAAAAAAGAAAAGAAAAGAAAGAAAAAGCATTAAGGGAAAGAAAAAATGATCTAGTCAGGATACAAATGAACACCAGCAATTTTGGGGGGCTACTTTCCTAGGCTATAATGGATTGCCAAGTACACTCTGAAAATGTGTTATAATAAAATATATTAAATGCATAGATCTACTATTAACTTACAGTGACTTTGGACACACACCCATAATCTGGCCCCTAGTTTCCTCATTTATAAAGTGAAGGGACTGGACTGGGTGATTGAAAAACTTATTTTGGCTAGAAATGATGTTATAAGATTATAACTTTAAAAAAGTGACCAAAATGTATACACTAAAAAAAAGTATGACTGAATCCTATCTCCATGGTATTTCTCTGGTAAATGACATCAGCCGTCAACCTGTTTTGAATGCCTGCTGTGTAACGGATTCTGAGAAATGCTTTACATAGATTAGTTTATTAACGCTCACAACACCACCGTAAATTAAATAGTATCCCAGTTTACTCATAATGACTCTGAGGAGTGGAAAGTTTAAGTTCCTCATGTTAAGTTCCCCAGTTATTAAGAGTTGGATCATGGATTTTTTTTCCCTGAGAACACTGAGCATCTACACTATACTGAATGTGATGACTAAAGGCTGAAACCACCTGTAAACACCAGCTGAGAAATATTCGTGGACTAAAATATAAGTCCATAATGGGGTGGAGGTAAATTATGGAATAACACTGAGTCTTGATATCATCAGATATAGAAGTGATCTGTCAGTCAACATTTATTATATTTTCATAATTATAGTTTTTTTAAAAATTATGTATTGATTTTTAGAGAACAATTAAGAGAAACATCGATTTATTGTTCCACTTATTTGTGCATTTATTGGTTGCTTCTTGTATGTGCCCTGACTGGAGATCAAACCTTCAGCTTTGGTGTATCTGGATCACACTCTAACCAACTGAGCTACATGGCCAGGGCAACAATTGTTATTTTAGGCTGTACATATATTGATCAGATACTGAATGCCAATTGCATTCATTGTCAGAAAATGATAACATGAGATATATTTGGAATACAGATGCTTTTATTGTAATACAAAGAATAACAAATAATACGGGAAGGCAGAGGCTAATGTCAAGCAAAATATTTCAGATAGCTTTCTGCTTAGAGGTGCCCTTGCCACAGCTACACCCAAAGAAAATGAGGGGTCACAGCAGAATTAGCTGTGACTAAACCCTTTTGTTCATATTTCCATGATAAATGATAATAGTATGCCTCACTTGCTGAGTGCTCACTCTATGCCAGGAATTCTACTGGGCCTTTTAAATAGACTAACTTTATATTTAATCATCAAACACTATTACTGTGATCTGTAGGTGAAGAAACTGGCTGGACCCTCAAAGAAAATAAATTGTGCCTTTGATTAAGAGTGTGATCCTTTATTGTTCAGAAATTCATAGGCTGTGAATACAACATTGAAATCCTTAAGCACTGGAGGAGACTTTGAGCCAAAATTAGACCAACCCCTTTATTTTATATTTGGGAAAACTGAAAGCTAAAAAAATTAAGAGACCTACTTATATTCTATTTTTCCATTCATGATTTTAGTTATTTGTACCATCCCATAAACTAGTAAGTAACAAGTATGTTACCAGGTTAACTTGGTCATTAAATGTTTGATTTATTGCCACTCACCCAAATGCTGCCTCTTGCCCTTTTTGTATAGCTGTCCTACCTTTATTGAAAATTCCAGAGTTGTCCCAATTAGGATACAAAATCTTTGAGGACAGTGACTGTATTATATATTTCTCTAGTATGTCTAGGATTTAACAAAGTGGTTAATATATTGAATAAATGGCTTTGCTACCTGCTTATCTGTGACAAGTCATTATTTTATGCATGGGGTCCAACATCTGCTCAGTGGAAGCACTATGCCATCACCACTTCTACCTCGTGGAGAAAACACTTAGACAGTTTACAATTTATATTGCACTCCTTAGATGATGACTGTTTGATTTGATTATAAATGTAGTGTGTTGTCATAGAGAGAGATGGATGGACATTTCCCTGATTTTGTGGGAAAAGTCACACAGTTAAATATTACACACATTTGAGTATTTCTCTCTCTCTCTCTGACTTGGAAATAACGTTTTTCTGGTTGTAAAAATAACACAAAGTCACGTAGGAAATTCAAATAGTACAGAAAAAAAAAAAAGGAAAATCATCAGGAACTTCACTGTCAGGTTTTGGTAAACATCCAGCCAGAGAGCTATCTTTCTTCCTTTAACTCTTGCTGAATCGGAGTGAGAGCTGAATTATTTATTGAAACCATTTACAGTTTAAAGCTCTATTTAGTTTTAATATTCTATCATTTCCAGGTAGCTCAAACTTCATATATTAAAGACATTTATTAAAAAATGAAAACATACTACTAATAAAGTGGACTGTTTCTCTGTCAGGCACAGTGAAGTGGTATAGAAAGTCAATTTCCCTGTGTGTGCTTGTCTGTTTTTCTCTCTTCACAAGGCAGGACTGGAGGGACTGGGGGCATGCACATATGTATGGGGGGTTCCCCAATAAGCCAGGATGTCAGGCCACACAGGAAGCTAGCACCTGTGCTCTGTTGCCCTGATAGAGGTGTGGCAAAGGAGGAGAAGGGTGGAGCTGGGTCACAGGAGGTAGTAATAGGACAAAGGCTGTGTTTTCTGATTCCATTGTGACACACTATACACTTTAAAATGTTCCAGACCAAGTCCCTCCCTCAGCCTCTGGGCAGGTGGTCATGGGCCTTTTCTGGTGCAGTCAGGCATAAGTCTGCTGTAGCTCAAAATGAGAGCAGGATGCCAGTAGGGCATTTCTCATTCATTTATTCAGGATTCTAATAAATCCGAATGGACCTCCTTTCATATTAATGGGGAAATTTGCTGTTGGAATAGTTGTTTATAAATGAGTTTTGAACCAATATAAAATCATTAGGTATAAAGAGGCTGGGGTCTCTTTGAGAAAGGCAATGATAGCTCTTTCATATGCATTTGAATGTAATTACGTTGAAAATGTTCATGTCTTAAAGATTTTATTATAAAGAAATTATTTTAACTTCATAAATTTTTTATTCAAATCCTTTTCCCTCGGAACATTTTCTTAATTTGCACTGTATATTTGGGCATAGAATTCTTTCATGCTTTAACTTTATTAGGGGCTTAACAGGGCTTAAATCCAACCATCTGTTCACATCTTGGCACATCAGCACATTGGAGGTGCCGGTAGGGGCTACATAAATTTCCCACATTTTAAGGGTTAGGGAACCGAGCTACCTTTATGAATAGATTTCAAATGATTCTCAGCAAGACAATAGTGCCAAAGTAGAGTGAAAATGCATTGTATTCTTTGAAGCACAGGGTCCCCTGTCTGCCTTTAGTTTTGCTGAAAGGCAATTAGCATTTCAACTAGCCAATTTGGTTACATGCAACGAAGTCCTTGGGTTTATAATTTGTGGTTTTCTGTCTGAGGCTGTTGAGCTCTGGCTCTTAGGTAATCCTCTCCAAGTAGCCTTCTCTCCAGCACAGTTATTGTTGCTGGTCTTAAATAACTAATCAACAGAGTTTTCCTTGCCTTCAACTATAGGGTGCCATAGAGCAAGGAAAATGAAATGTCAAGCTAATAAGGGGATGATTGTAATTATTAAATAGTCTTATTGAAATGTGGCACAGGTTGAAAGATACAGAATAGCTTCAGATAAAATGCAGCTTCAAAAAGGCATTGTGTGGCACTGTTAATAGTTTATTTCTGAATGCGGAATACACAATAAACAGAAGGCATATATATATTGGAATTAATTAAGATCGCTCAAAATTAACAAGAAGGAGCAATTCTTAATTATTTATATTGACTTTGCTCTCTTTCTCCAAGAAAGAATTCTATGGGGAATACATGTAAAAGAGAATAATTTTTTTCTTAAGTGTTATAACAAATGAACAAGTGCTCTCAGGCATATTGTGGAAGTAATTCAAGGGTTTGTACTTGTGTGCTAATTGAAAATAAGATTTTGTTAGCTTCTTTAGTCATCAATTCTGATAATTAGGTAATATTAATGTACTTCATGTATATACTTAAATGTCTCTAAAAGAACCACTGTATGTTATAATCCTTTTGTCAGAATAATTGGAATGACATTATCCTTTAATCCATGGGGCAGTAATTCAGTTTAGCTCATCTCTCAAGCAACACTGTTTTTCAAAGTTGTACTTATGCATTTATTTGGAAGTAAAATAACACATTTTTTATTTTCAAATGTTTAATTGAAAGAAGGAACAATATGAAGAAGTATTTTAGAAATAAGTCTTGCAAATGAGCAATGTAATTTTGAGAATATACAGGGTCCAGCAGAAGTAATGCCTGCTCGAGTGTGGTCGGTAGGGTAATAATATGGGTGTAATAATTTATAGTTTTAATTTGAACATGTCACCTAAAATGTCACATGGTGTGCTTGAGTGTGATATTGTTATGTTACTGAATTACATGTTTCTGATTTTATAATAAGATTTTGTAATAAAACAGGGGCATTATTTGTGCTGGACCCTGTATATGAAAGAATTGCATTGCCTTCTATACTTTCAATTTGTGATATAAAAACCATATCTTCAGCTGCAGTTAGAGCTATTTGTATATTATTCACCTAAGTTTAATAGTATTGATGAACATGAATGAAACAAGGCTTACCTGACCTCTGGCAGACTAGTCAGCTAAGGATGGAAAGTGTTCTTGGAAAAAGTGGTACTTGATCTGGTCTTTGAAGAATGGTGAAGGAGAGGAAGTAGGGAGAGGTAGAGAGAAGGCCCTGGGGAATAGCTAGGATCAAAGGAGCAGAGGTAACAGTCAGCCAGATAAGTTGTCCCAGATACACCTAAGATCAATTTGACTGGAACTGTTGAAAGAAAAGAAAGAGATGGCTGCAAGTACAGGGTGAGTTTTAATTTTTTTTAAAAAATGAGACACACTTCACTTAGCAAAGAAAAATATCATCTTTGAAAGTGATTTTCAGTGGCATTTAATATATTTACAAAGTTGTGTAACTGTCACCACTCTCTGTTCCAGAATATTTTTATCACTGCAAAAAGAAATCACCAGTCAGCTTTCACTCCCTATACTCTCCCCACCCGCCTTTCCCTGGCAACAAATCTACTTTCTGTCCCTACAGATGGGCATGATCTGGACGTTTCATATAAATGGAATCATATAGTAGATGGCCTTTTGTTTCTACCTTCTTTCACTTACCATAATGTTTTCAAGGTTCGTTAGGTTGTAGCATGTATCACTACTTTATTTTTTATGGTTGAATAATACTCCCTTGTATGAATATTTTGTTTACTCATTCATCAGTTTATGAACATTTGGGCTATTTCCACTTTTGGACTATTACATTATGGATATTTGTATGCAGGTTTTCGTGTTTTCAGTTCTCTTGGTTCTATATCTAGGAAAGATTAATTACAGGGTCAATAGGGAGGGTGGATAAAAGGGGGAGGATGCATTTATTTTAATTATATTTTATTGATTATGCTATTATAGTTGTCCCTCTTTTTTCCCATTTACCCCCCTTTACCCAGCATCCCTTACTCCCTTAGGCAATCCCCCACCATTTGTTCATCTTCATGGGTCATGTGTGTAAGTTCTTTGGCTACTCCATTTCCTATACTGTACTTTACCTCACTGTGGCTATTCTGTGACTACTGATTTGTACTTCTTAATCCCTTTACCTCTTCACCCATTCCCCCACACTGCCCTCCCATCTGGCAACCATCAAAATGCTCTCGGTATCCATGATCTATCTTGTTCTTCTTTTTGCTTAGTTTGATTTTTAGATTCGATTTTGATAGACATATATTTTTTGCTATTTCATTATTCATAGTTTTGATCTTCTTTTTCTTAAATAAATCCCTTTAACATTTCATATAATAATGGTTTTGTGATGATGAACTGCTTTAGTTTTCTAAAGCAGTTGTCCGGGAAACTTGTCTGTCTTTGGATTATTAATGATAGCTTTGCTGGATAGAGTAGTCTTGGCTGTAGGTCACTGCTTTTCATGACTTTGAATATTTGTTGCCAGTCCCTTCTAACCTGCAAAGTTTCTTTGAGAAGTCAGCTGACAGTCTTATGGGAACCCCCTCTGTAGGTAACTAACTGCTTTTCTCTTGCTGCATTTAAGATTCTTTATCTTTAACCTTTGGCATTTTAATTACAATGTGTCTTGGACTGGCCCTTTTTTCATCTATCTTGTTTGGGACTCTCTGTGCTACTTGGACTTGCATATCTATTTCCTTTACCAAATTAGGGAAGTTTTCCTTTCATCATTTTATCAAATAGATTTTGAATTTCTTGCTCGCTCTTTTCTCCTTCTGGCACCCCTCTGATGTGAATGTTACAACACTTAAAGTTGACCCAGAGACTGCTTACATTATCCTTGTGTTTTTTTAAATTCTTTTCCCATTGTTCTGATTGGTTGTTTTTTGCTTCCTCATGTTCCAAAACATTGATTTGATTCTTGACTTCATCTGCTCTACTTTTGTTTCCCTGCAAATTGTTCTTCTTTTCAATTAGTGTGTACTTCGTTTCTGATAAGATCTTTTTTACGCTTTTGGGGTCCTCACTAAGTTCCTTGAGCATCCTGATAAGCATTGTTTTGAACTCTGCATATGGTAGATTGCTTATCTCCATTTCATTTAGCTCTTCTTCTGGAGTTTTGATCTGTCCTTTCATTTGGGCCATGCTTCTTTGTTTCCTCACTTTGGCAGCCTCCCTGTGTTTGTTTGTATGTATTAGGTAGAGCTGTTGTGACTCACTGTTAGTAGTGTGCCCTAATGTAGTAGGTGTCCTTCAGGGTCCAGTGCACAGGCTCCCCATCACCCAAGCTGCATATTCAAGGTGCACCCTTTGTGTGGGCTGAGTATACCCTCCTCTTGTAGTTGAGCCTTGATTACTGTTGGCAGATCAATGGGAGGGAGGGATTTTCCCAGGCCAGTCAGTTGCAAGGACTGGCTGTGACCACCCACCACCAATCTCTGCCATCCATGGAGGATCAGCTGTGCAGGGGCAGGGTGGTGGTGTTCTAATGTAGTCTGTAGCTGTCCACTGGGTGCACACACTCTGGGATTTCCTGAGTAGTGCAGGTGAAGGTCAGCCCCCACTTGTGTTCTGCCCAGGGCCATCCAGCATGAGCTGTAAAGCAATCTGAGATGGCTACTACTTGTGCTGGGCTTGGAGATTCCCTGGTGAAGTCAATCTGTGAATCTATGCAGGCTGCTGCTAGTACTGGGCCTGGGGCCACTTAGCAAGAGGTACGGGGGCTGGGGGCTTATTGAGGCCAACTGTTGCTTGTTTAATAGGATTTAGGAAGTTGTGAAGCATGAGCCTAGACTAGCCATTCATATCAAAAAGTCACAGGTAAATCTGTTTCATCCAGTAAGCATTACTTTGAAAACTTCACTATAATAAAAACATTTCCAAACTTCAGACAGGGCTTCACTTCTTTAAAAAATTTGTTAACCTTACAGGCAAGAAGGGGCTGGAAAGAAGTATTCCAAGTCATGAAAGACAAGGACCTACATCCCAGATTGCTCTATCCAGCAAAGCTTTCATTTAGAATGGAAGGGCAGATCAAGTGCTTCTCAGATAAGGTCAAGTTCAAGGAGTTCATCATCACCAAGCCCTTATTGTATGAAATGTTAAAGGGACTTATCTAAGGAAAAGAAGATAAAAAACAGGTGTAATAAAATGACAGCAAGCTCACAGTTATTAACAACCACACCTGAAACAAAAACAAGAAGAAACTAAGCAAACAACTAGAACAGGCACAGAACCACAGAAATAGAGATCACATGGAGGGTTAGCAACAGGGGAGTGGGAGGAGGAGAGTGGGGGAAAGATACGAAGAATAAGTAGCAATGAAGGTAGATAGAAATAGACAGGGGGAGGGCAAGAATAGTTTGGGAATTGTAAAGAAGCAAAGAACTTATGACACATGGACTGAAGTAAAGGGGGGGAATGTGGGTGGGAGAGGGTGTTCAGGGTGGAGGGGAATGAAGGGGGGATAATAGGACAACTGTAATAGCATAATCAATAAAATATATTTTAAAAAAAGAATAAGCTGTTTTGTGTACTCACAACTGTAAAC
>CM052540.1:139660537-139702332 GCA_028533065.1 Trachops cirrhosus | reverse complement strand
GGGGGGAATGTGGGTGGGAGAGGGTGTTCAGGGTGGAGGGGAATGAAGGGGGGATAATAGGACAACTGTAATAGCATAATCAATAAAATATATTTAAAAAATTTATTAACCAAAATTATTATTAATTAGAGATAATCTTTGAATACCAGTATAAAACTATTTGATAATTGCATGGCCGTTTTACATAATTTTCAGTACCTTTCTTAGATAAAGTCAGCCAACTTTGGAAATTGTTTTTGTTTTTAAGTGACTAAGTCAGTACTGTGTTTACTACTTGAGACCTTGGAATTATATAATTAATGTAATTTCCAGAAGCTGTTTTAGTTTGCAGGGGATTTTACATCGTCCTCTTTTTATTTCTAATATTCATGGGTGATATTAATTTGGGGGTTGGCCATTTATTCATTGTTTGTGTACTGACACATTCTATCATGGACTTGAAGAGCACACTGAGCTGGTGTCCTTTATGTTCATATTTTATTATAGTTACTGACCTCAACATTTGTTTAGATGGTATAGTGATTTATAATGAAATTTTAAAATCTCAATGATTTCATGGCACCATATGTTTAGAAATCCCTATCCTACTCTTCTAGGTAGCCAACAACTTCTCCCTCCCTCCCCTGGCTCCCTTCTTTCAACATAGGAGATGGGTATGACCATGGATAGAATTAGGCTTCTGCTTTTATTAAATCATATCAGCCACAATTAAATCCATACTGACAACAAATTACCTTGCAAATGGAAAATCACTGTAGGTGTGAAATTGTACATATGTCCAATCTCATTACATCATCAAGCATTAGGTATAGGGTTGTTCTATTCACTAGAGTATGCTATCCAGTAGGCTGTGTTGCCAGTAAGAGGCTGTTTAATTAATGAAAAAAGAGAATAAATATGTGTACTTTTCATTTAATAGCATTTTTATGTGATAGAATGTATAGATATAGTGACTTTTTAAAATTATTTGGCTATATAACTATTAGCAAGATTTCTTTGTTAATAGAGAATATTAATATATATTACTGTATTTAGTTTTTAAAAACCAATTCAAAAGAATTTGTGCACCCCAATGTTAATAGTAGTGTTATTTACAATAGCCAAGTGCTGGAAATAGCCTAAATGCCCATCAGTAAATGAGTGGATCAAAAAACTATGGTACATTTACACAATGGAATACTATGCAGCAGAAAGAAAGAAGGAACTCCTGTCCTTTGTGACAGCACAGATGGAATGGGAGAGTAGTATGCTAAGTGAAATAAGCCAGACAGTGAAAGACAAATACGATATGATCTCACTTATAAGTGAAACATAATCAACAAAACAAACAAATGAGCAAAATAGAACCAGAGACTTGGAAATAAAGAACAAATGGATGGTGACCAAAAGGGAGGGGGAGGAGGATAACGAGGGAAAGAAGGGAAAGGGTCATGCAAAGGAACACGAATAGAGGACTCTATAGGAGATCGTTCTGTGTGGCGTGGGTCCAGCTCCCACTGGGAAAGGCCAGTGGAAAGCGAAGTCCGATGCACAGGACCCACACCCACGGAAAGGTTTTCCCATGGGAAATCAGGCCTGCATTGTACCTAGGCAACTTTGAGACTTGCTTTTTGCTAAAACTCCCTCACCCTGAATTGAGGCAGCAAACATTTACTGCATATCTTTAAAGTGACTTCCTAAAATCTATGCTAAGCTTTCCAAGGACTAGCGTAACCAGTTCAATCACTTTTCCCTTTGCATTTGCAAATATCCTTCTTCAGTGATGTGATTAGCGGCATCCTCTTCTTTGTTTTCTGTAAAAGGTAACCGCCTAAAGTGAACCTGTGCATAGTAAATGAGGACCATCCTCAATGTGACGTGCCCAGAAAAGCAATAAAAGCCTGTCAAGGCAAGGGTGGGGCGCTCTCCTCTTAAGAGAGTGGTCAAAGTACTCTGAGGCACTCTTCCCTTGAGAGAGTGGCCGTGCCATCCCTTTTCCTCCACAGGACTTGGTAGTCTGTGTGAATTTGTCTCGTATCTCATCCATAATGCTGCGGATACTGCTGGCCAGTGACCACATCAGGATTCATGGGCATGGACAATGTGGGTGGGATTGACTGTGGGAGTGGGGTGGGGGCAGGGTAGGGGGTGAGCACTGGGGGAAAAGGTGGGACACTGTAACAACTGTAACTGAACAACAGTAAATTAAAAAATTAAAAAATTTTCAATTATAATTGACATTCAGTATTATTGTATATTAGTTTTAGGTGTACAGCATAGTGTTTAGACCATTATATAATTTATGAAGTGATCATCCTGTTACTTCTAGTATCCACCTAGCACCATACATAGTTATTACAAAATTATTGACTGTATTTCATATGCTATATTTTACATCCCCATGACTGTTTTATAACTACCAATTTGTACTTCTTAAGCCCTTTACCTTTTCACTCAGCCCCACTATCCCACACCCATCTGGAAATCCTGTTTGTTCTCTGTCTACACGAGTCTGTTTCTGTTATGTTTGCTACTTTATTTTGTTCCTTAGATTGCACATATAAGTGAAATCGTATGGTATTTGTTTTTCTTTGACTCATTTCACTTAGTTAATACCCTCTAGGTGCATCCATGCTGTTGCAAATGCAAGATTTGATTCTCTTTATTGCCAAGTAATATTCCATTGTATATATGTACAGCTTTTTTATCCACTTGTCTATTGATGGGTATTTGGATTGTTTCCAAGTCTTGGCTATTGCAAACAATGCTGCAATGACCATAGGGGTGCATATATGCTTTTGAATTAGTGTTTCAGGATTTTTCAGATATATACCTAGAAGCCAAATTCCTGGGGTCATAAGGAAGTTTCATTTTTAATTATTTGAGGAATCTTCATACTGCTTTCCACAGTAGCTGCACTAGTCTGCATTCCTACCAAAAGTGCATGAGGGTTCCTTTTTATCCACATTCTCACCAGCACTTGTTGTTTGTTGATTTATTGATGATAGCCATTCTGACAGGTGTAAGGTGGTATCACATTGTGGTTTTAATTCGTGTTTCTTTGATGATTACTGGCATTGAGCATCTTTTCATATGTCTATTGGCCATCTGTATGTCCTCTTTGGAGAAGTGTCTATTCAGGTCCTTTGCTGATTTTTTAACTGGATTGTTTGCTTTTTTATGTTGAATTGTGTTGAGTTGTATGAGTTTTTTATAAATTTTGGATATTAACCTCATATTGGATGTATCATGGGCAGATGTGTTCTCCTATTCAGTTGGTTATCTTTTCATTTGTTGATGGTTTCCTTTGCTGTGAAAAAATTTTTAGTTTGATGTTGTCTTATTTATTTTTTCTTTTGTTTCCCTCGCCTGTGTTGATGTATCAGCCAAATATCAGAGAGTTTATTGCTTATGTTTTCTTCTAGGAGTTTTATGGTTTTGAGTCTTACATTTAATTCTTTAATCCATTTTGAGTTTATTCTTGCATATGGTGTAAGAAAGTGGTCTAGTTTCCTTTTTTTCCCATGTACCTGTCCAGTTTTCTTAACACTGTTTATTGGATAGACTGTCTTAAAGCCATTGTATGTTGTTGCCTCTTTTGTCATAGATTAATTGACCATATAGGCATGAATTTATTTCTGGGCTCTTTATTCTGTGATCTATGTGCCTTTGAACTATGTGTTTTTTTTTTTTTATGGCAGCACCATGCTGTTTTGGTTACTATAGTCTTGCAATGTAGTTTGCTATCAGGTGGCATGATTCCTCCAACTTTGTTTTTCTTTCTCAAAATTACCATGCCTTTTGGAGGTCTCATCCATATAAACCTTTGCATTATTCATTGTAGTTCTGTGAAAAATGATATTGGTACTTTGATAAGGATTGTGTTGAATCTATAGATTGCTTTGGATAGTATGGACATTTTAATGATGTAATTTTTCCTATCTATGAGCATGGTATGTATATACTTCCATTTATTTGTGTCTTCTTCAGTTTTTTTCCAATGTCTTTGAATTTTCTGAACACAGCTATTTTACCTCCTTGCTTAAATTTATGCCTAGGTATTTTATTTTATTTTTGATGTAGTTGAAAATGGGATTGTTTTCTTAGTTTCTCTTTCTGAGAGTTCATTATTGGTGTATAAAAATGAAACTTGAGTTCTGGATATTTATTCTGTATCCTGCTACTTTACTGAATACATTTTTCAGTTGAAATAGTTTTATAGTGAAATCCTTGGGGTTCTTTATATGTAGTATTATGTCATCTGTAAACAATGACAGTTTTACTTCTTCCTTTTCAATTTGGATGCCTTTTATTTCTTCTTCTTATCTGATTGCTGTGACTAGGCCTTCTAGTACTAAGTTAAATAAGAATGGTAAAAGTGGACATCCTTGTCTTGTTCCTGATCTTAAGGGAAATTCTTTTTGCTTTTCCCCATTGAATATGATGTTAACTGTGGGCTTGTCTTATGTGGCCTTTATTATGTTCAGATATGTTCCCTCTATTTCCAATTGGCTGAGAGTTTTTATCATAAATGGGTGCTGGATTTTGTCAAATGCTTTTGTCTGCATATATTGATATGATTATATGATTTTTACCCTTTATTTTATATATGTGATATATCATGTTAATTGATATGCACATATTAATACCAACCTTCCATCCCAGGAATAAATTCCTCTGGATAATGGTGTGTGATCTTTCTAATGTATTGCTGCATTTGGTTTGCTAATATTTGTTGAGGACTTTTGCATCTTTCTTCATCAGGAATATTGAACTATACTTTTTAAAAAATGTCTTAGGTTTTGGAGTCAGGATAATGACTGGTCTTGTAAAATGAGCTTGAGAGTCTTCACTCCTCTTGCATTTTTTAGAATAATTTGAGAAGGATAAGTGGTAATTCTTTGAATGTTTGGTAAAGTTCATCTGTGAAGCAATTGAGTCCAGGATTTTGTTTGTTGGGGCTTTTTGATTACTGATTCTATTTTGTTGGTGTAATTGGTCTCTTCAGATTTTATGTTTCTTCTTACTTATGTTTGGGAAGATTGTTTCTAGGAATTTATCCATTTCTTGCTGATTGTCCAATTTTTTGACATATGTTTGTTTGTAATATTTTTAATAATTATTTGTATTTGTGTGGTGTCAGTTGTTCTCCTTTTTCATTTTTGATTGTATTTATTTCGATTCTCTCTTGCTTTTCCTTGATGAGTTTGTTTAAAGGTTTATCAACCCTGTTTGTCTTTTCAAAGAAGCAGCTCTTGGTTTCATTGATCCTTTGTATTATTTTTTTAAAGACTCTATTTTGTTCTTTTTTTTAAAAAAGATTTTATTGATTTATTTTTAGAGAGGGGAAGGGAAGGAGAAAGAGAGGGAGAGAAACAGCAATGTGTGGTTGCCTACTGGGAACCTGGCTTGAAAACCAGATATGTGCCCTGACTGGGAATTGAACCAGAGACCCTGTGGTTTGTAGGCCCATGCTCAATCCACTGAACTTCACTAGCCAGGGCTAATATCCTTTTTTAAAACTCATTTTGGTTTTATTTGTTGTTCTTTTTCTAGTTCCTTTAAATATAAAGTTAGATTGTTTATTTGGGCTCTTTCGTGTTCCTTGAGGTTGGCCTGTAATGCTATGAATTGTCCTCTTAGTACTGTTTTCACTGTGTTCCATAGATTTTGTGTTTGGTGTTTTCATTCTCATTTGCCTCGAGGTATCTTTTAATGTTTTCCTTGAACTCTTTGTTAACCCATTCACTGTTTAGTAACATGTTATTTAGCTTCCATGTATTTGTGGTCTTGCTTTTTTCTTGTAATTGATTGCTAGTTTCATACCATTGTGGTCAGAGAAGATGCTTGAGGATTTCAATATTCTTAAATATACCGAGACTTGTTTTGTGGCCTGACATGTGGTCTATCCTAAAAAATGTCCCATGTGCAAATGAAAAGAATGTGTATTCTGTTGCTTTGTGGTGAAATGCTCAAAAAATATCAATTAAATCCATTTGATCTAATGTGTTGTTTTAAGACTGCTATTTCCTTGTCAATTTCTTGTTTAGAAAATCTATCCACTGATGTCATCAGGTGTCAAGTCCCCTACTTTGACTGTATTATTGTCAAGCTCTCATTTTATGTCTGTCAATATTTGCTTTGTATATTCAGGTCCTCTGTGTTGGGTGCAAAAATGTTTCCAAGGTTTATATCCTATTTTTGGGTTGATTCCTTTATCATTATAGAATGTCCTTTGTCTCTTACTGTAGCCTTTGTTTTAAAGTCTATAAGTATTGCTATCTCAGTTTTTTTCATTCCTATTTGCATGAAATATGTTTTCCCATTTTTTTTTACTTTCAGTCTTTGTGTCTTTTGAGTTGAAGTTGGTCTCTTACAGACAGCATATATATGGGTTTTGCTTTCTTATCCACTTAACTACCTTTTGTCTTTTGATTGGAACATTTGTGTGGTTTACATTTAATGTAATAACTGATAGGTATGCAATTATTACCATTTAATTATTTATATTTGTTTCTTTTTTTTTGGTCATCCTTCGTCTTTAAGAACTCTCTAACATTTCTTGTAGTACTGGTTTAGTGGTGATGAACTCCTGTAGCTTTTTCTTGTCTGTGAACCTCTTGATCTCTCCTTCAATTTTAAATTATACCCTGCTGGGTAAAGTAGTCTTGGTTTTATGCCCTTGTTTTCAACACTTTGAATATTTTCTGCCAATCTCTTCTGACCTGAAAAGTTTCTGTTGTGAAAGCAGGTAACAGTCTCATGGGAGCTCCCTTGCAATAACTGTCTTTCTCATGCTGCTTTTAATAGTTTTTTTTTTTTTTAAATTTTAACCTGTGCCATTTTAATTATGAGGTGTCTTGGTGTGCTCCTCTTTGGGTTCCTTTTGTTTGACTACCATTGTCTCCATGTGGAGCCATCTTTCCAAGCCAATGGGTGCTATCTTTCCTGTGTTAAGCCCTCCCCTGCAGCCTGGTGAACTTTACTGGTCCTCCCTTCGGGCCTTGCCATGAAGTCACACAACGCAGTTTCTCCCTGTTTCTCTCAAGCATCTGTCCCTTTGCTGGAGCACAGTGCTAGTATCTGTGATGAGACTCTTTGCACTGGCCATTTAACAGGATGCCTTGCTTTCCAGCAGCCTTCTGTCTCACTCTGACAGATGGAATTCTGTGGATTTTCAGAGCCAGATGTTGTGTAGACTCTTGCCAGCACTCTTGCCAGCCCAAAGGCTGGTGAGCCTGGTGTGGGTGGGACTGCGACCCTTCACTTCTCGGGGGCCCTCAGCAGCTGAGATATCCCTCTGGATTCTAAACCACCACATGTGAGTGTAGGGCCAGCACGTTTTGTGTATGAGCTCCTCTTACCAGTCTCAGTGGGTTTCTTCCTTATTCTCTGTTGTAGGACTATTTCAGATGCTTATCCAGGTTGATTGTTTTATAATTTAGCTATAATTTTCATGTGGTTTTGGGAGGAGAGGAGTGCAGCATCTACCTACTCTTCTATCTTGACTGGAATCCTACTGTATTTAGTTAAAAGCATGGAATCTGGACCTGGAGAGCTGGGGCTTGTGTTCTTGACTTGCACTTCCAAGGTATAATCTTGACAAATATATGTAATCTCTGTTTCAGGTTCTTTATCTGAAAATGAGCATAATAATAATGCCTATCTTGTATTTCAAATAGTTGCCATGAGGGTCAAATGAGTTAACATAGGTAAAGCAATTAGAACTGCATCTAGCACTTAGTAAAGTTAGCTGCTCTTAGGGAACAGCCCATGAAATCCACATGAAATCCAAATTATTGTCACACATGAAGTCCAAATTATTGATGAGTAAGGTGCCTAAAGGATACCTTCTTTCTTAGCTCCTTTTTCCTCCTTTAGATTCTTGAAGAGAATTTAAATTTACCCTGAAGCTGCTAGAGCTCAAGCTTTAGGTCCTAACAGGTGTTTTTTTTTTTTTTTTACTTTTGCAGGCTTTTTTTATTGTTAGCACATTAATATTTATTTATTGAGAGGGTAAGGAAGGGAGAAAGAGAGGAGGGAGAGAAGCATCAATGTGTGGTTGCCTCTTGCACACCCCCCACTGGGGACCTGGCCCACAACCCAGGCATGTGCACTAGACTGGGAATCGAACCAGTGACCCTTTGGTTCACAGGCCAGCACTCTATTCACTGAGGCACACCAGCCAGGGAGATCTTTAGTCTTTTTATTTTCTAATATAATCATATCCTTGAGGAGGTCTTTGTTGAACCTTCACATAGAGTTTTATATCATTCAGGGCCCCAGTTCCGTTGTGTTTGCTGCTTTGACCCATGAGTTTTTCTAGGGCTTGTTGTTTAAAATTTCCAAGAGATGCTGCTTTATTTTTGGGTTTTGATATTTTTAATTTGTAAATCAATTTTATTTTATTCAGAACACATGGACCTTATGATATCCACTTTTGGAATTTGTTGTCTGTTTTCAATTTTTAGAAAGGTTTCCTATGTGCTCAAAAGAACATTATATTCTCTGATTATTGGGAATACATTCAGTATGCCTGTCAGATCAGGCTTTTTAACTGTCGTTCAGGTCCTCCATATCCTTCATAATTTTTGTGTGCTTGATATATGAGAGAGAATGAATGGGGTAGGGGCAGATATTTAAATTCCTCACTTTTCTTTGGAGTTCTAGCAATTTTTGTTTTACATATTTTAAAGCTGTGTTTAAATGTATTGCCTGGTAAATTTACAATTTTATATATAACCACTGTCTTTATATGTAGTAATACTTTTTGCCCTGAAGTTTGTTTTGTATGTTAGTAATTGATACAGTAACATTTTAGTACTATTTTTCTGCTATCAACTTGAGAAAGAAGAAAATGATCCCTGAAAGATCTAAGATATAAGGAATGTTGATTAAGTAGAGAGAAAACATTTGGATAAGTGAAAAAATATGAGTCATGGAATTCCATGACCAATTCCAATGTTAAATATTGAAAGTTAAATAAAACAGAATATAACTTATATCGTAAACATATATCATAATGATAGTGGGGTTTATGTGACAGATGGTTTGTATTTAAATATTCTAAGATCCTCTTATTGTTCAACAGTAAGGTAAAGATATTAACTTTAAACTTTTTAAAGAGTTTACAGGACAAAAATGGAATCTTAAAGAACCAACAGATAATTCTGTACAAGCACAGAAAAGGGAAGCAAGAGAAGAAAAAATAAAACTATTTAAGCATAGTGCAAAAAGCACAAAATAGGATGGCAAAAAATCTAAATGTAAGACTAATAATAATAAATGAATAGAAATTGAACTTTTCAGGAAGAATACAGAGATTATTAGAGAAGACCAAAAATACAGAACTCAATGAAATGTTCTTTACAAGACTCATAAAATGTAAAGACATAGAAAGGTTGAAAGCCAGAGAATGCAAAATAACAATTTTTGTGTTTAATTTTGTACTTTGTTACTTGAAGAGGAGTGCCAGATTATATATTCTTCAGCCATAACCAACCACTGTAAACCTTAGTGGCTTAAAATAACCACTTATTTTGCTCATGTGTCTGCAATGTGGGTAGTGCTTGGTAGGGCAGGCATGGTAAGAAGTGAAACCTGCCAGATTTTAAAATTTGAGACTGGAAGCTAGTATAGTATTCACTTCCACTGAATTCTATGGTCAAGTGGCCACAGAGCTTATATTTAAGAAGAGGGAACATAGGACTTCTGGTCAAGATGGAGGCATAGTTAAACACAGCTTGCAACTTCACACAACCATAGCAAAATTACAATTAAACTACAAAACAGCTATCATGCAGAATCATCAAAAAATCAAGCTGTACAGAAGTCTGACAACCAAGGAATTAAAGAAGTCACATTCATCCAGATGGGTAAGGGCATGGTGGAGGAGCAGAGGTGCAGGACACTGAATGGGCAGTCCCATACCCATGTGTGGTGGACAGAAACTGGGAAGGATACCTTGGGAGCAAGGGATCCCAGCCCAACAGATCACCTAGCTCAGGGTTCCAGTGCCAGGAAAATAAGTTCCCATAACTTCCAGCTGTAAAAACCAGTGAGGGTTGAAGTGGCAGAAGAAACTGAAGGATTCTCAGGTATCTTCTTTTAAAGGGCCCACAATGGATTTAGGACTTATGTAGACTCATTCCCTCTGGGTTCCAACACCAGGGCAGCAGCTGGAAGGGTATCAGTGGCATATGCAGAGGAACTGAACTGTCTGGCATCAGGGAGAGTGCCTGTGGGCAGCTTCCTTCAGGACAAACTCCAGAAGCAAGGCAGCAGCATTGTCCCCTTTCTGAGCCCTTCCCCACACAGGGCCACAGAGTGGTAACACCATATCAGAGACTCCATCAACCTGGTTCACATGGGTTGCCCCATCCTGGAAGTTACCTAAGGCTCCACCCCATCCAACTTCTCTATAATAGGTGTACTTCTCTATAATAGGCCATGCTACTAAGACAGGGAGTCAAAGCAGCTCTACCTAATGCATAGACACAAACACAGGGAGGATGGTCAAATGAGGATACAAAGAAATATGGCCCAAATGAAAGAACAGAACAAAATTCCAGAAAAAGAAGTAAATGGAGATAAGCAACCTATCAGATGAAGAGTTCAAAACACTGTTTATCCAGATGCTGAAAGACCTCATTGGGTACTTCAACAGCATGAAAAAGACCCAGACAGAAATGAAGGTTACATTAAGTGAAACAAAGAAAAATCTACAGGAAACCAACAGTGGAGGGGATTAAGCTGGGAATAAAATCAATGATTTGGAGCATAAGGAAGAAAAATATCAATGAGAACAAGAAGAATAAAGAATTAAAAAAAATAAACAAGGATAAGCTAAGCAGTCTCTGGGATACTTTCAATTGTATCAACATCTGGTCATAGGGTTGCCAGAAGGAGAAGGGAAAGAGCAAGAAATTGAAAACTTATTTTAAAAAATAATGAAAGAGAACTTCCCTAATTTGGTGAAAGAAATAGACATACAAGTCCAGGAAGTGCAGAGAGTCCCAAACAAGATGGACCCAAAGAGGACCACACCTCTAAATTAAAATGCCAAAGGTTAAAGATAAAGAGAGAATCTTAAAAACAGCAGGAGACAAGTAGAAAGTTACTTACAAAGGAGTTCCCATAAAACTGTCAGCCGAGTTCTCAAAAGAAACCTTACAGACTAGAAGGGACTGGCAAGAAGTATTCAAAGCAATGACAAGCAAGGACCTACAACCTAGATTACTCTATCCAGCAAAGCTATCCATTCATTTCTACTCATCTTAAAAGACTTTTTTTGATATTGAGTTATTTGAACAGGTTCTTTATGCATTTTGGATATTAATTCATTGGATAATGTGATTTACAAATATTTTATCCAATTCTGCAAGTTGCCTTTTCATTTTGTTGATAGTTTTCTTGGCTGTGCAGAAACTTTTTAGTTTGATGTAGTCCCACTTGCTTATTTTTGCCTTTATTGCCTTTGCTTTTGGAGTCAAATCCAAAAAAATCATTGCCAAGACTTATGTCAAGTCGCTTACCCCCCTGTGTTTTTTCTTATAAAGTTTTATAGTGTGAGGTCTTACACCCAAGTCTATAGTCCATTTTGATTTGATTTCTAATTATTTCATCCCATGAATGACCTTTTTAAAAATTATTTTATTGGGAGTTGAAAACAGGTGCTTTTCTAGCTCTGTTATCCTGGCCACATTAGATGGAATTCTTTAAGAAACAACTTTTTCCGTAACAACTAGGCTATTTGGTTACCTGGAAAAGGAGTTCATCCAGGATGGACAGGATAAATATTTAATTTCCCCCTGTTAAATGTTAATTTCAGAGGAAGGAGTTGATGCTCTAGTTACTTTCAGTGATGACTAATAAGATTTGTTTATTTATCTAGTTACTTATTTTAATATTCTTATGAACATCAGGATTTATATATTTAATGTGTTTCAAACAGTTGCTGTCATTACCCTTTTAGATGCACAAAAATTTTTGTCTTTGACCAGTGAGAACACTTTCATGTTCTTGTGCCCTGTTGACATTATCCCATGAATCTTTGATAGCCTCTTTGCTGGTACAAGATGTTTGGTTCATTTTACGTATTTCCCTCCCTAGATTTCAGTTATTTCTCTAATGTGCTTGGTTCCTTTTAGTGGGAATGGTGTTTAGAAACAAAAATCTGGGTACTAGAGATGCTTACTGTAACTAAGTTGACATTACTTTTAAGCCATTTTAATGGATGGAGCCAGGAAGTATGTATGTTTACAGAGGAAACAGTCAGGAGGTGAAACTGATATTTTCAACTTAAATTTAAACTTACAGAGACTTTACATATTTTGGCTTTATTGTCATTTATCTTTTCTTTTATGTAACTACTTAGTATTTGTTCTATCCTACAATATGTGCAGTATTAAAATATATATTCTATAACATAAAATATGTTTTCAAATGGATAAACTACAATAAAAATTTAATTGAAACATAATTACACTGATATTACCACTGACAATAAGAATACTAAATGAAGCATAAGCTTTCTCTGTATTTGTCCCTAGAATTTATTCTAGGTGCAGAAAGTGAAAATACTATGTTCTAAAGTCACCAGAAATAATTATTTTTCTGTTTGATTATATCATCACTTGATATACAGTTGCAGTATTGGTTTGTTTGCCTATGTATTGTTATGTTTGCAAAAGAAACATTGGGAACATCTATCAAGGACTAGTAAAAATGGTTACTGATAAGGGGAGGAAAGGAATAGGTGGATGTAAGTGAGAATTCTCTAAGTATACCTTGTTATATAGGTTTAAGCTTACATTCATGTAAATGTTATATATTCTGAAAATAAAAATTAGGTTAAAAATTATGTATACCTGAGGATATCAGATAGTTTGTTGGGTATATGGGTCTAGAATTTAGTGGAGAAGTGCGGCTGGAGATGTAAATTTGGAAGACTACTTTGAAGCAGTGAGGTGGATGCGATCACAGTGAGAGGGAGTGTAAATGGAGAAGAGGTTGGGACAGGGAACTGGAATATTCTATTATGTAGAGGTCAGGAAGAAGATCTAGCAGAGGAAGCTGAAGGGTGCCTCCTGAGTGAGAAGGAAAACCACATGAATGTGGCATCAGGAAGCCACATGAGAAAGTGACCCCAGAAGGAGTGACCATCTGCCTTTTCAGTCACTTTTTGTATTATCTTTCTAGTCTATCCTAAGCCATGAGTGAATATTTAAAGAATTATAGGAGGTAGGCAAATTTAGGGAAACAGGAGTGATTTAGAGTAAGAGGGCATGTGCTCTGATAATGAAAAGCAAGTCCAAGATAGAAGAGAAATTCAAGTAAGCCAATTTTTGAAAAACTTTAGACTACCTTACAATAACCTCAACCTTCTCAGTTGATTTTGCAAAACTTGAAAGGAACTCTGTATTTAAATTAGGATCAAGTTAAAATTTAAAGTTCAAAGAAAGAAATAAACAAAGATGAATTGTCTTTCATGACTTGTAAAAAATACAAAGAGAAAAATGATATAGATATCTTTTTTGAAGCTAATTGATTAGCCTAAATTTCATATTGAAGGAAGGGACAATCAACATGATAGAAAGTGAGGGCAGAGTGTGTGGTATAACTTCAAAGTGTTCTGTACCCTGGATACATTGATCAAAGGCAAAATAGTACAAGAAGCAAGTCTGGGGATGACATTGCCTTCTTAGA
Organism: Trachops cirrhosus; assembly: GCA_028533065.1. Classification (NCBI taxonomy): domain Eukaryota; kingdom Metazoa; phylum Chordata; class Mammalia; order Chiroptera; family Phyllostomidae; genus Trachops; species Trachops cirrhosus. Next base: position 139,688,646 of record CM052540.1, on the reverse strand, counting down.
AAAAGACTCTCTGTATTTCAATTTATGACACCAGATCTTCTCAGGTAATGTCAGGAGATGAAAGATATCATAGTTGATGCACACAATGAATTCTGTTAAAGGCTTCCTTTTCATTTGTGAATTTTCTTCAGAGGTATGTTTTAGGTATAAAGGATTTCATAGGGGTTTGTGAAATAATGTGTGTGGGGGCACTGTGTGCTCTAAAGTAATGTATTGCAGTTGAAAGAAGATGATCGGGACTGGAAGATAAGGAAGAAAACAGCTTGGGTGAAGTACGAAGATGATGAAAGATTTGTCTGTATTCTTTTTCGATAATGATATTTCTGCCTTTTTGTTTTATAAAAACACTTGGGTACTAAACATATCCAGAAGTTCCCTATTTTGGTTATGGGTTGGGGATATATTCATATAATTCTAATTATAAGGTTATAACTCTTAAGTTATGATTAACCCCTAGGGGTTTATATCCACAATTCAGGTGTTAGAATGAGGGTGTTACATAATTTTAGTTTTAGGGCTTAGCTTCGGAGTATTAATTTTTGGTATTTTCCTTTTCAAAAACAGCATCAGAAATAACCAAAGTAAAACATATTCAATGTAGAAAGTATGGAAAAATGTAGAAAAGCACAAACAAAGGGCAAAATCACGTGAAACTTCTCTGAGGTTGACCACCGTTCCTCTAGTTCTTTTCTCTGTGTCTACTCACTGGCATACAGAAATGTATGTGTGTTTAGTATTTATTTTTTATGTAAAATATTTTAGATTAACATATTACATCATATAATTCATTTAAAATCTGTGATATTTTATAATATAGTCTTCATTATTTTAAATAGTTATATCATAAGGATTAAAATTACATATTATATTTGAGGAATTAATGTATATTAAAATGTAGGGATCATGAAGAGAGATGTTCAAGTTATTTTTGCTGCATAAATAAACCATACCAAAACTTAGTGGCTGAAATTAATTTATGATGGCCTCTTACAGTTCTGGAGTATGAAGGGCTTAGCTTCATGCGTTCTTGCTTGGGATCTATCATTGAATTGCAGCCAGACAGTGGCTGATGATGAAATCATGTGATGCTTAGTCAGTCATATGTCTGGTGCCTGAGTTGTGACGTCATGTCTGGATACTACACGTGTCTTTCCATAGCTAGCATGGACTTCCTCAAAACATGGTGGTCTCAAGGTAGTAGAAATCTGCATCACAATTGACTGCTGTTGGGGCAGGCGTTCCAAGAGGACTGGGCAGAAGCCTCAAAACTTCTTATGACCTAGCTTCAGAAGACCCAGAATATCACATATGTTTCTACTGCATTTTATTGGCCAAGCAAATCAGTAAAGCCCTGGGTTAATGGGAGAGGAATTAGATTGCACCCTCAGGGGAGGAATAGTGAAGAATTGGCAGCTATCTGGAATCTTACAAGTGGCCTCATCCACTTTTAGAGTGGAATAATGCACTCTAATGCCACCTCACCGTAATAGAAGACACGTATGTCCATGTTATATACTTATTTAACTACTATTTCTTGAAAAAATGGATACTTGTGTGTTTACTTTTAATTTTCTAAAAATAAAAAAGTTATCAAGTATAGTATTGTATTTTCCTTTTTACCCTTGAACATTTTCTCATGCCTATAAATATTCTTAATGGTTTTAATGACTTCATACTGCTCCAAAATATTATTTTTTAAAAACAGTCTTTATACAAAGATTATCTACTGATGTTACTATATTAATGACAGATAATTTCAGTTTCTCACAAAAATTGCACAGAGGTTAAGAAAACCAATATAAAAGGCTAATAAAGTAACTAGAGATCTTCTAAAGGACAGCATAACTCCTGGTCCCTCCTTATTAAGTAGACATTAGGGAATTCTAAATGATTTAAAATGTCAACTAATCAGGGACTATTTTTTTTTTTGTTAAAAGAGAGGGAGAGAAGCACCAGTGTGTGGTTGCCTCTTGCATGCCTGTCCACTAGGGATCTGGCCTGCAACCCAGGCATGTGCCCTGACTGGGAATCTAATCATCAACCCTTTGATTTGCAGGCTTGCATTCAGTCAACTGAACTACCCCAGCTGGGGCTGATCTTATTTTCTAAACATAATTCACAACAGAATTCTTCAGTCTGGTCAAAATGTGTGCAGAACATTGTGTTGGATATACTTTGGGGAATATTAGTTGGAGCTTACGTGAAAATTTAAGAGTTGGAATTAGGAATTTTTTATAGGGACTAGGAAAAGTTTAGATTGCTATGAGAAAAAGTTTGAATTTGATATTGAAGGGAAGGATAGAGTTGAGGTGGAAGCATGAAGAAGAAGCAAGGCTGAAGATGGGGGATTGTGTGTAGGTACGAAGGACTGCATTTGGGGAACAGGGAAATTGGAGAGAGTAAAGAAGGGAACTAGGGAAGAGAAGAGGTAGGTAGATTAATAGGAGCAAAGAAAGAATCATGAACAAATTGGGTCAGAAATATAGATGTTGACTTATTCTTAGAAATATGGGTGTTCCATATTTGGAGATAGTCTGTGGACATGGAGAAAGAGAATTTTGAGGGAGTGGAAATAAAATCCTTTAAGTGCTTGAAATATGAAAATTTAAAAGTGGCCAGTTATTGATGCATTAGGGAAAGCAAGAAGAATAAATATTAGTCTAATTTCAACTATATTCAGATATACAATTCATTTTTAGTGACTGTTCACATATCAGTGTGGAAGGTATAGTTAGAAGATAAACACTGACCTAAAGAGAATTTACCTTTTCTTTACCTAGGAAAAAGAATTTCAAGATGGAATTCTATTTTAATATCTTGATTTTGGTATGTGTATTGCTGTGTGCCCAGGGCTGAGATGATGGCTGGCACATGGTAGAGACTAATTTTTTTGAATGTCGTCAGATGATGAATGGATGTTTGAGCTATAGCACCTCACTAGGGTCCACATGCCATGCATTAAGCTCTTCCAAACTCATGTACGTGAATGAAAAGACTGAGCTTGTGAAAGGACTTGACAATAAACTCGTAGCTGGAGGGAGCTGGTTAGGGACTCTTTGGGCTGAAGATAGCCCTAAAGAAGTGGTATAGGCAATAGAGTGACACTCCTCTCTAGGAGATGGTGCTGACTTATGCCAGGAGCAGGGGCCAGTGTGGCAGGAAGGTCATGGCCTGAAGCAGCAGGCCTGGGCAGATGGAGGGGACCATGTTCAGACAGGGCTCCAGGTTCTGAGGCTCAGTGGCACCTGGAACACTGTAGACAGAGACACCAGACCTTTCAGAATGCATAAGCCACTGGTATTCTTGGAGCATACAAGTAGGAGCCCTCTGAGAAGTAAAACTGGATTTCCTTACAGCACGGTGCCTGGTGTCTTAAATAGGATTTAAGTTAATATGGAGAAATAATAACTCAGTGACACATTTGCATTATGGGTGTTGTGAACTAGTTCATACTTGTTACATACTGAGGATTCCAAGGGTTTTATATTTTTCATTACAATCAGCCATAAGAAATTTTAATCAAATCTAACCCTGTCATCTCCCCATAGTATAGTACTGACAGAGTTTGGGCTGCATTTAAAAAAACAATAATAACAAAACAAACACGGGGTCATGTAAGAGAAAGAAAAGAGGAACATTTAAGTTTGGAATACATTAGGTGGTAAATTATGACCATGAAAGACCCGAAAGAGTGGAAATTTAAGGTAAGAAAAGAAAAAAATTGTGTGAGAGTGAATGCTTTGAGAAAAGCACAGATGTAGTTATAAAGCATGTTCATGAAAACAAGAAAGAATAAAGTCAATGTGTTATTTCGCATTCATTTCTTTGTAATAAGGAATTAAATTAAACCTTTCAGGTCTCATTTAAAATTAAAAATCAGATCTTGGAAAATGTTATTTATAGCTCAGACCCATCTCAGTGATCTGTTATTGATAAATTCCTATGGTTTCCCTGAACTGGAAAAGTTTCAAACTTTGACAGAGAATTTAAAAGTATTTTGATAGATGTTATTAACATTTTTATCAGTAAAAACCAGGCTGAACTGAGTTTCCTCTGGAGTTAGTGGCGCTTCCAGAGGGTGCTTAACTGTTCAGTGGATTCAGTGAAGAGTATCTTAGTATTTGGAAATTTTGACCTGCTTCATAGAGATACTTTTGTAATCTTACCAAGCATGAAAGGGATTTATAAAAAGTGGATTTTAGGCTATATCATGATACTTTTTATTTATAAACTATGCTATGTAATTGGACAGCAAGGGAAGCTCATTCTCAGTGATTTTCCTTAGAGATGCAAGTGGATTGACAAAACATTGTAGCATACTGAGATGACATTAAGTCTGTTTCTTCCAAGTTCAATGTGTGTGAGACAGATGGAGGAATAAATTAATATTGTAAGGTAATTGGCTTCAAGCCTCCTGGGATGGAAATATTTGTAATCTAGGCTTAGGTTTTGCAATTTTTAAAGTTGTGGAGGATTGTAGAAGCTGGAAGAAGCATAGGGTGTATAGACATTTGGGTTTCAAATTAAGTCTTTTATTTTAATGTTAGAATTTTATACAGTTTTTGAGGTCTCATGGAAAATTGTTAATTGAAAGGATTGAGTATCTAAAGAAGTATTTTGTTTTGGTTAGGAAAATGGATTGCAGAGCACATAAATACCTTACAAATGGGAAAGAGGAATTAGTTACCTGTACCATAAATGATCTAATGCTTTACCTAATTCACTGAACATCACATTTTTAGCCAGTGTGCTCACTTTAAAGAAACTTCTTTACCTTAAGAACATTCAGGCAAGACCAAAGAACAAAAGGTTTACTTTTTTGTATATCATTGTTAATGCAATTCAGTATTGTGTCAAAGTTAATAAGTAAAATGGTCACCAGAAAATTAATACTATGAACAAAATTAAGACTCCTTTTTATTGAAACAAATAAAAAAATAATAAATTTTAAAAAACTCTGTTCTACTAGGAAACAAGGAAAAACCCAATTCTAAATAATTTTTGTGTTACAGAGAAACTATTATCTGCAGTTGGCAAACTCTTTCATAATAGAAAGAACTCAGCTTGTTAAAACCTGTGAGATACAACCAAAACTATACTTGGAGCAAAACCATAGCTTTTGGGCCTAAACAATAATGAGAACTTAATTAATGTTCAATTTATGAATTAAAAATATTATAACAAACCAATCTTGGTGGAGAAATTGATAAAGATTTAAGAAGAAATAGATTAATTAGGAAACAGATAATTTGCTGACTTGGTAAATAAGTGTAAAGTGAAAAGAGCCAGATAAGGTCAGTAATCTTAACTTCATTTTGTGCATAAGGAAGTAAACCCACGAGGTTAAATGACTGCCTGAGTTGCCCAGCTCGCATGTGGCAAAGTAAGGGCACAGCTGGTAGGCCCTTCTGCACTAACCAACCAGTCCATCGGGATGAATTATGGTGAACAGTTTAGATCCTTAATGCTAGAAAATGGCTTGCCAACTGATAGAGCTAGAGATGTTACAACTGCTTCAAGTAACTGGTTGAAGAAATATAATAAAAATCAACCGTCAGTTGGAGGATGGTCCTGCCATGGGAAGGTCTGGGATGCCCAATCCTCTTTTCTCTGGCCTCTTGACCATGTGGACATTGGAGGCCTAGCACCTGGAATCTGGTGTACTGGGATGAATTTCTTCTCTGGTGCCTCACAAATCCCCTAATGCTGTAGCTCTTCTTTTTCCACCCTTTAACAGTTAAGGGATCTTGAGACTCAGAGAAGTGAATTGACTTCTACAAAGTCACACAGCTGGGAAGGTGGCAGAGACTGCATTAGAGCCCCAGGTTGACTGTAAGGCCAGTACTTGCCTCCTATTAGAGACGATGGGGGATTAACACCCCCAGGGTCACATTACCCACAGGGGTACTGGCAGTGTCCAGCTAGAGGCTTCATAGCATCTGTGGAGGGACCCCAGGTGGGCACTGCCAGGACTGCTTTGCTGTTGTCCTGTAAAATCAAATTCCCCTGGTACACTGCAGGGAGGCAGCCCACATGGTGTGTGTGTGTGTGTGTGCATGTGTGTTTATGTGTGGATGCACAGTTGTGCCTGTTTTTCCTTCTTTGAATGACATGAACATAAGAAATATTTTACTTTCCTCTTTGACTGTACACTGAGGAGACATTGGCAGGGTTTAGGAGACCAAACTGTCTGTCTGAATAAGAGCTGCTGCTCAATTCAGCTAATTGATAAGTTTATGTAAAAATGTGGATTCAGATTTGCCAGGTCTAGTAACTTTTCAAAATAATCTTGAAGTCCATGTTTTAAAATGTAAAATCTTCAAATTATAAATCTTGGCAAAAATTCTTTTAGTATTATTTTGGAAACACAGTTTGGACTAAAAAACATGTCCGTAGGCCTCCTCTGCATTGAAACCTCTGGACTTACTGCATGCAGCTCATCCCCTGAGTGCCGTGAGCACAAACAACTCATTTACAAAAATGCAGGTGTCTAGATGCTGTAATAAGAATAGATGATTTTCAGTAAGTTTTTAGAATAGGAAGAAAGTGACTGAGAGAACCTAATTTTGTAATTCTGAATATCAGGAAAGGAAGATTAGAACTAAAAATAGAGGTGTTTTCAGTAAGACCTTAGTTTAAAAAAAATGGCTTTTGTGACTTTTGTCTTTGAATTCTATGAGGAATTACAAATTATATTTGTTTGCTAAGAGTTATAGGTGGCAAAAATCTATCTTTAAATTTTTTTGAAATTATGTGTTATTGATTAAGCTATTATGGTTGTCCTGATTTCTCCCCTTTGCCCCCCTCCACCCAGCACTCCCCACTCCCTCAGGTAATCCCCCCATTGTTGTTCATGTCCATGGGTCATGTACATAAGTTCTTTGGCTACTCCATTTCCTATACTGTACTTTACATCCCTGTGGCTATTCTGTAACTACCTGTTTGTTGTTCTTGTTTGCTTAGTTCATTTTTAAGATTCAATTATTGATAGATAAATATTTTTTGCTGTTTTATTATCCATAGTTTGATCTTCTTTTTCTTAAGTAAGCCCCTTTAACATTTCATATCATAATGGTTTGGTGATGATGAACTCCTTTAGTTTTTTCTTGTCTGGGAAGCTCTTTATCTGCCCTTCGATACTAAATGATAGCTTTGCTGGGTAAAGCAATGCTGGCTGTAGGTCCCTGCTTTTTCATGACTTTGAATATTTCTTGCCAGTCCTTCTTGCCTGAAAAGTTTCTTTGAGAAATCAGCTAACAGTTTTATGGGAACTCCCTTGTAGGTAACTAACTGCTTTTCTCTTGCTGCATTTAAGATTCTTTATCTTTGGCATTTTAATTATGATGTGTCTTGGACTGTGCCTCTTTGTATCCACCTTGTTTGGGACTTTCTGTGCTTTCTGGACTTGCATGCCTATTTCCTTTACCAAAGTAGGGAAGTTTTCTTTCATTATTTTATCAGACTTCCAACTTCTTGGTCTTTCTCTTCTTCCTCTGGCACCCCTCTGATGTGAATGTTGGTACGTTTGAAGTTGTCTCAGAGGATGCTTATATACCCTCATTTTTTTAATCCCTTTTTTCTTCTTGTTGTTCTGATTGGTTTTTTGTTTCCTATGTTCCATATCAGTGATTTGATCCTTGGCTTCATCTGCTCTACTTTTGCTTCCCTGTAAATTGTTCTTCATTTCAATCAGTGTGTACTTCGTTTCTGAGTGGATCTTTTTTATGCTGCTGAGGTCCTCACTAAATTCCTTGAATATCCGTATAACCAGTGTTTTGAACTCTGCATCTGATAGATTGCTTATCTCCATTTCATTTAGCTTTTTTCTTGAATTTTGATCTGTTTTTTCATTTGGGCCATGTTTCTTTGTCTCCTCACTTTGGCCGCCTTCCTGTGTTTGTTTCTGTGTATTAGGTAGAGCTGGTGTGAATCCATATCTTCGTAGTGTGGCCTAATGTACTAGGTGTCTTGCAGGGTCTAGTGCGCAGGCTCTCCTATCACCCATGCTGGGTACTTGAGGTGTACCCTTTGTGTGTGCTGAGTACACCTTCTCTTTGTAGTTGAGCCTTGATTGCTGTTGGCAGGTCAATGGGAGGGATTTACCCAGGCCAGGCACGGGCAAGGATTGGCTGTGACCACTTACCACCAACCTCTGCCCTCCATAGAGGGTCAGCTGTGCAGGGGTAGGGTGGCAGTGCTCTGATATGGTCTGTAGCTGTCCACTGGGTGCACAGGCTCTGGAATTTCCTGGGTGGTGCAGGCCCCAACTGTGTTTTACTCAGGGCCACCTTGCCTGAGCTATAAAGCTATCTGAGATGGCTGCTACTTGTGCTGGGCTTGGAGATCCCCAGGTGAAACCAAGCTGTGAATCTATGCTGGCTGCTGCTAGTGCTGGGTCTGGGGCTCACTGAGGCCAACTGTTGCTTGTTTGATAGGATTTAGGAAGTCATGAAGCATGACCCAAGGCCAGCCATTCATATGGAAAAGCAGCTTGGGTGAGCCCAAAAGTTGGGTGGGTCAGAGTCTCTAGGGATCTGCCATGTGGGTCAAACAGTGTTGGCTAGGTAGTTGTAGTCTCAGATAGGGCACCAGCTTGCTGGATGTGTGGGGGGAGGGTTTAGAAAAGGGACAGTGGCCTCTGTTCACCATGATGCCAGGCAGTAAGTTACTCCCTGTATGCCACTGGTTCCTTTCAAGCTGCTATCCCAGTGCTGAACCTCAGAGGGGGTGAGTCTGAGTTGGTGAATCAGTGTGTGGGTTCTTTAAGGGGAACTGCTTGGGGCTCCAGCTGTTTCTTCCACTGACTCAAATCCCACTGGTTTTTTAACCAGAAGTTGTGGGTACTTATTTTCCTGGCACTAGAGCCCTGTGCTGGGGGTCTGGTGTGGGGCTGGGCCTACTTGCTCCCGATATATCCCTCCAGAACTTTTATCCACCACATGTGTGTGAGGGACCAGCCTGTTCCACGTTTGTTTCCCTCCTGCAGCTCTGGATAGATCTAGTTTCCTTAATTCCATAGTTGTCAGACTTCCATTCAACTTGATTTCTGACAGTTGTGAGTGATGGTTGTTCTCCATTTTAGTTGTAATTTTGATGTGGTTGTGTCTCCCATGTGTCACAACCTATGTGTTGCCTATGCCACCGTCTTGACCAGAAGTATATCTTTAAATTCTTACAATCTGTTTTCATAACTTGAGAAATTGTTTATCAATTCTGTTAAAGATGGAGTGGTGCCATTTAATGGTAGGTTCACCTAGACCCGTGCTCCACATACTTCAAAGGAGCAAGAGTGTTTCTTCTCCCTGACAGAGATACCTTTCACACCCTCAGATTTAGCAGCTGTGTGAAAAGATCTTGACTGATTTTATTGCTTCTGAATTTGCCTCAGAGGATTTAGTGTAGTGACTCTTTCATTTGTGCTTTGCCAAAGTGGGCAGAGAAAGCACACAGTTGAAATCTGTAGTCTTCTAGATCCCCACGTACCTCTGTGCACTGTTGCCATTTCCTTGGTGGGCATTTGTAATCCAAATATGAGTGGCTCGAATGGCTTTTATGATCTGTTTACCTGGTGACTCATGGGAGTGGGAGGACATCGTCTGATGCAAAATGTTAAGCTTAAATCTTGGGAAATAAGAGTCAAACCAGAAGTCCAGATGTGCTACTTAAAAGCTTTTATGTTTTGTATCAAGTATTTACTTTCCTCATTTGTGTTAGTTGACATGTTACTTTTTCTGGAAGTAGCAGTCCAAACTGTAAGATTGTTTGCTGAAATGACTATTGTGTAATCTAAGTCCTATGTGTGTGCCAGGATGATTTGCTCTATCATGCCTACTCGTGTTAAAAAAATGTTGTGTTAAAGCACCCTTCACAAAAGTTTATAAACATACTCTCATAGAAATACCAAATGAGCACATGCCAAAGATTTTATTCAACCAATTGTCGAGGGAATTAGCTTTTGAAAAGCTAACTATTTTTTAAAAAATAATATAGGAATGTTAAGATAAGATTTCTAGGTTAGTTATAAAATTGGTGAATGTCCTACTGGGCAATAATACTGTGACAAAAATTATTTGTACCATTACTGGATGAAAATTTCTAAATTTGTATGTAACTTCCTAAGTCTGAAACCTTTTATTAATAGTAAACAATTATTAAGTTGAATGAAGTACATTTTTTTTCTCGTGGATGAGTCTGTGGCCTGTGTGGTATTAAAAGTACATAGCACCCACATTTTTTGCCTTTTATCCAAGTTTTTGATACTTTTTCTTAAAAATGATCACTTTTGATGAACCTCATGTTTGTGTCTATACGATGAGAATCAAAGTCCAATGAAGGCCACTATGTTTGGCCCTGACAAAAATAAATATGCTTTTCTTTATGACATTGTATTTTCCTGTCTTCCGATTACTTTAAGAGGATGAGTTAATTTATTTATTCACTCATTTACTTATTAAATCAACATATATTAAGGGCACATTATATGCAAAGGACTGTATGAGGTGCTGGGAATGCAAAGCTATCCAAGATGGGCAAGGTCATCATCCTGAAGGTGCTTTTGTTCTAAGGTAAGAGATGGAATAAATGCAAATTATGATAAATGCAATGACAGAAACAAAAGGCTGAGAAGATGTCAGAGGCCAACCTTCTTTACATACAGAGAATAGAAAGGTCATTCTCAGAAAGTGACATTTAAGCAAAAACTTTTGAGAAAGGGTCACATGAAAGGTGGGAATGAAGAGCCTTAGCCCTCTGGAGCAACCAGCCATGGTGCAAATGGAAGAAAGGGCTTGGCTCATTCAAGGGTCTGGAGCACCAGAGTGGTTAGTGAGTGAGGGCAGAGTGGTATTGATAGAAAAGATAGAATCTCTTTATGCCAGGTCTTGTAGTACATAATAGGGAGTTTGCATTTTAAGTGAAATTAGGAACCTTTAAATATTTTTTTAAATAAAGGCTTTCCTATTATGGAAAAATTTAAGCATACACAAAAGCAGAAGGAATAATATGGTAAACATCCATTAATCCATCACCCAATTTGGGACTAGATCTCAGGTATTTCGATTCCTAATGCATGATTAATACAAAAGTAGGTGAATGAGTTAAAAAGTTAGTTGAAAATATGAAGGCAATGAAAATAAACTGTTGATAACACTTAATGGGAGACTCAAACATGTTCTGTAGAATTATGACAGGATTTAAAGTGGTCTGGAATATGTAAGAAAATTGCGGAGAATATGAACTTTGTATAGGCACTTTTAGTGTTGGGTGTACCTAAACAACCTAAAACTGTAGCAAGGGGTTTTTCTTTTTTAGTTATCTGTGTAAACCCACAAACATAGCACCGGAGAGGAGTCAATAACAATGCAGTTTTTCAGCCAGAAGGCAGATGGATGAGTAGTAATTGGCTTAGCAGACCCACGGCACCTTAAATCAAAGTTAGCAGATCAAGAAATAGCCAAATTTGCAAAGAACATTCAAAAGGTATAGGAAATGGCAGCACTGGGTACTTCAGTAGCTATGGGTGGTGGGTGAGCAAATAAATGGGGTGACAGCTGCTCCAGGAGTAGTTGGGTTCCTAGAATCATCATTGATCCATTCCATTCCATAGTGTTGCGGATTCCCCCCACTCCTGCAACTCCATTCTTTACTCTCTGGGAACAGTAAAATTGGTTGCTTGCCTGAGGTGAGTTTGAGGGTGAGGATCCTTAGAGAAAACAGGAGTTTAGATAACCATGTGATTCCTGACTGCCCAGGCTCCAGACCCTTTCCCACCCTTGGTTCCAGTAGTCTTTGTAGTTATATCTGCATTGTCTAGATAACAGAATGGAAGATGCTTTTTGGGGGAAAGTTGACCATCCTGAGAGTAAAGTGTTTTCTAAAAGCACTAAAATTGAGACTTTCTAGTAAAAGGTTTACCCATTTCACCCACTGTTGACAGGCTGTATGTACACTCTCACATGTATTCAGAATTTCAAATTGTCATTCTGGTCTCTTACTCTTAATCATATGCATATATACAGAGCCACATATTTGGAACATTTCATCATCATTTTAGTCTCCTACTTTTTGCAGGTAACCAAGAATTACAAGATATCTGAAGAAACCTTCCTTTAAAAATTTTTTTTATTATTTTTTAAAAGATGTATTTATTTATTTTTAGACAGAAAAGAAGGGAGGAGGAAGAGGGAGAGAAACATCAATGTATGGTTGCCTCTTACACGCCCCCTACTGGGGACCTGGGCCGAAACCCAGGCATGTGCCATGACTGGGAATTGAACAAGCGACCCTTTTGGTTCTCAGACCCTTTGGTTCGCAGGCTGGTGCTCAATCCAGCCACACAAGCCACACCAACCAGGGCAAAATCTTCTTATATAGAAGATAAATTCCAGAATAACAAAGCAACTTAGAGGTAACAGAGACTATAAACAGAACAGAAAAATATTTTAAAAGTATTTTCTGAGATATAAAAGGTGGTGTTGGATTAATGGAAAAATAACAGGATACCATTAAATTCTTAGAAAATGAAAACACAGTAGTATAAGTCAAAAAATCAGTACAAGAATTAAAATTTAATGATAAATTAAATTCTCAGAATGTAGGGCAAAAACCAAAGGATTAGAAATTAGAATAAAAAATAAGAAAATGAGACAGTCAGGTCCAGAATATCAATATCAATTAATTGGAGTGTTAGGATGAAAGAGCAGTGAAAATGGAAGGGACAAAATCATTACAAAATAATAATGGGTTGGCCAAAAAGTTTGTTTGATTTTTTTGTGTGTAAGTTGACTCTAGTAGCACTTCGTTGTCTTTAACTTCATTTGAAACAATTTTGTTGAATTGTATTGTGACAACTGTCATATTGGTGTGCATTTGAAAAAGCTTATCAAAAGGGGTGAATTTTTGTGTAGCCATTTTAATATTGAAGGTGGAAGAAAGTACACAACATTTTTGACATATTATGCTTTATTATTTCAAGAAAGATATTATAACATATGTTTTAAATGAAAATGCCACTGAAACACAAAAAAAGATTTGTGCAGCGTATGGAGAAGGTGCTGTGACTGATTGAACATGTCAAAAGTGGCTTGCTAGAGATTTCTCCCTGGATGATGCTCCATGGTTGGGTAGAACAGTTGAAGTTGATAGTGATCAAATTGAGACATTAATTGAGAACAATCAACATTATACAATGCGGGAGATAGTTGACATACTCAAAATATCCAAATTAACAAAGTTATTGGTGAAAATGAAAAATGTGTCTTTTGTTTTATGGAAAACACTGTAGGGTTTTTTTGGCCAACCCAATATAAGAAAATTTCCAGGTCTGAAGCATAAGTTCAGATTGAAGGAGACTGACTGAGTGCTCACCAAATGGACAAAAATAAACCCATTGCAAAAAACCCATTGCATAACACTTATGGACACAGAGGAGAACTTTCCAGAGCAGGGAGCAGTGCAAATAAGCAAACATATACAGCACTTCAAAATCAAAAGGATTTTGGATTTTCTAACAGCAACAATGGAACAAGGCTTTCAAAAATAATGAAAGAAAATTATTTTCTCCTAAAATTCTATATCCAGTAAAAGTATTAGTTAAGTAGAAGATTAATATCACAATAATTTCTAACATACAAGATGTAAATGTTTATCTCTACACACCCTTTCTTAGGAAATTACTGGAGGATGTTCTCCATCAGAACAAGGAAATAAACCATAAACCAAGTAAATCAAGAAAGAAGAAAACAGCCCTGGCTGGGTGTCTCATTTGGCTGGAGTGTTGGCCCATGTACCAAAAAGTTGCAGGATTGATCCCTGGTCAGGGTGTGTACAGGAGGCAACTGATTGATGTTTCTTTCTCTCTTCTTCTCTTCTTTTCTCCCTTTCTCTCCCTCTAAAATTAATAATGCATCCTCAGGTGAGGATTTAAAAAAAGAAGAAAATGTAGAATTAACAAAGAGGAGATCATACACAGGAAAGAGTGAAAAGGAATCCCAGAATGACTCTTGTGTTCCAAGTATAGAGGTCAAGTAGTCTTAATTAATATATCTTTGACAATGTGTAGTCTACAAAAGTGCAAGTTGCCATATTTCATCTAACTTTCCCTAGGAGTTGAATCGATAGGTATAGTGAAAGTCAGTGGAGGCCATTATTTTATTGATGAGATCTACAGTGATGCTGGTGTGTAGTTGAGACAATAAAGGTGTTCCCATCAGGAATGTCTACAATGAAGTCTAGTATCTATCTATTATCTATCTATCATCTATCTATCTATCATCATCATCTATCTGTCATCATCATCATGTATCTATCTACTGTCATCTTGAAAAAATGTGTTGATTCCTGTATTCAGTACACAGAAGAAAACAAAATCTGTCGTGGGAATTTTCTCCTATGGTAATAACATCTTAATATATGCATAGATTCTCACTTGAGACAGGTGAATTTGTTAATTGCAATTGACTATGTAGGAGAGGCACAAGGCTGGTGGGGGTGGTATGAGAGGAAGTTATTCTGCATTATTTACCTTTTTCCCCTTTTTAGTACTGTTCCATGTGTATAACACATGTTTTAAAGATGGGTAAAATAAAAACATATTCCTTAAAATTTTAAATAAATAAGGTAACAAACATTCCATATAGTTTAAATAACTGTAAGAGACTATCCCCTTTATCATTTAAAAATATTTAGCATTTTCTCTACTTCTAACATTACATTTATTTTGAAAGTTGCATATTGAAATTCTGTATGGAGGAAGGAAAAGCTCAATTTTTTGTAGTACTGGCCAAGTACAAATAACACAGATTAAGAATTCTTAGAGGCTGAATAATTGATGATATGAATGATAAAACTTCTCTTGTTCCACAGGAGTAATTCTATAGTTTTAGAATGCCCTTTAGTAAATGTAATAGAATTCAAGTAATTCTAAACTCGAAAACCTTGCTCCATTAGGATCATATTTTCAGTATTAATTACCTGGTGGTCATACCGTGGGAAGATGCTTACCACAGCATTGGCCAGGAAATAGCTCAAGCTGAAAGGTCAATACTGCATTAATAATCTTTGTCTTTTCACTGTCCTGGTACTCACAGATGTTGTGCAGTTGTTTATTCTGAAACTTAAAGACACAAAATTAACTTTCCAATTGACTAGAAGTTTTGAATGAAAGTTGATTACTGCAAAATAAGTGAAGTTAATTGAATTCTTATGTTTTTCTTTACATTGTCATCTATTGGGTCCTGATTCTTATTTATTTTATTCTATTCATTATTTCTGAAGGCTTATTGAACTTGAAATAGAAAGCTATTTCCATGTACTCAGAATATACTATACTTGCCATCTTTCCTAAGGTACCCATTAATAATAGACGACATGAGAGGAAAGTAATAACCTAGATTAAAAAAAGACTTAAAATTCATGCTCATTATGATATATTGTGGTAAAGAATGTTGTTGTATAAATGACATTTAATATGTTTATGTGCTAAGGAAGCCAAGTGGGGTCTAATGTTAGCAAATACTAGTAGGTTTTCAAAAGGGAAGAAAGAGCTAGCATCCCAGAAAAAAAAACAAGAGAAAGGAATTAATGCCACGTGAATTTATAGGAGCATGATATTAGGGTTCCTTGTAACAAAAAGAAGGGCATTAATGTTTTCAGAACACTGAGTCAATGCGGTACATCCCTGTCTTGCTTTGTTCTATTGTGAAGACATCTTTTGTTTGCCTAGTGTCCTAAGTTTCCCTACTAGTCATTGTCAGTTTTGAGGTGATGGGGAAAATATTGCAGAAGTGGTAATAATTGCAGGTAAATAGAAAAGATGGCTAGTATGGTGTCCTTTCACAAATGTTTAGAAAAGATTAAGACTGTTGAATGTCCGAGTTGAGTAGGAGGGATCTTTCTCTTGGTATATTCTAACATGAGTTCACCATGTCACAGATGGGAGATTAGTGGATAAAGATTGGCATTGCAAATGACAGAAAATCCAGTGCAAGCCGGCTGTAGTAGAAAGTATAATTTATTGCCTCAGTAACTAAAAGGTCAGTCTAAAGCTGCATTCAGGAACCTGAGCTTGATTATTAAGACGTGGCTCCTCTCTACCTCTTAGCTCTGCCTGGCTGTGTTGGCTTTATTTCCAGGCTTTGGAAGAAATTGGCTTGAATCACATCATCCTGAATCCAACGGTACAGGATTCCACTGAATTCTTAAGTTTAAGTAAAAGTCTCAGAACTGTGTGTTGTTGGCTTTGATTGGCCCATCCCTGTAAATATCTTGGACCCAAAGACCATATCTATAGGTCCTTGTGTCCTCAATCATTAGCATAGTGTGTTGCAAAACATGAAGTAGGTGCTAAGTATACAAATGTCATACTAAGCTGTAAGCTGGTCTTCTGCAAGCAACCAATTTGCATTGTAGGACCTACTCTAATATATTCCTGACTTTAATTTCAATTTTGTTCAGTATTAGGTAAACTTGTTGAGTAGACTGATTTTAGAATGCAAGATCCAAAGAATTTGTACCTGCTTGCTATCAGAACTCTGTCAGAACTTCAGAGTATAATTCAGGAAATAAGTAGAAAGTAACCTAAATCTCATATTGCTTGAACACAATAAGAGATCTAGTAAGAGGTAAGAGATCTATTGGCAAGAACCATTATTTCTTTTGAATCATACTGACCAAGAGGGGGAGGTGTGAGGAGAACATGGATACTAGTTGGAAATGAGAGGATTAGAATATTGGAATAGCATGGCATTACAGAGCAGGAGGAGAACTCAATAATGCTAAAAGTATTCTTTCACAATTGTGATAGAATATGAATTAAACACATTATGATATTTCAGTATGGTGCTTGAAATTCATTTTATAGAGGTTTAAAATAGGTGGTCTGATGGGTCATATAAAACTTTTATTAAAACTATTGAGAGCAAAGGGGCCTGAATAGATGTGACTTAAGTGTTGTATCAGTTACTGTGCCTAGTCTTTTTAATTTAATAAAGAGTTCCAAAGACTAGATTCATAGTATGGTGGAGAAAAAAGTACCCAGTTACTCTGAAAGAGAGACTGTTGGGCATTCATATAATTATTGTTGTCTTCTAATGGGAACTTCACTTACAAAGCTGTTTCTTCATCTTTTGATTTCCTTTGAAGGCCAGCTTTGTCCAACAACTTTTCTTGTAAGTTGAAAAGATGAAAGGAGAGGAGATTCAGTTATCAATGATGTCACAGAATTTGAGGCATTTCCAATCATGCTTGTTTGTTTATTTTGCATAATTCCAGAACTCACTGATGTACTCCAAATTAAAATGACTTTACTGATTAAAACACAAGGTCTTGAAGCTCTAATTGCCTGGGAAACTGCAAGAATACCTGTTCCCATGTATAATGTGCACCCACGTTTTTGGCCCAAACTTTCAAAAGCAAAGGCTTTTGCTTTAATTTTTTAATTCAATTTTATTTATTTATATTTAGAAATAAAACTGATTTTCATATTACAAGGTATTATTTTGCATACAGATATTGTTATTGCTTCCTAGAGTTACACTTTTAACTCAAAGCATGAATAAAATAATTTAAAATGTTTATATAGATACAGAATTAGTACTCTAATGCTCATCCTTATGTTTCCCTCAAAAATTTATGCAAAACAGTGTGCATTATACATGACAAAATACACTAAGTTCTTTGGCTTCTCCTTTTCTTATACTAATCTTAACATTCCCCTATTTTGCACCTACCAATTATGCTTCTTATTCCCTGCACCTTTTTTCCCATTCTCCCTCTTTCCCCTCCCAGTTCATAAGTGTTCAAATGATCTCCATATGTATGATTCTGTTTCTGTTATGTTTTTTTACTTTGTGTTTTTTTTTAGATTCAGTTGTTGACAGTTGTGAATTTATTGCCTTTTTAATGTTCATAGTTTTGATCTTTTCTTTCTTAAATAAGTCCCTTTAACATTTCATATAATAATGGCTTGGTGATGATGAACTCCTTTAGCTTTACCTTGTCTGGGAAGCACTTTATCTGCCCTTCCATTCTAAATAATAACTTTGCTGGATAGAGTAATCTAGGTTGTAGGTCCTTGCTTTTCATCACTTTGTATACTTCTTTGTCAGTTGCTTCTTGCCTGCAAAGTTTCTTTTGAGAAATCAGCTGACAGCCTTATGGGAACTCCTCTGTAGGTAACTCTCTGCTTTTCTCTTGCTGTTTTTAGGATTCTCTCTTTATCTTGAATCTTTGGTATTTTAATTATGATGTATGTGGTGTGGTCCTCTTAGGTCCAACTTGTTGGGACTCTCAGTACTTTCTGGACTTGTATGTCTATTTCCTTCACCAAATTAAGGAAGTTTTCTTTCATTATTTTTTAAAATAAATTTTCAATTTCTTGCTCTTCTTCTTCTCTTTCTGCCATCCCTATGATTGGCACAGTTGGAGATGTCCCAGAGTCCTCTTATACTGTCCTCTTTTTTTTGAATTCTTGTTTCTTCTTTCTCTTCTGGTTGAATGCTTATTTCTTCCTTATGTTCCAAATTGTTGATTTGAATTGCTGACTTCCTTCCGTTCCTTCCCTGTAGATTTTACTTTATTTCATTTAATATAACCTTTATTTCTTCGTATATGTTGTTGCTGTACTGAATGAGTTCTTTGAGCATCCTGATCACCGGTGTTTTGAACTCTACATCTGATAGGTTAGATATCTCAATTTCATTTAGTTCTTTTTCTGGGGTTTTGTTCTGTTCTTTCATTTGGGCTGTATTTTTTTGTCTCCTCAATTTGGCAGCCTCCCATATTTGTTTCTGTGTATTGGGTAGAGCTGTGTTGACTCCCTGTAAAAGGCACCTGTTAGTTGTGTGGGGTGGAGCCTTAGGCAATCGCCAGGGTTGGGCAACCTGCATCACTGCTTTGTGGTGCCGTGTTGGAGCAAAGTTTGGAGAGGGGACAGTGCAGCTGCCTGGCTTCTGGGGATTTGCCCAGGACTTGTCCCATTTCTAGCCAATTCGCCTGCTCCTTGGGTGTATGCAACAGCACCCTTCCAGCTGTTGCCCTGGTGTTGAATTCCAGAATAGCTGGCTTTGTGTATGTTTTAAAACTGTGCTGGCCCTTTAAGCGTAGTTTCCTGAGAATCCAGCAGTTTCTTCTACTGCTCCAACCTCCATTGGTTTTTACAGCCGGAAGTTATGGAGATTTATCTTCCCAGCACTAGAACCCTGGGCTATGCAGTCTGGCCTGGGGCTGGGATTGCTCATTCCCAAGGTATCCCTCTCCTGATTTTTATCTACCACATGTGAATGTGGGACCACTCATGCCCTTTCCACTGCTGCCACTACCTCTCCATGCCATGCCTTGTCTCCTCACCTCTCTGCCTTGTCTTCATGTCTCTGCCCCTCCAACCTGTTTGGATGAATGTGGCTTTTTTAAATCCTTGGTTGTTGGACTTCCA
This sequence comes from Trachops cirrhosus, assembly GCA_028533065.1. NCBI lineage: Eukaryota > Metazoa > Chordata > Mammalia > Chiroptera > Phyllostomidae > Trachops > Trachops cirrhosus. Next base: position 139,669,217 of record CM052540.1, on the reverse strand, counting down.
TACAGTTCACTTTTCTGACAGTTCTGGGTGTTGTTTTGAGATTTAGTTGTAATTCTTTTTGTGGTTGCTTGAGGAGGCAAAGTGTGTCTACCTATGCTTCCATCTTGACTGGAAGTCATAATTTTATGCAGTTTTATGGTGGTTTTGATTATTGTGCATGAATTAAAAATTTTAGAATGCTTTGAAATGTTTAGCATAAATAATGTACCATATGATTCATGAGGGAGATGTGTGATTTGTAAGAATAAAATGTAAGAGACAATATTGTGTGGTTATTGAGTATAGAGTCTGGAGTTTGACTCCTGGGTTCAAATCCTGCCTAGCAACTTACTTAGCTAAATAATTGTGTACATTAATATGTCTTAGTTTCCTCAGCTATAAAATAGAGTAAATGTCAGTACCTTCATCATAGAGATGTTGTGAAGATTAAGTGTTATTGTGTATAAAGTGCCTATAAAAATACTGTATAGGCATTTGCTGTTCTGATGACTTCCTATAGGTCATTATAGTTTTTCTATGGGATATATGGAATTTTAAAATGTAGTAATAGTAAAAAAATATGAGAAGTATGTATAAAATTCAAGCATACAAGGTCTGGCCAGAAGGTATCCAGCCATGTAACATGAAAAATAAAGATATTTATCGAAGGAGATACAAGATACAAGAAACATTGTACATAGGACAATGATGCCACAGTCCCCTTCAAAGTAGGTAGGCACCTTGGGACCTCACACAGTTCTCCCAGTCACCATCAGCTACCCTGTTGTATTTTCCTGAATCTCATCGATGGTCTGAAATCTCTTCCTTTTCAAATGTGACTTTAGTTTTGGGAAAAGCTAGAAGTCACAGGGCACTAAATATGGGCTGTATGGGGGCTGAGGCACCTGGGTGATTTGATGTTTCTCAAAAAAACTCTTTACCGGACCTGATGCATGAGTGGGTGCTTTGTCATGATGAAACTGCCAATCTCCTGTTGCCTATAGCTGTGGCCTTCTGAATCATTCAAATAGTTTCCATGGAGGAATATTCAAGTATCATGTAAAATTTAATACAATTTGTTGTTCTACTTGCTCAGTCATTTTGAATGCGATGGCCACACAGTACACATGCTTGCTCAACAGTGTCTACTGCCTCCCCTGACTAGTACAGTGAAGTTGTCATTGTTCACACATGCGTGTTCCAGTCCACTCTCCTTGGCTGCCAGGTTACATTGATGTCGCGCCACCTGTTCTCATTATATTAACAGTTGTTGAACTTTTTCTGGGTAGGCCTATTATTGCTTTGAAAAATTCAGTAATTAAAGCTACTAATGTGGTCTATTGTATGTTCCCTCCAGGATATGCCCATCACACCCTTCTTCACACTCTGGAACAGAATCAGTTGCATTGGAATCAGCCAGGCTGCCTGTTAAATATAGATTCCTTGGCCCTACCCTAAACTCATTGGATCTGAGTTTCTGGGTGTGAGAATAAGAATTTTAACAAAGGTCTGAGTTGATTCTTATGCAGGACAAATTTTGAGAACTTATGTTCCTAGCCGTTCATGATTCCCCTTTCTCATGCTGTAACTCGCTTTCATTATTTCTCACTTAGAACTTTTTCAGATGTTTTATTATTTCTCAGCTTAAGGTTCTGTCACATCTCAGGTTCAAGGAATTGAGGTTTTTCTTTTGAAATCAGTAGACCAAAGTTGATCCTTTTCTTACACATCCAAGGCTTGGGTTTCTTACTACTTCCTCCCCCCTCCATTCTGTATTCTCTTTCTCATGCCTGGTTCATTTCTTTCCCACTATTTGTCATAAGTGAGGTGTGAAATCATTCTGGCATTAGAATTCCACAACAGATCTTCTTCATTTGTCTTTGGTCCAGTCCAGAACTGCTCCCAGTTTCCTTCCCCACCAGATTTTGCCTATTTTCTACTCTTTCTCATATTTTTTAAAATTTCCTTTCTGTAAATGTTCCTGGTCAGGGCAGAGTTTGCAGCTAATAAGGGAGAACTATTTTATTTCCTCCAAGTCCCTTGACCCCCGGCAGGCTTTCTTAGAGAGAAGGCACAGGTGTAAAAATGCCCTGGTCCTCCAGAATCTCTGTCCCTGTTGGTGTGTGTCTCTTTCTTGGACTCCATCTAAACTCTGCATTCCCATCTGTGGAGTTTGCTGCTGTAAGCATGTGAGACATTAAGCAATCTCAGACTGCATTGCTGCGTATAAGTGACTGAGAAAATTGCATATAAACCCTAAAAAATAAATCAAGAACTTGGTTCCTAAATATAAAGCTATGTATAGCCATGTGGCAGTATCACACACATGAAAATTACATTACTTCTTGACCAAGGTAAAAGATTAATAGGGAACATTTTTGGCTCATAGAGTTCGTAATGCACCTCTCCTTTAAAAGGCATGAACTTGTTATGTTCATGTGACTGATCACATAATCCATTGGAATCTTAATGATCCGTGAGATAAATTGTTCACATTTTTAGAGGTACATCTACATTACAAAACAGCAACACTTTCAAGAGGCCTCTGCACTGTTGTGCTTTTGAAAGCACTTGAGTCACTCAGTGCAGCAAGTAGGAACAATATTGATGACTCACCAACGTGCACATTGTCATAAGAAGCAAACAGTAGTAGTCATGGAAATACACACTTGCCAAATTTGCCAGCTTTGAAAACAACATGGACATTTTCTAAGAAGTGACATTAGTATTTTAACTACTAAAATAGGAAAAATTTAGGTTCTAGAAATTTGCATTCTTTGAAAGGATTAGAATGTCTTTGTGTAACTAAAAACTTTTAAAAAGCATTTTCAAATAAGAGAATTTTAAGGAAAAAGTTGACACAACAAAGAAATCAGTTTATTTATAGAATTTCAGTTTCAACTGCTTTATATATCATTTTTAAGAGTTCTACAATATTTGCACAAATAAATGGATGAGTAAGTTCCATTAAGATTATTGATCAATTTGATAATTTTTTTTAGTTTCTGTCTATATTATAGTTTCATTTGAGGGGAAGATGAGATATAATTGTTTCCATGTTGCTACTTAGGTTTTTTTAGAATAAATTGGAGGGTCAAGTTTTATAATAAACAAAATTTAATAAGTTTAAGGCTACTTACAACTATTATCTTGATATATGTTAAAGAAACAAAACATAGTTATGAATAGTTAAAGAGAACCATAGAAGAGTTTTTGATATCTAGTTTATCTGTGATCACACATTTGAATTGGGTGACTTAATACTTACTTTGTTTATATTTTAGTTGCTTAGTATCTAAGTTTTTACTCTGTTTATAATCTGTAGACAGCACAACCTAATGAAAATATATTAGATATGTTTTGTGAACAAGATCTTTTTTTTCTCCTATAGGGATGCCCTCTTCATCTTTATTAGTACATCTTCTTTCAGCTTTATTCATCCCTTTTGTGTTTGGAGAAACAGAAATAAGGTTTGCCGGGCAAACAGAATTTGTAGTTAATGAAACAAGTACAACAGTTATTCGTCTTGTTATCGAGAGGATAGGAGAACCAGCAAATGTCACAGCAATTGTATCGGTAAGAAATGATTGTAGTTTTATTCTTACTGAAGTAAATATGAAATTCCTAGCTTCAGTGACAAGAATCTTTTTGGCTGTTGGAGATTCTGAGCAGTTTGATCCTGAGAAATGACTTGCATGTGCTATTCCATGTATAAAGGTTTGTAGAGCAGTGCAAGGTAGCATGTGTGTTTGGCCCTAATAGTATTTTAAAAGTATAGGCTGATTATTTTAAAATGTCTATATGTATATTTTAAAACAAAACAAAAATGTCAATAATTATTTCTAAGTGAAAAACATTTTATTTTGGGTAATTTGGATGCTAGTTATTTCTGTGTGGATGTATTATCTATTGTCAGGTGGCTTTAAGAAAATACCTGAAATATTTAAAAGTAGAAAAATGGCAATTAAAAAATCCTTACTTATATTGGATAGCTCTTTATTTTTAGGAGAAATTAACTATGTTCACTTACATAGAAATTAGGTAGAATTTGCTAAACTCTTCATCTATCTTACACACAGTTTAATTATTGGAAGAATTTAGTGTGTATGTTTTTGTATTTATGTTTAACCAGAAAGTGCTGCCATATGACCTCTAAGTATATTACCATATTTGATGCCAAAAATACTTGAAATTTTCATTTACAAAAATAAGCTCCTAAGTAATAGGTTAAATAATCACTTCGCGAAGCATTGTGAGAAGAGACAAAGAATAACTACCTCTGACACAACCCAATATTGTACTTTTGTGCATTGTTTTTATTTTTTAATTTAGTATGTGTATGTACGTATTTATTGAGTTCATTTCTAGTTCAACTATATGTTATACTTCATAATCTTGTAAATATGGTTTTGCTTGTATCTGAATTTTTTCAGGTTGGTCTGTTATTTTCTCAGCTTCTCTTGATGGCGATGTCATCATTTTCCAATCATTCTTCATCTATTTTTTATTGAGGTTTTAGTTTGAGCTGTTATAAATGTCACTTTAGTGAAACTATTTACATACACATTGATTTTTGCATATTTTGGATCATTAAATGATTTTTGGGGTTGGATTACTGTGTTTTTCCCTTTTTAGTGGCTCTTGATATTTAATACTTTTTAAATGACTGTGCCACTTTTTATAAAATATGTGAACAAGTTTTCCAACACCCTTGAAAACTTTTGGATCAAGTATTTAAAACTTAATTTATTATTATAAACAAAACCTAGAAATTGACTAAAATTTCTCTGTATGTGTTCTTCATTTTTATTTGCACTAGATTATAGTTTTTTCTAGTAGCTAAATTATTCATTTTGAGTTCTTTAGCAGAAGAAATCTCATTTAGATTTGCCCAAGAAGTTGCTCCTTTATGATTTTATAATTATTGCTCTCTTGAGAATCTTGTTAGCAATGCTGATATTACAGAATGATGTCTTAAAAAGTTAAGGAAAAGTTTATAATGGCTAAGAAATTTGGAATGCTAAAAGAACTGGGTCTTTATTGGAATTGTGGGAGAATATAAATAATATTTCATGGAGAAAGTTTTGGAAAGAGCAGTTTCTTTGAAACTGATAGAGAAAAATTAATTTTCCTGATATACTTTGGCAGGCTACTTTCAATCCTACTTTTGGAGAGTTTTAGCTACAGTTTGTCTTGTTAGGTTTGCTGTAATCCACTTCAGATCAATCAAGAGGCAGAGAAAAAAATATTTACATCATACTTCCTTTACAATTACTACTTTTCTATGTAGTGATTTATTTACCTTCCAGAGCATAAGCAAATGTTTTTGTGTAGAATCATTTCTTTTTTATAATGCTTTTTGAAGGTGATTTTTTATTAGTTGTTAAGTATTTGCTTATGTATGTCCTATCTGTAAACATTAATGGCACTTGATGATTCCTTTTTTTTCTTGTTGATTGCTCCAGTTGGCATCCGGTTTGCTTGTCCTAGTACTGTGTCATGTAAGAACTATCTATATTTTGCATTTGATAGCTGTATGGAGAGGACACCGGTGACTTTTTTGACACATATGCTGCAGCTTTCATACCTGCTGGAGAAACAAACAGGACGGTGTACATTGCAGTATGTGATGATGACTTACCAGAGCCTGATGAAACTTTTATTTTTCACTTAACATTACAGGTACACCCTTCCTCCCCTCTTAACCTTAAACTGATAAAACTCTTCCTTGGTTAAAAATCTGTTTCTCTAGAGATAAGCCAGTTTACATGACTGGTTGTAGTTTTCACAGAAGTCGGAACTTGAAACCTATTTGAAAGTTCCATGGCCTGGTTATACCTCAGACAGTCTTGTTTAGAATATCCTACAGCTAGTTTTTGGATCTATTCAGCCTGTTTAGGAATTGCCCTGACACATGCTCAAGAAAACCTTGTCTTCCCTTTGGCCCTTTGCTCTTTTATCCTTGTCCTGCTACCAGATGCACAAAGCATGACCATGACTTCTGAGTTCAAAGCAGAAGGATACAAAAAGCAGGCGTGGAAGTGGGAGGTCCGTATGCCTTAGAATAAATTCAGAGTGTCCCAGGGAAAAAGGCTTGAATAGCCTAAGGTTTCATTGTCCTTTATAGATTCATCTGTTAGGTTGAGGCAATGACTGCTAACAATGCTCTGAATTTTCTCAAGGCCATTGAGAATTTTTTGAATGATTATATTGGTATGATTAAATTTTCATGAAAATGATACTTGAAACAGTCATATTTTGCTTTTGTACACTTTCTTTTATATTCCTACATGCAGCTGTTGAATACAAGAAATATTGCAGACAATTCTCTTCACATTTATAGAAAAATTGTTTTAGTATTTTATCTTTAATTTGGCTCTATCATTTATGGAATAACTAATTCTTAACTTTCAGTACTTTCTAAAATATAAGAAAAAGAATAATTTTTTAAAAATTTATTGGGGTGACACAGGCTATCAAAATTTTACATGTTTCAAATACACAATTCTACAATGCATCATCTGTACACTGTATTGTTTTCACCATCTCAAGTAAAGTCTTCTTCCGTCACCATTTATCCCCTCTCTGTGCTTTTCTACCTCCTGTCATCCCTCCTCCCCCCGCAATGACCACTTTGTTGTCTATATCAAGGAGTCTTCTCTCTCTCTCTCTTTTTTGGCCCAATCCTTCCACCCCCACCCTCATCCACACCCCCAGCTGTCAGCCTGCTCTCTATGAGTCTGTCTCAATTTTTCTTGTTACTTCAGTTTGTTCATTAGATTCCACATGTGAGTGAAATCATATGGTAGTTTTTTTCTCTGACTTGCTTATTTCACTTAGCATAATGCTTTCCAGGTCCATCCATACTGTCACAAAGGGTAAAATTCTCTTTTTTTACAGCTGAGTAATATTCCATTGTATAAATGTACCACACTTGTTTTATGTACTCATTTACTGGTGGACGCTTGGGCTGCTTCCAAATTTTGGCTATTGTAACTAACATTACAATGAAATAGGTGTGCATATATACTTTCAAATTAGTGATTCCGGTTTCTTCACATAAATTCCAAGAAGTGGAATTGGAGGACATAGAGATGGCCAATAGACATGTGAAATGAAGCTCAATGTCACTAATCATCAGAGAAATGCAAATTAAAACCACAATGAGATATCACCTCACTCTTGTCAGAATGGCTGTCAATAAATAAACAAAAAGAAAGTTCTGGTGAGGATGTGGGGAAAGGGGAAGCCTCATGCACTGTTGGTGGGAATGCAGAGTAGTGCAGCTACTGTGGAAAACAGTATGGAGTTATCTCAAAAAATTAAAAATGGGAGAATCATGTATGAATACATTTTATACAGCTTACTTTATTCTCTGTCATAATAGTAATAACATTAGAAAAATTAAAATAGATATAGTATTACTAGCCAGTGAGTACTTATAATTATAGTAATTTATAATTATAATAATTTATAGTAATTTATACTATAATTTATAATTATAGTAATTTATAATTGGTGATTAATTTTGAAAACTTTTCTGAAGAATTCTTTTGGGACTTCTTTTTTTACCATGTTGACTTAGTTTGAATGTATTTTCTTCATCTGTGCATTAAAAGTATTCTTATGTTTTTATTCATATTCTTAATTACTTAAACAAACTGTTAAAATGATTATTTCCTTTTATTTTTAATTTATTAATTTATTTTTGGGATTTTATTTTAGAAACCTTCAGCAAATGTAAAGCTTGGATGGCCAAGAACTGTTACTGTGACAATTTTATCAAATGACAATGCATTTGGAATTATTTCATTTAATATGGTATGCTACAATTTGATTAATCTTGTGGTTGTGAGATAATAGTTTAACTTTTTGATTATTTGTCATGATGTTACCTAGTATCATTGTCTGTTTGTAAAAATTTTTTTTAAATTTATTGATTTTAGAGAGAGGAAAGGAGAGAGACAGACGAACTTTAATTTGTTATTCCACTTATTTATGCATTAATTGGTTGATTCTTCTGTTTGCCCTAACCAGGAATAAAACCCACAGCCTTCCCATATTAGGGTGATGCTGTAACCAACTGAACCGCCCAGCCAGGGCAACTCTTGTAATACTTAAATAAAATTTGTTCTGACTCCATCCATAGTCCACACTCTATGGACTATCCTTTTGTTCTGAAAGGTTTCTTTGAATTGATGAGGCCTGTATGATCATGGTCACCTCTTATCCTAATCTTTTTCTGTTAATCATTCCATCTGACTCTTTTGTTACCTCCCGCAGTGATCTCTAACTTAGATGTTATCTTAGTTGGTTCAATGTGTTATAACAAATTACCATAGCCTGGGGCTTTAAAAACAACAGAAATTTATTTTTCATAGTTCTGGAGGCTGAGAAGTCTAAGATCAAGGTATCACCAGATTCAGTGTCTGGTGAAGGTCCACTTCTTGGTTCATAGACAGCTGTGTTTTTGCTGCGTTCTCACATGGCACTGAGGGCCAGAGAGCTTTCCCGAGTCTCTTTTATAAGGGCACTAATCCCATTCATGAGGGCAAAGCCCTCATGATGTAATCACCTCCCAAAGGCCCTACCTCCTAATACCATCACATCACAGATTAGGGTTTCTTTTTTTTTTTTTTTTATTTTACTATTTGATTTTTTTATTTTTTATTTTTTATTTTAGTTTATTCAGTACAGTTTG
>CM052540.1:139600677-139660437 GCA_028533065.1 Trachops cirrhosus | reverse complement strand
TTATTCCCATTCCAGCCCACCCACCCATTCCTCCCCTCCTCCCTCCCCTTTCCAACACCCCTAGTTTTGTCCATGTGTCCTCTATATTTGTTCCTGTAAACCCTTCCCTTCTCCCCTGAAATTCCCTCCCCTCTCCCCTCTGGTCACTGACAACTCTATTTCAGTGTCTTTTGTTATATTTTACTTGTTTCTTTGTTTTTTTGTTTAGGTTCCTGTTAAAGGTGAGATCATATGGTTTCAACACGGGAATTGGGACCAGAGGGTGGCGGGGGCAGTGCAAACACATTCAGTCTGTAGCAGATGTGGGAACCTGGTTCCTTTTGCTGGGTTTCTTCAACTGTCACTTAAAGAAAGCATTGTCTGAAAGTTTGATGAGACCCCGAAAGGAGAAAAAAATATTGAAAGAATACTGAAAAAACCTATAGTAAATTTAAAATTGAATAGCAGATATTACAGTGCTTAATATATCTGTGGTCAATCCCTACTCTGAGATTTTCCCATTAATTAATATTTCCTAAAGGTTAAAACTCCACGTCATCCCTCTCAGTTTTGCTCAGCAGTTTATTTGTTTTCTCACTCATCACCAAATTCTTTTGTCCTGGACCAGTCCTATGTTCTGGGGTTTTATCTTTAGACACAAACATATAAGACAGGTCCCAGCTCTTAAAATATAACAAAATTTATCTTGAATATGATTGGAGTTTGCCACTAAGCTGTAGACTACAAAACCTTCCTGATATGGAGACTTTTTGAATCATGTTACTAATTATCATTACTAAAAGATGATGTGGTGCTTTCCAGCTTTTTATTTATTTTCCAATTTAGATCGCTGCTACAATTAGTGTATTGCTTGTCATTTTCTTAAATTATCTTTGAACAGGTGGGCCATAGATAAGCATGATCTTTATAACTACAGTATCTTTATTAAAAGGATATATGGGTAATGCCAATATAATAGACATTTTGCAACATTCATTACATTGTCATTTATGGAAATTAAATTAATTAATCAATTATTTTTATTTGAAGGCTGGGGAATTATTAATTATGAAGCAGGCTCCCTTGCTTAATTTCCCTCCTTACTGCCTTTCCTGTGTATTCATTTCTAGTTTATTGTCCCTAAACTCATCCTGACTTGTCTGAAGGAACCTTTCTTTTTTAGTTTTGACATTATACATCCTAGCCTCTGGGAATGAACTGTTGTTTCTAGCTTTGGTTCCAAGACCATGACTGTTGCGGTCTCTGATCAAGCAGCCGCCCTGCATAATTAAAGTTGAACTAAGTGACTGTTGAGTTCACAGTAGTTGCTAAATAGACTGGCTTTTGCTCCCTCCTGGATCATGATCATATTAATGATAAAGGGAACGCTGATGATGATGATAATAATAATAATAATCACCAACATTTACTGAGCCTTCACTATGTGTCAGGTACTAGGATAAGCACTTGATATGAATTATCACTTTGAAACCTCATCGTAACGCTTTGAGACAGGCATTTCTGTCCCCATCTATGAACACTCCATCTCAGTGTTCGCTGGAGAGATGGGCTCACTGCCCTAGTTAGTGTGCACCTGACTGCTGCCCTCTTCCTCCTCTTCTGTGCTGAGTTTGAGCCAGCCAAGCCAGCACACTTAACATTTGATGTCCTGGCTCTTTTGCTCAGTATTCAGGTCCTGAAAAAGTCATTAGCAGTTGTCTGCTTTTCAATGGCTAGCTGACCAATGTCAAGGGAACAGTGGTGGGGGGCAAGACTGAGTAGTTGTTTCAATTAGCCGTCCTGGTCTGGAGGTGCAACTCATCTCTGGAACCTCCTGGCCCCTGTGAGCATTTGAATTTGTCGTCTTTCAACTAGATAACCTTTAAAATTCCTCAGCAGAATGTCTTGTTGATGATAGAACCAGGTTAAGAACCTACATCTTTTGCTTCACTAGTTCTGTCTGTGTTCCTTTTAAAACAAACAAACAAACAAACAAACACCCTTTTAAATGCTTTTATTAGATGCAGTTAATGCTGGGAAATACCACATCCTTAAGAGCTGAATGTGGATTTCTTTGTCTGTGGAAATGTCGTATTTTTGAGGTAACAGTTTGCACCACCTCCTGCCTCTGATTGATTGTCTTTGCTCTCCCCCATAGCCTTTCTCCATCACAGTGAGTGAGCCCAGGGGCAGAAATGAGTCTGTGCCTCTCACTCTCATCAGAGAAAAAGGTACCTATGGAATGGTCACTGTGACTTTTGAGGTACGTTTACTCTGAAGTCATTTCAAAAGGTAAAATATTAGAGTTCATACCAGATAGCTACAATTTTAAAAATCAAGGTTCTTTGTATAGGAAATATGACCCTTAATAAATGTGAAATAAAAGTAAATATTTTTATTATCTGATAAGTGTCATGGTTAATATAAAAATGTTTTCCTTGTTACTTGACTATACTGTGCTTACAGGGAACACAACATATCATTTTAGATACAGAATAATAATAGATCACAAAATAGAATAATAATGATGTTAATCCCCCCAAATTCATAGAACCTTAATGATAAACCTTTTCAAGGCTGTACATTTTTAGTCCATGTACATTTAGTTTAGTACATTAATGCCCATGGGTTACTTAGGCTTATATAGAGGTATTTAGTATGTGGCCTTTCCCATTTACTTTTCCCATTTCTTTAAAATACTCTTAATGGATGGTGTTAAAAGCAGTTACATTCCATTGTGGAGGTCCATAGATATTGCATTTGATGTGAATGAGATAGGCTGTGGGTGAGGTATATTTCTTAGGGTGCTAGCTCTAACCGTTCCACTTGATTGCTTACTGACTACATGCTCAGCATTGAGTCTTCATATTGCTGTTCTATGAGTTACATATTTAAACCTTCAACTAATTTTTGTGTTTTATAAGATACAAAATATGATCGTATGTGATTTTCAAACATTAAAATATTAGAAAGTCTTGGTACCAGTTTATATCTTAATTATTGATTATAATATGAATAAAATGGATAATTGGATTTACATAACATAGTTCTACTGAAGCATAGAAGAATTTACTTGTGCTCTTGGGGCCCCTACATCATATGATGGTTATAGTAATTACATAAGAAATAAAATGCCATAAGGCAGTAAAGCATGAAAAATACAGTGAATACTAATTAAATATGCAGTAGTCTTTCAAGTTCAACACAGGAACTTAAGCAGTACTTTAAGTGGTCAGGGATATGCACTTAGATAGTAAATACACTTCTGAATTTTTTTCTGATAATAAATATGGGAAAATTTTAAAAAGTTGAATGCAGAAAGGATAAACTATCATCAGTTATAGTGTTTTCAGCTTTGCTGTGGGTATCTGAAATTATTTTATTGGATCTTGAGTCTTTTGTTCTGCTGAAATATAGCACTTAATATTTCCATATACTGTTCTGGTACTTTACTCTGATGCCGTTTTCACTGCATATAAATAAAAACTCTTCCAAGCACTAAGTCCCTCTCATCCTTTTTAAACTTTTACTCTATGATACTTATCTTCATCTGACATATTTATTTATTTATTATTTGTTCATTTTCATTAAATGTAAGGTCCTGGTGGGTAGGGAGTTTGCCTTGCTCACTGCTATATTCTTATTACCTAAAAGAGACCTCAGGCACAAAGTACTTAATAGTTTTCAAAAAATGATTTTACTAAATCCTCACAAGTAGCCTGTTATTTTATTATGCTCTTTAAAGATGAGGAAAATACTGCATAAAGTGGTTGTATACCTTGCACAGGCCATGGTGGAACTACTATTTGATCCCATTACTTAAGAAAATTTACTAATTTTAAATACTTTCCTCTCAAGAAAAATATTTATGTTTTTTTCCTCAGGTTTAATACAATGGTTGAGATAAAATGGAAAGCTTTTAGAAGCCATGTAGTTTAATGTTATTATAGTCAAGATCTATAATTATAGGCCTTGAATGTTAATTGGAAGGGCAAACTTGCATATAGGTTAGTAGAATTCTTGTAAAACATTTTTTTAATCCTCTCTGAAGGATATGTTAATTGATTTTTAGAGAGGTGGGGGAAAGTGACAAAGAGACAGAAAGAGAGACAGAGTCAGAGACATAGGCATTGATGTGAGAGAGAAACATCTATTTGTTGCCTCCTGTACATGCCCCAACTGGGAATCAAACCCACAACCTAAGTATGTGCCCTGACCGGGAATCAGACCTGCAGATTTTTTGGTACATGGGATGATGCTCCAACCAACTGAGCAGCCCAGCCAGTGCTCTTGCAAAACATTTTTAAGTAAACTTCAGATTTCTGTCAGCTGACATCACCACAATGCTTTTTATGCTTGTGAAATGGTTTATATTTATTTCTTTGCAGATAGAGGGTGGCCCAAATCCACCGGAAGAAGATCTGAGTCCAGTTAAAGGAAATATCACCTTTCCCCCTGGCAGAGCGACAGTAGTTTATAACTTGACAGTGCTTGATGATGAGGTGGGATAATGTGAAATGCTTAGATGGGACAAGGATTCTGTCTGTATTACAGACATGTTAGAGAATATTGTGTCAAAGATTAGGTTATATTCAATATTTGAAACTATTCAAAAACACAGCCCTATGTAAAGTTAGTATATTGGGCCAGTCATATTTTAGATATAAATAGCTATTTAGGCATATATCTTATTAATATTTACCTTATTAATTCACATATTCATATTAAGTTGTAGATCTAATAGCTGATGAACCTGAATATAATTGTCAACCACACGTAACATAAAAATCTAAGCATTATGTAAAAGCTAATGATTGCTTTTGGTTAGTGATTTCAGTTTTGAGCAGGTATAGTACTATTTACCCAGTATAAATATTTTACTATAAAAGCAAAGAAATTTTTACTGTGATTGATACTTTGTTGCTATTTTAAATGTTCACATTCATAGAAAGGTTTTAGTTGTTTTTACATTTCACGTTGAAGGTACCAAGGGTTCAGATACATGACTGCTGAGGAAGGAACGAATTTGAACAACAGTATGCAAGTATATCCCTCATGAGTAAACAAGAGAAAACATGACTTTTAATAAAAATATCTTAGTATTGCCAGGGGTAAGAGGAATAGCTGGAAATTTATAATGATTTGTCTACCTTTCTACAAAAAAAAAACTATGAAACCCAATCACAACAAGTCCCAAGAAAAGGAAAAAAAGTTAGAAGACATTATTAGAAAAGAGTGTTTCTCCTGAAACAAATGAAATATTAGGTAGCAGTGATAACTAGTTTGTTTTGTTCTGGAAGCTAACAAAAGCCTTCTGTTTTTAGAACCTGGAACAGTGAAAATGTTATAATTTGGGGCAATGATTAATTTTACATTTTACTTATAAATGTAAAAGATCTCCTAAGGACCTAATGTACAACATGGTGATGATAGTTAATAATTATGGTATTGTGTACTTGAAAGTTGCTGAGAGTAGATCTTAAGTGTTCTTACCACACACACACACACACACACACACACACACACACAAGTAAATGTGTCAAGTGATGGATGTGTTAATTATCTTGGTCTTCGTTATCATTTGACATCACATTGTACACTTGAAATATATTTGTCAGTTATCCCTCAATACAGTTGAGGAAAAGAGGATCATCAATCAAATCATATTTTATTCTTTGAGATAGTTTTACCTTTTACATTGATTGCCATTGATTGAAGTAAAAAGATGTATTTTTTCACTTTTATTCATGAAATAGAATTTATAGTGAAGGAATGCTCAAACAGCACAGTGGAGATTATCTCTAGGAGTTCCATGCAGTTTCTAGTATATCCATATCTATATATCTATATATATATCATCTATATCTATATCTATATCTATCATCTATATTTGTATCTATCTATAATCTATCTATGTATATATTGTAACAATGTCAATATTTTCCCTAGTAGTGACTCTTACAGCTTGTTCTCCAGAGACACATGATGTGCATTTTGGAAATCATATGATGAATATTATATGTTTAACTCTTGAATTAGAAACTGTTTAGAAAGAAACAAGAATAAATCACGTTGAACACTGACAATTTGTATATGGTGCTTAATGCAGTTTTCTAGATTATTGGACCTTGAATGGTGCTTTTGACCTTACCAACTAGATAAAACTAGTAAGAATATATATTCATTTTACTGTCAAATCTTTTGAGTTATCTAAAGATTAATCAAGGGTGAAAGACATTATACCTATACTTACTTCATTATGTGTTCATACCATCACCTTATGAACTTTTCCTTCCTTATCTAAAATGTATTATTTACCTTTAGAAAACCTTTCAGTAAATGATACTAAACAAGCCTTTATACAGGCTCCCTTCAGTTAAAGATTTTTATTTTTATGTAATTGTATTGAAACATAGTGACTTTTTGCACTTTGGTTTCTTTGCAAGTATTTTAGCTATTGATGTTTTACCACTGTTTACATTTCTTTGACAGGTACCAGAAAATGATGAAATATTTTTAATTCAACTGAAAAGTGTAGAAGGGGGAGCTGAGATTAATACTTCTAGGAGCTCAGTTGAGATCATCATTAAGAAAAATGATAGCCCCGTGAGATTCATCCAGAGTGTTTATTTGGTACCCGAGGAAGACCACATACTCATAATTCCAGTGGTTCGTGGGAAAGATGACAGTGGAAATCTGATTGGATCTGATGAATATGAAGTTTCAATCAGTTATGTTATTGTAACTGGAAATTCAACAGCACATGCCCAGCAAAATTTAGACTTCATTGATCTTCAGTCAAACACAACTATTGTTTTTCCACCTTTTATTTATGAATCACACCTGAAATTTCAAATAGTTGATGATACCATACCAGAGATTGCCGAATCATTTCATGTTGTGCTACTAAAAGATACATTAAAGGGAGATGCTGTGCTATTAAGTCCCTCTATTGTACAAGTCACCATTAAGCCAAATGACAAACCTTATGGAGTCCTCTCATTCAACAGTGCCTTGTTTGAAAGGACAGTTATAATTGATGAAGATACAACATCAAGGTATGGTTTATTTCAAACCTGTTGCTACACTTATTTTATTATAATATCCCAAGATTTAGTGTTTGTGGTATTGCACACAAAACTGAACTCTTGAGAGTGTGTGTCATTTCCTCTATCATGGTTCCCCTATTTTCTTTCCTACTTTGGAAGTGATTTAAATATGCAAGTGAATTCCTATTATGGTAGTTTCCTAGGACATATCAACACATCATATCCTTCATATTAAAAAACAGTTGTTCTTATGATACTGGTTTTTGTTTTTACCAATGTCTGATGGCCAGCCTGACAGTGGAAAAGTCCATCTCAGGGAACTGCAGTGTATTATGTGACTATATATATTTCTTTTTAAAAACTCTAGATTTGAAAATATTACGGTGGTTAGAAATGGCGGCACCCATGGGAATATTTCCGTGAACTGGGTACTGACACGGAATAGCAGTGATCCCTCACCAGTAACAGCAGACATCAGCCCAAGTTCTGGAGTTCTCCATTTTGCACAAGGGCAGATGTTGGCTTCCATTCCACTCACTGTTGTTAATGATGACATTCCAGAAGAGGCAGAAGCTTACCTCCTTCAGATTCTGCCCCACACAATACAAGGCGGTGCAGAAGTGAGCGAACCAGCGGAGGTAGGTCTCTTGTTATGCTTTACTGGTGTGAGTATTTCTGTGCAGAAGAACCCAACAATTTGATCACATAAGTCACATTTATGTGTGCTTTGATGTGACAGGAAGAACACTGGTTTTGGAAATGATGATTGCTTTGCTTGCCTAAGGTTGTCCTTTTGTTAATAAAAAAGTTCACTCTTGAAAAATTCTACAAACTATAAATTAGGAGGGTTTTCAGAACTGTTTTTTACTAATTTTTTTTACTGTACTACATATAAGAAGTGATCAGTTTTAGATACAATATATAAGTAAATATTAAAAATCAGACAAGCCTAGAAAATAAACAGTTTGGTAATCTCAGATGTGAAAATTCTGCATTTTAATATTTTATTTCTTTATCTGCAGCTTTTGTTCTACATCCAGGATAGTGATGATGTTTATGGCCTAATAACATTTTTTCCTATTGAAAACCAGAAGATTGAAAGCAGCCCAGGAGAACGATATTTATCCTTGAGTTTTACAAGACTAGGAGGAACTAAAGGAGATGTGAGGTTGTTTTATTCTGCACTTTATATTCCTGCTGGAGCTGTGGACCCTTTGAGAGCAAAAGATGGCATCTTAAATATATCCAGGAGAAATAGCCTCATTTTTCCAGAACAAAAAACTGAAGTCACTTCAAAATTACCAATAAGAAATGATGCATTCCTTCAAAATGGGGCCCACTTCCTAGTACAGGTATTTTAATGATTAAAATAATCTCAACTTTGGTTAATTGTAAGTATACTTATCTAATGTGAGAAAGTTAATGAACCATTATTTTGCTCTCATTTATAGTTGGAGTTCTATGGTTGGTTACTTAGGGAGTCCAAAGAAAGACTGTTCCTGCTCCTAAGGCATGTAAGGAAATAAAACAAGGGTCTGTAAAGTTAAAATTTTAGTCACATGATAATAAAAGCATTATCAGACATGAAATGCAGGCCAGAATATAATGGATGACATAATGAAGTAACTCACAAACTGTTTATTGGGGAGGACTGAGAGAGAGACAGACTGACATGCACATACACACAAACACACACACACAGAGATCTGTTATTCTTTTCAGTGATTTGATAAATTACGACAGGAATGGGGTTTGTAGGATAAATGTTTTTCATGCTGGATGCATTCAGGGAAGGCATTCCAGAAATAAAAAAGCAGTATGAGAAAATTGTATATTGTAGATACTTTTAAATAATATACTAAAAATCTGTTTCTTTGCCTATTTACTGTAGATAGCATCTCTGGATTTTCATCTACTTAACAACAATTAAGGACCTCAGAACATATTCTTCTGCCTTATCTCTTTTATTTCTTAACTTTTATTAATGTTTTTATTGTCAAAGTTTAAAACATTTGTGCTCACTTATGATAGTATGGTTATTTTTTCCATGCATTTGGTTTTGGTTGGTTCTGAAAATTAGAAAGCAATAAAAAGGTGCTTATCAAACTTTGGTAATGTAAATAAATGTAATACAGAGTCAGATAGTGTGAATGATAAAGAGTGTAATCACATGTTACTGTGTTTTTTTGCCAACTGATATATATCAAATAAGATAGCATATTTTATCAATTTTTTGAATTGATAAAAATTTGTTTCATAATTTTACCTAGACTCTTTTTGTGGTTTACTGCTCTCTTTGGGGTCTTGAATTGCCCCCTGATATGCCATCCTCACCATGTTAGGTCTGTCAGCTGTCTGACATATACTGTCTGTCTCAACCTATACGTTGAATATTTAGTTCACTATGTGGCTTTCTGTGCCTTCTTCATACCTGCTCCCTGGGATCTTTTTGACTGAAATTTTGAATTTTCTTGATCTCTTTTCCTTAAGTTGTGTTTTAGTTTTGCTATAGTATGTCTATCCTTAAATACATGTGCAGAAAATGTATGCACAAAGTAAACTTTTTGAGTGGTGAAGCATTGAAAAATAAATTTTTTTACAGATTGTTTTGATAGAAATTTCTAGGTGAAAGTAATTTTTTCTTCAGATCTTGGAAAGTTTTGTCTTGTATAGTTTCTAATATGAATTTTGAGGGGAAAGAAATAATTTACTTTCTTTGGTAACTTGTTCTTTATCTCTGAAAGCTTTTTTCTTTCTTTTAAAATATCTTCTTGGTGTTCTAAATTTCACATGATTGTGTTCCACCTTGCTGAGCACTCAGTGGGGTGGGCGGCCTGTTTTATTTTGAAACTGTTGTCTCTTTTTTAAAGCTGGGCTGCCAGCCCCATGCTTATACTGTTCGTGCATTTCTTGAGAATTCCTGGTGAAGGGGTCTGCTGGGTGATATATATATATATATTTTGTGGGGGGTACCTTTTTGTAATATGCCTACCCAGCGGGAGGCCTTTTCCCAGTGTTCTCAAAGGCTTTGTTACTGATAGGACATCCTCCTCTTCATCTTTATTATTATTAGTACTGTTGTTATGTTATTGTCTCCTCAAAATGAGGAAATTATGATATGATGCATATTTCTGTGTATGAGGATAATCCACGCTTTAGAGGCCCCTCAAGTTTCTCCTTTTGGAGTGATGGGTGAACAGGACACGGAGTTATTTATGTTGCCCTGAGACCTGTGGACCGTTCTTGTGACATGGCAGCTGGATGGTGGGGGTCTGGGGTTCAGTGAGTGGTCAAGCCCATGGCCCTGGCAAGAAGTTAGAGCAACTAGCATACTGCCACCAGAACACATTTAAAGATGTGTTCAGAAATTTTAATAAGAAATTTGGCCCTATACAAAATGTGTCATAACTAACTTTTTAAAGGTGGTTTTGTTAATATATGGAAACATACACTCATTTCACCAGTTTTCCCTGAGAGTAGCATTTCCAAACTTAGAAGTTTTTAAGAATGTTTGGGAGAAAACTTGTCAAATGGTGTTTCAGAATTTAATGGAGATTTTTGTTTTTTCTTTTTCTTTTTGGTTGCTGTGCTCCCTTTTGCCTTCTCTGCTATCCGTGTCCTCAGAGCATTCTCATTAATATACCATCTTTGGCATGTATAATGTACACTCACGTTTTTGGCCCAAACTTTCAGGGAAAAAATCTTTCATCTTAATTTTTTAATTCAGTTATTTATTTATTTATATTTAGGTACTTGTTTTTTGTCTCATAAAGGAATTTTAGCATTTATTTTTGAACTTATTATAGTACAAGAAAGTTTATGTAACAAATAATTACAAAACACAAGGGCAAAAATAAGGTACAAGAAATTTTATGTGCCTATAACAAATTTATGATATTTATACATTATAGAAGGCCAAGAACTCTTCATCACTGTTGATATCAGAAGTTATTCCTTTCTAGAGTTACACTTTTAATGCATAAGCATAAATAAAAGAACTAAAAACATTTATATAGACATAGAATTAGTACTACCCATGTATAATGTACATCCTTAGTTTTCCCTCAAAAAATTTGGGCAAAATTGTGTGTATTATACATGGCAAAATACAGTACATTGTTTCAGTCAGTTTGGACTGCTACAAAGAATACCATAGACTGGGTGGATTAAACAACAGACATTTATTTCTCACAATGCTGGGGGCTGGGAAGTCTGAGATCAGGGTGTCAGCATGTGGCATTCTGGTGAGGGCCCTTTTTCTGTGTGCAGACTGATGTCTTCTTGCTGTGTCCTCACATAATGGGGAGGGAGAGGAAGCAAACTCTTTGTTGTCTCTCTCTCTCTTTTTTATTGTTATTCACGTACAGTTGTCTCCATTTTCTCACCACCACTTCCATCCCACCCCCAACCTCCCACCCTCAATCCTTTCCCCCTTTGACTTTGTCCATGGGTCCTTTATGCATGTTCCTTGGTGAACCTTTCCCTTCTTCCCCCCGTTATTTCCCTCCCCTCTGGTTACTGTCAGTTTGTTCTTTATTTCAGTGTCTCTTGTTCTATTTTGCTTGCTTGTTTGTTTTGTTGATTAGGTTCCACTTATAGGTGAGATCATATGGTATTTGTTTTTCACTGCCTGGCTTATTTCACTTAGCATAGTGCTCTCCAGATCCATCCATGCTGATGCAAAGGGTAAGAGCTCTTTCTTTCTTTCTGCTGCGTAGAATTCCATTGTGTAAATGTACTATAGGTTTTTGATCCACTCATTTACTGATGGGCACCCAGGTTGCTTCTAGCACTTGGCTATTGTCAGTTGTGCTGCTATGAACATTGAGGCGCATAGGTTCTTTTGAATTGGTGTTTCAGGGTTCTTAGGATATAGTCCCAGAAGATGTCTCTTTTTATAAGGGCACTAATTTCATCACAAGGCCTCTAGCTCCCAAAGGTCTCATCTGTGAATACCATCACTACTGGGGATTAGGGTCTCAATGTATGCATTCTGAGGGGACATAAGCATTCAATTCATAGCATATGTTTAAGGTTTTTTAGTCTCTTTTATCTCAGTATTCAGTTCTCCCTTCTGTATCTTTGCACTTCTGCACAGATCACAACTCATATGAGACCAGCTTATTGAAATAAGTGAAATGAAGCAAAGGTTTCACTCAGTTGCTCTCTCTCTCACGGAAGCCAGGGCATTCCTGTAGGCACTGTGGTGACGGGACATGTGTTTGAAACCTGATAATGCAGAAACATTGATTTTGACTTGTAGAGAATATTTCCATATTAACTTTCTGATTTCTTATGCTGCCTCTACTACTTTTTACTGTGGGTGACAATATTAGTAACTTTTATATTAAACTTTTAGTCTTTTAAAACTATTCAATATTTCTATCTAAGTAGCTGCAGAAAATCCCTATGTAAACAAAACCTTATTAGGTTCCTTCTGTGGGTCACATATTATCCTAGCTATTTTATGTTTCAATATGCTACGTGAACGTGGCAGAATTTATTTTTGATGACACTTGAAAAGTAATTTAACACTTGAAGAAGCATGTAACATCTGAATTTTTGGCGATCCCTGGTTAGAAATCTGTTTGCATTACTAATTCCAAATAGAATACTTTATCTATCTGTATATTCAGTAAAAAAAACCCAAAAAACAAAACAAAACAAAGGTCTTACTGTGCAGACAGTTAATTTAATACTATAGGGGGAAAAGGCATTATTAGTCACTGACAGAATTTCTTGAGGTTCAACAAAAGCTGTAGGCTCTGGAAGGCAGGTTGGAATTAGAAGGTTGTGGAGTTTGTATAGTACATAATGGATGAGCAACTCAAGAATGGGAGGCATCAGACTCTGCATGGAAAGTTGAATGAAACTAAAGAAAGGAGAATCTGAGACAGGAGCTCCTCATTCTTCTGTAACCCTCTCAGCTAAATACATCAGTCTGAGAGACAACTTTTGGCAAGCACAAGGTTACTAATGTGCTGCCCGGTTGCAAACAGTCTGAAAGCAAAGAACGACTCTTTATGAATGGAGCAGTTTGATTTAGCAGATGCTTAAGGAACCCAGACAAAAAGGCTTAGACACAGGAAATAAGCTATGTAAAATTTGCATTTTCCTTTTGATCAGTTCACTTCATAGCCTTCTATACCTTCTTTCTTTATGCAGGGTGGGGAAAAAGTAGGTTTACAGCTGTTTATATGGAAAATAATACAATAATTAATGAATAATAGTCCAAGAATAAATGCTGTGTTCACGTGCTCACAGCTGTCAATCTACGTCCCCCATCCTGTATTTTTCAAAACATGATATTTAGAATTAATATTGTAACTTTTGATAAATGTATGAAAGTTATGACTTATTTTCTTTCTTTTTTAAAGCAAGTTTTGAAATAAAATTATATTGAGTTTTTTCCCCTTGGTGTTATAAACAGTGTTATCAGTTTTGTGCTTTGTGAATACACAGGAACAGAAACGTTCATTCACAACATGTGCTTACACATGACCAGTGTATTTTATGAGCAGTTTTTGCCTCCAAACAATGCACACTTTATGTTTATATGCCATTCATATATACACATTTATTTGCTTATTCTTTGTGGTATTTTAAAAGGTAAATATATATGTATTGGGTGTATATATATTCCTTTTTTCTACAAAGAATGGTATTTATACTTATGTGTTTTTAATTATTTACATTTTATTTACTTTATAAAGTAAATTTAAGATACTAAAGAATCACATTTTTAAAAGATTTTATTTATTTATTTTTAGAGAGAAGGGAAGGGAAGGAGAAAGAGAGGAACAGAAACATCCATGTGTGGTTGACTCTCAGTCACCTCCAACTGGTGACCTGGCCCACAACCCAGACATGTGCCCTGACTGGGAATTGAACCAGTGACCCTTTGGTTCTCAGGCCAGCACTAACCCATTGAGCCACACCAGCCAGGGCGAATGACATGCTTTATTTTACTTAGTCTGTATACCAATATTTGACAAAATTTGCCAGTCCAATTTTTTTCTTGGACTGAAATATGAAAATTTTAAATATATATTTATTTATTTTAAATTTTTTAACTTAATATTTATTTTATTTTTCCATTACCATTTAGCCCCCTCATACTCTCTTCCCCCAGCAATCACCACACTGTTGTCCATGTCCATGCATCCTTTTTCATTTTTGCTCAACCCCTTTATGTTTGTCTATATGATGTTCAAAGCAAAGTGTGTGACATTTTTAAAAAGCATTTATTTTTGCCCTTTTAAAATGTATGTTGTTCATCAAAAACTGTGAGAGTATGGGTGGGATCAGTACCAGTTTAGTCCACTTGTGGAAAACCAACTAAAATCAAAGTCATTTCCACATTACAGAGCCTAACAGAGAGGTCTAGGAGATTTGAACTTAATGTTTTAAGTTCAAAATTGCTTTTTAACTTAAAATGGCCATGTTTTTTGCAGTTATGTAATGATTATTCCTACACTCAAGTGTTGATAAGTTGGGTTTTGAAAAGCTGAATATTAAGATGTTGAAAGTTTGTGTAGATCAGGGTTCCCACAGAGCTCAATTTGTGTTGGAGAGATGAATCAGCAAATATTTCTTGTGTAGCTGTTGCATTTCAGGTCTCTACCATATACTGGGGAAAATGCTGAGGCAGACACAGACCCACAAGGACTCTACAGTCCTTTTGGGAAGTGAAAGTCTTGAACACCCATAATGATGATCAAGCAAGCAATAATGGAATTAGAATGAAGTCTGAGTTTAGTGAGAGTAGCAATAGAAGTTCAGAAAGAAATAGAATCAAACAGGCTAGAGAATCCAAGGAAATCTTCATGGGAGAGAAGGAAATGTAGTTGTTCTTTAAGAGTGGATATACTTTGGGCTTGTGAAATGATGAAGGGAGGCCATTCTGGGTGAGCAGGACACCATGGAAGTTACTCTGGAGGTCATGTTCATTAACTATAGGGACACTACATGTTATGCATGTATTGCATTTCTTTAAACATAAAAGCGTGTTAAGTCATATTTGGAGTTTGAATGGTCATCTGAGTGTGAATATTCTTTGCTAGAGAAGGGGTTTGGGTGACTGTTAGAGGTGTGGACCAGTGGAAGAGAGGAAAAAGATGTGGATAACTCTCTGATATTTTGTGTCAAGGTAGTTGGCTACAGGTAACAAGGAGGAAAAGCAGATGGCAGGACTGGTGATGGTAGTGGTGAGGAGACATGAAACAGAGAGAGTAGTTTTGATTTTGGATATTTTATCTGCAAAGTTTCTGTGTGATGTTTATGCTATATTTAATGGCAGTTGGTTATAAAGTTTTTGAAATTTGAAGGAGCTATCCTGACATTATTAGGGAGAGGGTATAAATTATAAGATAAAGGTCTTAGAACCCTGGGAAATAATAATAACTGAGGGGCAGAAGGAGCTCAGGACACCCATGAAGGACATTGAAACAGAATGGAGAATGAACAAGGAAGAAAATGAAGTTGCTAAGTTATCGATTGGTGGCCTTTATCCATATTTACTTTGTTGCCCCTTGCAATTAAAACATTTTTTAAAAAAATTTCTGTTCTTTCCATTTTTTGTTTTGTCTTATTTGTTTATCATAGTTGGAAACAGTGGAGTTGGTGAACATAAATCCACCAATCCCACCTATCAGTCCTAGATTTGGGGAAATCCGAAATATTTCTTTAATGGTTACTCCAGACATTGCAAATGGAGAAATTGGCTTTATTAGCAATCTTCCGATCATTTTACATGAACCAGAAGATTCCGCTGCTGAAGTGGTAAGTAGGCTTTCTCTTATCACTGGGGCCTAATGAGTTTGAGATAATGTACAGACACTAATTTTTTTATAGGGTTAGTATATCGAGTTAACAGGTAGTGAAATGGTGATAGCTTCACCATTTACAGCTAGTCTTCAATATGTAATTTGAAAGAAGTAACTGATGAATGTGTAATTTTCCATCATCTTTTGCCATATCTGATAAAAATAAAATTAGCATTTTATTTGCTCACAGCAAAAATAGTATATTTTGGTTTGGCTGCTTTTGGATAATGCTATGACATTTGATAGAGTGATAGCCAAAACATAGTTTGGGGGGAGGGGCAAGTCATGTATACCACAGGCCTGGGATACTGTGCTTGGTAGTGGAGGTGATAGTGATAAGGTTGTGGAATGCGTAATCTTAGGAATTCTGTATCATATGTATATGTGGGGAAATTATTGCATACACCTCCACCCCACCCAGACATAAAAGCATGTTCACATATATAGTATCCTCCTTGCGCGCCCTACTCTGGTTGAATTTTCTCACTGTCTATCTAGTGACCTTTATCCTTAATTCCCTGAATCATAGTCTGTCAGTCTCTAAGACCCTATCCAAGTCTCTCACACTTGCATATGATTTTAACCTGTTTGAGGTTCAGATCAGGAATGAGGAAAGCAGTTTATGATAGCAAAGCCTCATGTCAAAATATGGTGACCAAAACTTTCTTTGTTTATACATTTGATTCTGTATATTAGCAGAGAAGCTCCACTTTCAAGATGGTTCTGATTTTTTATATTTTTCTTTTAAAAAAGTAGAAAAAAACTAAAAAAGATTTAGCTTGCTCTTAGTGTGCATTGTTTTTATTCATTTGTCTTATAAAGCTGTAAATTTACCATTTTATATTTTTCTCTTGAGGGAAATTAGCTTTTGGGGAAAGTTTTGGGCACCATGACCTTTCATTCCTCCCCTCCTGGGAAACAGCAGAAAAAGTGAGTTTCCCTTTGTTCTCTCTGTCCCATCTACAGCCTGGATCACGCCCACTCCCTCTGGGGATTTAAGGGTGTAGCCCTCTGTTACACTTTCAGTCTTCCCTAAGAATCTTTGTTCTGTAGCCTCCAGCCCTGACCACTGCTGGGCAGATTAGCAGGATTTTTAGTGAGGAAAATGTCTTCCTTTTTTTTTTTCCAAGATGGGTGGTGTTAAAGGTCAAAAAGCAAAGAGGATACCTTATTTAGGAGTTTAAAAAGAAAAGAGTATTTACAATTAAGTATTCATTTATTATATATTAAACTTCTTCATGATTTACAGTGTCCTTTTATTACATATAATAATGTGTACTACACTTAAATAAACTACCAGATACACTCATTTCAGAATTATTTTAATAGCTTCCATTTATTTAGCTCCTACTCTGGAGAGGTACTCTAATCCTCACTACAAACTTGCCAAACAGGGAACCACTAACTTCATTTCGCATGTGGAAATGAGGTGGGAAAAGTTAAGTGACTTGCCCAAGTAATCCAGAGCCATGATTTGAAAATCTGATTTTGTTTGTACTGCATTATATTGTGCTGCAATATTATTATATTGGTTAGAAACATTTCATATTGTTACTTATATTATTTTTTTCTTATATTGCTCCTAATCACTTTAGGATGCATTTTACGTAACATAAATTTTTCCCATTGTAATGACAAAGATTTATTTTTGTTTATATTGTGACATTACATTAATTTGTTTTTTTTTTTTTTTTTAGAGAATCTGGGATGGAAATTTACTCTTCAGCCAAATTGTTCTATTTTTTTTATCACTCTGTTTTTTAAATATTTGTCTTTTTGTTTAGCCACCCCTAGTTAGGTATGCTTTTTGGTGGGGGCAATTTTGTGAATTTGATTAACAAAAACTAATAAATATAATTCTATCAAATTATTTTCAAGCATAAAGAAAGGCTTATGCAAATGTTTTTAAAGTTATTTAATGGCTCACTTTTTCATGCAGAGTATTACATATATTCACATAATAACATGTGAACACGATCACTGAAAAGCTTATATAATTTGTGACTATGTAGGAAATTGTTTTGTTTTTATAAGGTATACATTCCCTTACATCGGGATGGAACTGATGGCCAGGCTACTGTCTATTGGAGTTTGAAGCCCTCTGGCTTTAATTCAAAAGCAGTGACCCTGGACGATATAGGTCCCTTTAATGGCTCTGTTGTATTTTTATCTGGGCAAAGTGACACAACGATCAACATCACTGTCAAGGCTGATGACGTACCGGAAATGAATGAGACGGTGACACTTTCCCTAGACAGGTAATGATCCTTTTAGATATTGATTGCTTAGTGATGTTTATATTTTCGAATACTTAGAAATAATTTTGTTTTTTGTTTTAATTCTTTACTCCATATAAAGTAAAAAGAAAAATCTAAGAGAGAATGTTCTGCTGGATCTCTAACTATTCTGTTGTTTGTTGATGGCCTCTGGTTAGACCGTGACTGTTTTGACATTGTGAACTTTTACCCTGCTATTCATTGTGAGGAAAGATTTCACAGAGAATTTATAGAGAGTTTAAGATAAATCTTAAGCATAGCTAATATGCTGTTGTATTAAAAAATAGGCCATAACAAATCTAAAATATTAGGTTAAACAAACAGCCCTGCTGCTTTCGTTTTCAACAGGGGAGAGGATTAGAGCTCTTTTGAGTGAGTTAAAAGAAACTGTTAATCTTCATATAATGAAATTCTTTGTTTTATGGAATTTAAATCTTAAATAATACTTGTATTTCAGATAATCAAAAATAATAAAAATTTAATGGTTATTTTTTCTTAATTATAAGGGTTCACTTAACGTTTCTCTGTGGGTAGTTTATATTAAGAAAAGATCACAGTCATCATAGAGATATTTTTAATAATTCAGAAAACCTTTCCAAAAATGAAAAAAAACTGTGTTTAGTTGATGTTAGTTATTTACATTAATAACTAACAGAAGAAGTCAAAAGGAAGTGTGTTTACTACAGTTCTGTTTATATGAAAGTTGTTAACATATTAAGTTAGTGTGACCTGAGAGCTTTGAAAAATTCATATTTTTAAAGCAGTAAAATTTACAGATAAATTTAAAAGTATTATTTCATATTGTATTAATCAAGATTAAAGTAGTAATTATTTTATGTGACCCTTGTTTCTATACTTTCCTATCAGCCTCTTAGAGGTTTTTCTTTGAGGGTGTTTTGTGTAAACACATTTCATAAACCTGATGAGTATTTGTTTTTTTATGCGAAAGAAAAATACAGAATATAGGGAACAAATTGATTCAATGTCTGCTATTCATTTGGTTTGTTTTCACAACCATATTATGCTTACTTTAAAAAGTAAAATAAAACAACAAGAACAAAACAAGCAAAACAAAATAAATATAAAATACACTGCCTAAATGACTTGGGGGTTTAACATATTTTACATTAAGCTTAAGCAAAGATATTTCTTATGAAAAAATTAGTGAAACGTAAACTGAAAATCATCATTTTTTGACTTATGTGCTTTTTGTCTTTAAGCTGGTTTTGAGTACTTACTAAAGCAATGGACAATCTTTAAAAAAAACTAAAGAAAAATGAACCTCAATTATAAATCAAAAACATAGCAATCCATAGAAACTTGTGAATTCAGCTGAGTTTCTGCTCTAGATTAAATGTTGAAGAATAATTTAAATTTTATCTTTACAAGTTCATAGTGGCTATTCTTTGTACTCTTTCAAAATAGTCATTTTTACCCTTATATAAACTTTTGAAATTAATTAAATATAATTTTTAAGTTTTTTTCTCTTTCTTTTCTATGGGTAAAAAACAGTTCACAAAGAAATACAAATAGTGGGGTACAGAGTTTCAGAAATCATTGTGCTTCTGTCTTTTGAAATAGAGGACATTTGTCCAATTTATACTAAAATGTTTTAATTCAAATAGTAACTAATGCATACTTGTATTATCTCAATTGTGCATGAACGAGAATGAGCTAATTACATTTGAGCGTCCAAGACACATTTGTATTTCATTAAATAAATGTGAGAATGAAATATGTGATTTGAAATAATATATTTCATCAAAACTTCCATCTCAGATTTGCAAATTTTTAAAAAGACTAGAATGAATGGATGCTAGTATGTGTGATTACAGTAAGTTACAATATAATGTTGCAACAAAAAAATAATACAATCGTATTTACAGTCTACAATTTTAATAAGGATTTTAAATGCAAATTTTCTGTATTCCAATTATAGATAAAAGTTTTCCTGGTATTGAACAATTTATAATGATTTTAGTGCCATACCAGTTAAAAATATTTTATTGTTTACTTTTCCCCAAGTCAATAACCAATTAATTTTATGCTAATTTATTTTTTTAGTTTTGATGTATGTGCTATATAACCCCTTATTTATAGTGTCATTTGACTTTAAAAGTGAAGCAGTAGGTCTGTATATTTTGACATGTGTTTTTCAATGCTATTTGAAAATATACTGCATTGGGGATTTGGAAAAGTGTTTAGATTTCCTGATACAAAGTTATATTTAAGTAATGTTTGTCATAGTTAAATGATACAATGATATGGCTTCTTGTAAATGATGAGAGCTATGTTTTTCTCTGCTTGTAGAGTTTATTTTTTCCAAGCACAACTGGCTTTAGATCTGAGGATAGAGGTTTTTATTTTTTTTGAACCTAATTAAAGCTGCTAAGCAATTATAAGCTGGGCTGAATGAAATTTGCTCAGCTGCTGCGGTTTGTAAGCATGCACAGCGCTTGGCAGGCCCCAGCGCCTTGGAGCAGGTCTGGAAAGGAATGTCTTCAATGGGTCCTGCATGCTGGCTGGCCATGGGGTCATCTTCCCTAAGTGGGAACTGCCAACCCCCTTGCTAGCATTTGTCAATAGCAAAGAACCCAGTGTGCAGAGTTCCCATAAAGTGCATATTACTAGCTCACGTGGGAAAAGAAGCAAGACTTTCTTTAACTTAATTTTTACCTTGCCATTCTAAGTTTCTAGCAATATTAGTGAGATTTTGGCAAATGATCTCTGTCTCGTTTTTCCCCTTCCCACCTTCCCACGCTTCTTTATGTGTCGACAGAGTAGAAACTGAAAGGTTTGTCGTGTATTTTGGGTAAGTGTACAAGATAATGCCTGGTTTTTGTGATTCAGCATTTTGCTTTGCAAGCCATTGTTATGGAGACAGCTGCTGTTCTGCATGACCACAGGTCTTGAGACATTCTGCTTGTCCACCTGCCTGTGCATGCTTTGTGTGTACTGTCATTTCTCAATGATAAGGGGAGCTTATATAGGAAGCCTTTTTCTCTGAGTTTTAGATTATGAATGCATTTAAGATAATCTGATAAAAAGTTTGACAATTAATGTATTTACATATGAGGAATTAAAATTTTTAACTTTCCTTATGGTTTACATACAGTGTAGGAAAAAGTTAATGTGCTGTGTTTGTGAAATTCTCACTTAACATCTTTATGAATCCTGTAGTTTGTTTAACAGAGAATTTGTAATCAAAGCTTTCATCTCTTCCATTGGTTTGCATGCAAGCAGTTTCTGCCTGTATTTTCTCAGCTGTATAAAGAACTTTTAAAAAAATTGCTTTTTACCTAAGAGTAGCATATTTTTAAAAAGTTAAAAAAAATTTTTGTGTAGTGCTCCAAATGGGTTTTTATATTTTGTATTGTGATCCCATTTTCCTGTCTCCTAGCTTATTAATTAAAATTAAAAAATTTATTTTAATGAAAATTTCTTTAATTTTAATGAATAAAAATATTGATGTGAATGAAATATGGGAAAATTTGCTAGGAAAGTCATATGACTGCATTAACAATATAACACACAACTGTCTTATTATTTGGGCTAATCCCTTTTGTGGCCACTAACTAGTATGCTAGATATTGGTTGTCAAGTTTCCAAAAGCGAGGAAAGGATGTGAATTCAGACTCTCTGTTACATAGGAAGTGAGCTATCCTTTCTACATATTAACTGTGGCTTCATTGTGATCCTGAGGTCTGTTCAAGAGTACTTTTTGGTTCAATAGAAAGTGACATTTGGAAAGGTTTAGAGCAGCTTGCAGGATTGAGAATTCTCAAAGAGCATGCAGGCTTTTAAACTCTCAGAGCCTTGTAGTCTCAGTCCCTTTGATCATTCTAATTATACACTGAACATAAAAACCAGAAATAAAAAACATCTGTTTTAATATGTTCCTTTGAGATATGTATAGGAATTGTTATAACATGTGATGCATTTAAGATCCATTTGATTCCATTTTTATATGGACTACATTTAATGCATGAGATTAAAATTGAGGTGAATAGGAACATATAAAAGGTCAAAGAAGATTTCTAAAATATAATCATGAAAAGGGAAAATGTTTTTCCCTTGCATCCACATAGTTACCCAACTTTTATTCATTTAGTATAATCTTAGGTGGTGAATTTTAAAAGAAATTCAAGTGTATGTAAAGTTAAAACAATTTTAGTTAAACATGTTTTCAATCTTACAAATGAGTTCTTCTAAAACCGGAAACAAACCTGTAAATTTGGTATTTAATAAGACTACAATATATTTACAACCTTTGGTTACTGTATTCCTGGTGTACATATGCAGCGTTTGGTTTCAGTCAAATATAAAGGATATAATGAATTCAGAAATAGAAGTTTCCTCATAAATGTTATGAGTAAAACTGTTTTTCTCTTAAGTGATTTTAATATGCTTAAGTTCAATTTAAGTTGTTTAAACTCCTAATAACCTTTATATTCATTATGTGAAAGTGTTGTGAATATTACCTTAGAACTCTTTAAAAGTCAGAAGTAAGACTATAGGTAGTGGGTGTTTTTTTCCCCTCTGACTTCTTCAGGGTCAATGTGGAAAATCAAGTGCTGAAATCTGGATATACCAGCCGTGATCTTATTATTTTGGAAAATGATGATCCTGGGGGAATTTTTGAATTTTCTCCTGCTTCCAGAGGACCCTATATTATACAAGTAAGTTGAAAGAAGCTTCAATCTACTCTGTACTCAGAACTTCAGAAGGATTGTAACAGACTTGAATTTTTGTGGATTTGTATTTGTTTTTGTTTTAAGGAGGGAGAATCTGTAGAGCTGCACATCACTCGGTCCCGGGGAGCTCTCGTTAAGCAGTTTCTACGCTACTGGGTAGAGCCAAGAGATAGCAATGAATTCTATGGAAACACAGGGGTGCTGGAATTTAAACCTGGGGAAAGGGAGATTGTAATCACCTTGCTAACAAGATTGGATGGGATACCAGAGGTACAGGACTTTAATTTTTTCCTTGTGCTTTTGTGGAAAGTTGATAGTATCTAGTATATTATTAAATGTAATATTTTTAACATTGACAAGAGACACAGGAAAGGAAGCGGGCAAGAATGGATTGAGAAGTATTTGTGGATGAAAAAAGAAGCAATGCTTAAAAAACAGAGTAAGGAATCCAGATTTCAATGACGTATGTTTGCCCTACAAAAAGAAATACCACACAATATGAAACTTTGAGCATGTGATCAGTTTTCATCACCTTTTAGTTCTATGTCTTATTATATGTCATCTGCACTGACCACAACTTTTAATGATATGGTTTTAAACTGAAGAAGTTTTTCTTAAAATTATTTTTTTTAAAGGAAATAAATTTAAGTTTTATATTAAGGATAACAGGCATAGTTCCATGTGCTTACACATGAGTGCTTACATAGCTTTTAAACTAATTTTATTTTTTTACTCTCATTAGTTTAAATGACTAGGTCATCAGTGATAAGGTCCAGTCTTCTTACCATTTTGGAGTAGTGTCATTGTTTATCTTTCCCCTTTTGGGTTATGTACACTTATATCTGGTGTCTCTTCTTAACTGATGGGAGAGTGTTAAAACTTTTTTAAGGAATAATATCAACTCTTTTGTCCTTTGAGTGAGTTATGTGTTTCTAAAAATTTGACTGTATTAATATCCTTGAATATATGTATATTTTGCCTGCTCTGAAAACTTCAGATGTGTATTTTTCCTAATTTGACATGTTCATTTTAGTTGGATGAACACTATTGGGTGGTCCTCAGCAGCCATGGCGAACGGGAAAGCAAGTTGGGAAGTGCTACCATTGTCAATATAACAATTCTGAAAAATGATGATCCTCATGGGATTATAGAATTTGTTTCTGATGATCTAATTGTTACGATAAATGAAAGTAAAGGAGACGATACCTATAGTGGTAATTTATTTTGCTTTTTATATTCATTACTGTTTCCTGAAAGGAAATTAATAATTTTTAAATTCATCTCATTAGCAGATAGTTAATTTTTAGTTGTCTGTCTTAGAAATGACACGAAGTGCAGAAATTGGTATTTTTAAAATCATATTTATGATGGCTATTTTTGTTTTGTACATAGTATTGTGATGATACTGATGATTTCAGTTATATTTTGATTTCAATTAGCCATATGTGGTGGAATTCAGACACTCAAGAATGAATTGAATCAAATAGAAAAAATTTTGAAACTGAGAGTAATTGCTGGGGAACTACTGCAGTGCTCTGAAATGAGACGTAGTTTATTTTTAGAGCAATTTTCTGGGTAAGGAAATCACTTTTGAGTGTGCAGCTTCCTCTAGCTGGAAATGGTAGCAAATATCCTTATAGGACTTTGTGATAGGTGTATCTAATTAATCACCATTCTGTTCCGAATGCTGAATGATCTTTGAAATCCCAACTGGGATAGAAATGATTGAGTCCATTTGTTTTATCACCCATATGCCTACAAAGTGATGACTAGGCGGAGGTACTTTTGCATGTACCTTGGAGGGTAGGCTAAGCAAATAATTGGCTTTTGTCAAAAAGAAGGCTTATTTTTACTTTTGCTTTTTTGAGCAGTTTCTTTACTCATCATTTAAAAATTAATATGTACTGA
The DNA here is from genome assembly GCA_028533065.1 of Trachops cirrhosus. Classification (NCBI taxonomy): domain Eukaryota; kingdom Metazoa; phylum Chordata; class Mammalia; order Chiroptera; family Phyllostomidae; genus Trachops; species Trachops cirrhosus. The sequence goes on along the minus strand of CM052540.1, from coordinate 139,635,706 downwards.
CATATATTATACCCCTTTTTATTTTACAGCTGTTTATGGTGTAATAAGAAATCGAGGCAATTTTGGTGATGTTAGTATATCCTGGGTGGTTAGTCCAGACTTTACACAAGATGTATTTCCTGTCCAAGGGACTGTTTTCTTTGGTGATCAGGAATTTTCAAAAAATATCACCATTTACTCCCTTCCTGATGAGGTAAGTGTCACGTATACAATTCTCTTGTTGTTATTGCTTAATGACATTTTCTTGACAATTAAATATCTGATAATATGTCTTGTTGTGAGTATATTCATAAAGAACTCAGGTATGATAATGTATTAGTATAAGTCAAAAGAGAAATCGTCTTTTTGGTTTTCCTGAAGGCATTCTTAGAACTAATAGTGGCCAGTGACACTGTAGGTGTCAACTATCAGGGATTCACAGTTGGGGGAGAGGCGAAGTGCTTGCCTCTGCTCAGGCCCTTTGAAAACAAGGGTGCCGTGGTGCCACCTACTAAGTATCCTATGGTAACACCCCCACAATCAGGATAGTGGACCAGACGGATTATGGTGGATTTAACGTGGTGTTCATCTTACTGATGATGAAGAGAAAGAACGCAGTAACAGTGAGAGTGTACCTTTCTGAGGGGAACTGCATTTAGAACAGCTGGGAAAGCCTATCTCCTTTACTTCCAACTTGTCCCATGAGAGACAAAATTAAGCACTCTTTTACCATGTGAAGAAGTCCAGCTCCTATGGATGAGTCTAAAGAGAAACAGGGTCCACCTGGGGATTCAAATAGGCTCCGTGATGTGGGCAGCCTCATGTTGGTGGGACGTGGGAATGAGGTCTTTATGACACACTTGGGTGAAACTTGAGTGGTATTTGTAAGTGGCCTTTGAGAGCTTTCGTTACTATTATGAACTCAGTTCTAAATAAGTCCAAAAGTTATTTTTCTGTTCCATTATTTTTCTTGTAAAGAACCTATATCCCATTTTTGTAAAGAAATAATATGTAATATTTTTACTTTAGCTTATATAAGGCAAAATATCTATTTAAATTAAATTTCATAGTGAGTCAAAATAAAGTGACTGGCTGAATGCATGTGAAAATTCTGGGGATGGGGCCTAAGTCCTCCTTGAATAATTTTGGGTGGTTCTGCCTCAGAAATGGAAATCTAGATTAGCTGTTATTAGTAGAGCTCTGTTTTTAAAAAGGTAAAAATAGTTTAGGAATATACAGGGTCCAGCATAAATAACACCCCTTTTTTATTACAAAATCTTTTATTACAAAATCATAAGCATGCAATTCTGTATGCTTGTAAACTCAAGCACACCATGTGACATTTTAGGTGAAATGTTCAAATTAAAACTATAAATTATTACACCCATTTTATTACCTACCAACCACACTCAAGCAGGCGTTACTTCTGCTGGACACTGTATAATGGAATTATTTGTACAAATCACCTGACTTAAAACATGTGTAACATTTTTCAAAAGATTCCAGAGGAAATGGAGGAATTTACCATTACTCTACTTAATGCCACTGGAGGAGCTAAAATAGGAAATAAGACTACTGCAACTCTGAGGATTAGAAGAAATGATGACCCCATTTATTTTGCAGGTGGTATTGTTATTGTTTTTTAGTGAGTTTGCATCTTTCTTGAACAGTGTGTGTATGCATTTTAAATTATTTTTAACTGAACATTTTTGATAAAGCACAATTGATGCTTGTTTAAATATGATTCTATGATTTGTTGGAATGATCATTATTTGACTTTTTTGATGTTTTAACAAATATTTTTAAACATCTTCTGTAGGAAAAAAAATAGTACTGTTTTGTTAGCCTTGTTCTCCCCCTACCTTCAAATTTCAAGGTATTTTCTTTCCTTTGTGCAAAAATGAGTACTCTTCCCTATAACTTCTTCAAATCCACAGTGTAGCCAATTCAGGCCCTGGGTGTTGTACATAATGGATGATCACTTACTATAGTCACTAACATTGAATGGACATATAAATCACAGCTTCTCCTTTTTTTTTTGCCACTTTAATGGTTTCTTTAGAACTGTCTTTTGGCACCTAAGACATCTTTTAGCTTTACTTGTGAGATTTAATTGGTGTCTAAATACCCCTTCAGGCTTTTTTGCAAGATGTTCAGTTTACAAATGAAGGAATCTTTTAAACCTCTTGCATTTTACTGATTCATATTCTTAATCTTTGGTTGTTATGTACTTAATTAATTCATCCTTTGTTCAGCCTTCTGCTAACTGCTGTGGTGAAATTAAAAATAAGATATCTAGGCATTTTCTCAAGGAATTTACAGTTTAAATTTGGAAATGAGGTGTATGAAATAGTAGACAGAGGATTTCAGATTGTATGTAAGTTACTAACAAACTGGGTTTTGAAGACAATGGATTCTGTAGGATTTAGGGCAAGAGGAAGGCCATTGACTAGAAGTAATCAAAGGAGGCCTCATATAGGATTTGGGACCAGAGATAAGTCTTTAAGCAAAGACGTATTGGAGGTGATTTCTTGTGGGGACAGGAAGAAACATAAAGAGACCAGAGAACATGTAGATGGAATATGAAAAACTCATATGTCCCTTTTTTTCTTTGTGAATATTTCAGAACCTCGTGTAGTGAGGGTTCAGGAAGGTGAGTCAGCTGACTTTACAGTTCTCAGAAATGGATCTGTTGATGTTGCCTGCACTGTCCAATATGCTACGATGGATGGGAAGGCTACCGCCAGAGAGGGAGACTTTGTTCCTGTTGAAGGAGAAACGCTTGTTTTTGAGGTCGGAAATAGAGAGCAGAGAATATCTGTATTCATTAAGGAAGATGATATTCCAGAAACAGATGAATCCTTTTATGTAATCCTCTTTAATTCAACAGGTAAATAAACTCTATTTTCATGGCTGATTTGTTGTTTCAGTGCTTTTATTAAGGTGACATTATATATTCCTGTCTAGTAGCCAAATAGTACTTAACCAGCATCTGTGACTGTTCCAGAGCAAAATTGTTTCATTGCTTTCTTGAGGGATGGGGTGAAGAATATGTGTTGAACCTTCATGTATCTGGTATACTCTATGGCATTATTTTTTAATCTTTTTTCATAGTGTAGCACACATAGAAAATAATGATATTATATAAGAAATAAAAATCTTGTACTAAAGCTGTGCTAAGCTTTGTCTAGTCACACAATGGCTTGCGGCATCAAGGATTCTGTGATGCCTGCTCTTCTAACAGGGTGCTCGGCATACTGGTTGGGAAGCTAGATTCTCTAGGTCACTGAGCACAATTGGCTGTTTGATAATTCTTTGAAGCTATTAGCCATAATGAATGACAGTTTGCAAGGGGGAATAGTAGGCTCTTCATTCTTCTTCGTACTGTAAGTGAAGTAGGATGTTTTAACTCCAATATTTGGGCCCTGAGGAGGTTTTGACTCTACCTTTAGTAAGTTGGAGGAGCTGTGGCATATTTTAATATTTGTTTTATTATTTTAAGACTACAAAGAGCTATTTTTTTCCTGAACCTTTTGAGAGTAAGTTGAAGACATGATTCTTCATCACCCCTGAAAACAATGGTGTTTTCTACACATAAGGTTATTCTCCTACATAACCACAGCATGACCATTAAAATCAGGAAGTTAATATTAATATAATCATTGCCTCAGAGACCATTTGAATTTCCCCAGTTGCCCCAATTATATTCTTTCTAGCAAAATGGTCATTTCCTGAATCATGTATTGCTTTTGATTGTCATGTCTCTTTAATTTCTTTAGTTGTGAGTAGTTCCTCAGTCTTTCCTCGACTTCCATCATCTTAAGAGTAGGGAAGATTACAGACTGGTTATAGAATGTTCCTCATTTTGGGATTTGTTTAATGTTTCATCATTACCAGATCCAGGTTTGCATCCTTGGCAGGAATTCCATGGAAGGTGATTCTGTGCTCTTGTCCTGTCTCTGCAGTCGGCACACAATTTTGTTCTATCCCTTTACTGCAATGTTCACTTTGACCAAAATGTAGGTGGTGACTGCTTGCCTTGTCTGCTGTACCTTTTCTTCTTTGTAGTTAGTAAATTTTATGAGGAAGATTCTTTAAAATACGTAAACATCTAGTTACTCATCAGACTTTCAGTTATTATATTGATGTATTAGTCAGTATGGACTCATGGTTTCTATTTAATGCATTGGGTTTTGTTTAGCATCATTATTTCTTTTGATGGTCAAATGTCCTAAATTTGGCCAGTGAGACCCTGTTCAAGATGACTTCTTTGTCTTTTTGCCTTGTCCCTGTGATTATTTGAACATTTTCTTCTTTTTGGCATAGCAAGATGTTCCTAACTCCTCTTGTACTTTTCCTTTCACAACTCTGAAGTTGACAGCTTCTCCAGGGAACCTGGTTCCTTTTAGTGAAGAATGTTATTTAGAAGCCAGGATCTGGCACGAGGTGTGCTGATTGTCATTGTGGTTACACTCCTCCTAGGTCCTCATGTGTACAGAGATAGGGAATATATGTATGTATGTATGTTTGTATGTATACATATGCACAGTTTACATGTCTAGTTCTGTGTCCAGCTATGTATATTGAAAACCAACAGTGCACCCCGATATTTCCATTTCTATCTGGTATCACAGGGTTCATTCTAGTTTTCTCCTTCTCCATATTTGTCCCTCCCTTCTCCCATAGAGAGAAAGCAGCTCCCATTATCTTTAATATAATTAGTAATTTGATCAGTTCTCCCTGTATGTGACCACTTTCCAATTGCTTCTCCTACTGTCTTTCCACTATGAGATTGTCTTTCTTACTGCACTAGGGTTCAAGCTTCCTGCTCTAGGCCAACTCCCTCTCCCTCCTGTAGCTGCCTTCATACTTCACACAACCCACCATCCAATAGCAGCTTTTCTACCATGGAGATGCCTTCCTTACCCTACATAAGCTGTACCACCTTGTGCTGATCACTGTGTTGTCCTGCGCTCCACCCCCGTGTGAATGCCTACTGCATGCACTGACTTGTGCATTTGGGACTGAAATATTCAGAGAGGAAGAGGAAAAGAAAGAGAACATTTAATTTTTGTTCATGCTGTGTTTCTCTATATTCTCCCTGTCTCTTTGTCTCTCTTCTCCATTTGTATCTCTCTTCCTATTCCCTTTCCTTTCTTTCTCATTTTTCAAATAACTAATACAATTTTTAAAAATAAGTAGGAACTGTCACCTGGTGAGAACAAATTTGACTTCATACAATAATGGCCACAAAAAAAATCTCATAGTTGCACAAAACATAATTAGTGAGATCTTATGTAAACCAAAACCATTTTGGTGAATCTGATTACTATCCTAAAATTTAAATGAAAGAAACTTCAATGGGGGAAAATACAGAAAACTACTTGAACAACAATTTTAAAAAAAGAAATTTTTACAGATAAAATGTTTTTGGTAAAGTAAAAGTAGAAAACAAAGTTTTGCTGTGAGGTACAGAAAGGTGATGGAGGAATGACTTTGTTTTAATAAAGTGAGTTTATTTTGTAAGATGTATTGTCAGGGAACTACCTTTTTGATTTTGAGAGACTGGGCGAGCAAGCACAAGGTGTGACTGGGCCGCTATCCTGAGGTTTGAAGGTATGGTGTACGTACTGCCACTGCATCTGTCCTCAGTAGTTTTCTAAAATGGTGACAGCTGAGGATCTAATGACTTCAGTTGTGAAGACTTGGACTACAAATATTTGTGTTCTAGAACTTGTGCTTTTTTATATCCTTCCTTAGTTCTTTTTCTTCCCTTTTATGATGTCAAAACATTGAGGACCTGAGGGGACTGAGGATGGGAAAGCTGGAGGGGCAGCACCTCTAATGTGACCTAGTGATGGCAGTGGGTGTTTATGCTTGATAGTCGATGTTCACAGTGTATGCCCTGAGACTGAATTATTGGATCAAGGGATTTGGCCATCTTTAGGGCCCTTATTAAATATTTTCAGTTCCCTCTGTGGAGAAAGAGAATGAGTTTTTAGCACCATCTATGCCATGTTGCATGACAAATGCATGTGATAGCAGAACCCTGCCAGAATTAGGTCTTACTATTTTTGTTTTTGTTAGATTTTATGATATAACATTTTGTTATTCTATTACTCTATTTTTTCAGTATTTTCTATACATTGTTTTGCTATTTTTTATGTTTTTTTCTCTTTCCATTGACTAATTATCAAGTAAGTTTGAGTACAGTTGTGTATTTTTATAAATTATTTTTAATGTGCTGGTTTGCTCTACATATAGTTTCTGTTTCTATAATATTAGTTTTGGTATCCTCATCTGATTTTGAAAAATTTATTTGTATCAGTTCAGCTAATACTCATAAGTAATTTCTGTGTATCAGTTACTGAACATCTACCCTGTTAGGGCATGGAATTGACTAAGCATTTGTCCAAGGAGCATACGTGTAATTGTGTGTGTGTGTGTGTGTGTGTGTGTGTGTACTAATGAAATGTAGTAATTGTTATGATAGATTGACAAAGTGTGAAACACGGTAGCAACACAGTGGAGATGCACTTAGCTTAACTTGGGAATTCAAGGAAGAATTCCTGGAAGAGTTGTTGCTTGAGCTGGGTTCTGAGAAGTGATGAGAGTTAGGTGAGTAAAGATGGAAGAACTTTTGCTTGCATGGAAACAGCCAGAATAAAGAGCAATGTAAGTCAGAGAAGTGATGAGAAGAGACCTAAAACACTGGCAATAGGTGAAAGAATTGGAGTAGAGTGGAATCAAATTTAATAACATAAAGATTGCTTTGTTCTAAGGTCAGATCAAACTCTGCTGCCTGAAGGCTGAGAATTAAAGGGAGGCACTCAAGCCAGTGATTCCAATTAATATGGACAGGAGTAGTTTTACGTTATCAGTAATGCTTTCATTATTTGTTATGAAATGAAAAAATTACCTAAAAAACCTGAAATTTGATAAAGCTGTGTTTTTGAGTTCTAATTAAACTATTGAAGCGATATTCTTGTGAAGAAAAGTATCTTGTACATTTTTCAATAAAGTAGTTCTATAATTAGATATTTCCTCAAAGACAAGTCACATGAAACTTATTTAGGCATCTCTCTTTCCTTAATTTATGACCTTCAGTGAGGAAATTGCTGAAATTTGAATTTAATTATAAAGTATTTATTAATTAAAAGACAAATTTAACAGGAAGTGAACTACTTTTTGTTATTTTGACTTTCCCATTTTTACTTTAGGTGATACAGTAGTATATCAATATGGAATAGCTACAGTGATAATTGAAGCTAATGATGACCCAAATGGCATTTTTTCTTTGGAGCCCATAGACAAAGCAGTGGAAGAAGGAAAGACTAATGCATTTTGGTAAGCATATTTGGATAAGAAAAAATTAAAATTGGGTACAATAAAATAAAGTCTTCTAATAATTAATCTTTCAAAATGAAAAAATTAAATACTTTCAACATTAGTAGCCTGAATGAATTATAAACTTTTTTAATGCTGTTGCCACTTGTTGTAAAATAGAAAAAAATGCCACACTTTAGCTGGTGAGCAGAAATTATTCTCCTCACATTCCTCACCCCAACTTCCATCCTTTGTCAGGACTGAGAAACTTACCTATCCAAGGTCTTCTGGAATGCCTCTCAAATGATGTGTGACTATGCTCACCCTGTGCTTTGCTTTTGAAGAAATTTGCCAATTGCCGTTTAATATTTTTTGATTGGGCTTAAAATTTATCTTTTAGTTTGGGCTTTGAAGATGATGAATTTTAATATTGTTTCTCTGTATTATTTAAAGTTCCTCATTATTCCCTTTCCATGAGATTTTTCATGGTTGTTCAGTAAGGACTGCATGGCTGCTTTATATTAAAGATGGTAAATAGAAAAAGTATGTTTCTGAGAAAATGCAGAAAGCCTCCATTAGAGTTAGAGTCACTACTTATAAATATTTTATAAAAATTAATTTTCTTTAATTTATTATGTAGGATTGTGAGGCACCGAGGACACTTTGGCAATGTTTCTGTGGCTTGGCAGCTGTTTCAGAATAATTCTGCTTTGCAACCTGGACAAGAGTTCTATGAAACTTCAGGAACTGTTAACTTTATGGATGGAGAAGGAGCCAAACCAATAATTCTTCATGCTTTTCCAGATACAATCCCTGAATTCAATGAGTTTTATATTTTAAAGCTAGTAAATATTTCAGGTGCTGTGTTTTCCCATCTCTTATATTTTACCACTAAAATTTAATATTTTACATTTTAATAACTAGACCTGTAGAAAAAAATACAGTTAATGAAAAAATAAGTGCATTTGAATAATTAAATACCCCTTTGATAGAAGTGTTATTTGTAATGTTTATTTTGTGGTCTTAGCTTGGTTAAATTGTATGGATAGAGACTTACATTCATCCTCAAACTTGTAAATAGAATTTTTACCCACCCAAATATAGTGTCTCCAACAAACCATTAATGGAAGTTAGGACAGATTTATGGTAGCTTAAAGATTGATAATTTTTTCAAAAAATCAATTTTTCCATCACCTTTGGTTTTAAGCACAGGAATCAAACCTCACTAGTTAATACTCTCTCTTCAGGCTATCCTGGTTTTGAATGAAATTATGCTGAGTACCATTGATAATGTGGTACAAGTTGTATGATAACACTGTTGTTCACTGATGAATGAGTAAATTATTTAATCAAAAGTTGCAGTACAAACCTTTTGCCTTCACTTTAAACTAGAAAGTACTTAAAATTCTGGTTTCTCATTTATCACAAACTTTCTTATTATAGGTGGGTCCCCAGGTCCTGGGGGCCAGCTAGCAGAAACCAACCTCCAGGTGACAGTAATGATTCCATTCAATGATGACCCATTTGGAGTTTTTATCTTGGATCCAGAGTGCTTAGAGAGAGAAGTAGCAGAAGATGTTCTCTCAGAAGATGATATGTCTTATATCACCAACTTTACCATTTTGAGGCAGCAGGGTGTCTTTGGCGATGTACGTGTAGGCTGGGAAATACTGACCAGTGACTTCCCTGCTGGTTTGCCTCCAATGATAGATTTTTTGCTGGTTGGAATTTTCCCGAGCACTGTGCCTTTACAACTGCACATGAGACGTCACCATAGTGGAACAGATGCTTTGTACTTCACTGGAGTAGAGGGTGCATTTGGAATAGTTAATCCAAAATACCATCCTTCCAGGAACAACTCAATTGCCAACTTTACCTTTTCAGCTTGGGTAATGCCCAATGCCAATACCAATGGATTTGTTATAGCAAAGGATGATGGTAATGGAAGCATCTACTATGGGGTGAAAATTCAAACCAATGAATCCCATGTGACGCTTTCCCTTCATTACAAAACTTGGGGTTCCAATGCCACCTATACTGCCAAGACAACAGTCATGAAATATTTAGAGGAAAATATTTGGCTTCATCTTCTAATTATTCTGGATGATGGCATAATTGAATTCTACCTTGATGGAAATCCAATGCCCAGAGGAATCAAGAGTCTGAAAGGAGAAGCCATTACCGATGGTGAGTGTTATCTTCACAACTAGGACGCTGAATCTGGAATTTTTAAAAATTTGATTTCTTAAAAAGGCCAATAGGTAAAATATGTTTGTGTATTGGTTTAATTTCTTTAAATGAAACTATGTGCCTTCACAGACAATAAATTCTGGGCTGAGTATTACAGAAATGAACCAGGCAAAGTGTTTGCCCTTGAGGTGCCTAAAATAGGCTCTGAGAGAGAGATGTTCAAACAGATTACTTCAATACATTGTAGGGAGAAAGAAAAAATACAAAGGAGGAACATTAATTTCTCTTGTGGTAATGTGGGATGGGGCATAATATTTCAGGTACAGGAAAAAAAGCAAAGGTGTAGAAATGTGAAACAGCATATTGTATATTGGAACTGCTGCTAACTCAGTATTGCTGAAGCCGGAGGGTGATGGGCTTAGGTTAAAGAGGAAGCAGAAGAGAAATATTACTTTGAAATCCCCAGCAGTTACAAGGGTTTATAAGGAGTAAATTGGTAAATTCTACGGAGTGTTTTGAAGAGATAATCTTTCTTGTTTTTAAGCTGGAGCCTATACTGTTTTCTTGAGAAACGCATCTGCATGTTCACACACAATATTGGTAATCTCCATTATAATCACCAATTACCCTTTCAACCCCTCCATCCTATGATTTGATTCTGTTTTTCACTTAGGAAGTAGAGGAGCCCTTATATGGTTATTGTGTAATAAAATATTTTCTTTCTGAACCTCCTGCATTAGGTATCTCACCCAGTTCACCTACTATTGGCATTTCTAAGAATGTAAGAGTAGCTTTTCCTGTTTTTAATTTATGTAAATGGAATTGAGCAGTGTGTATGTTTGAGTGTCTGGCTTCTTTTGCTTAGTATTGTGTCTGAGGTTCACCCATACTTCTGCCTGTTGTAGACATTTCACTGTTGTTCCCGTATAGTCAGTCCAGAACCACTGGAGCAGGCACGGGACAACTGTGGTAATAACGTGTAGGATTCATAACTGCCCTAAAAGAGTTATCTGGGTAGTGACTTAGGAAACTGCCTTGGTTGGTAATATTGATAAAAAATATTTTCTGTACTTTTCCCCCAAATCACAACTAAGCTCTCATCTCCCAAAGGTATTCTAGTTGGAGAGGGGATAAGTAGAGAAATAAGAATTAGTGAATTCCTGAAAAGGGATGTAATTGATATATAGTAGCATAGTTGGGCTGCATGCTGTTATTGCCCAAGATTTGCTTATAATGTTGTTCCTGAAAAGAAAAGAATACTTCTTTTTCTACATCCCTTGCACTGGTTTTATGGATTAAGAGTTTTATTTTGTCCATGAAAACTCATTTTTATATATTCTCTCTGTTTTATTTAACTCAAGATGAATTTCTAACAGATGAAGCCTTGAAGTTTTCAAAGTATAGTCATACTGAATTTTTAAAATTGTGACTGAATTAAATTATTCCATTCTTAGAAATGTCTATCCAAATATACACACATATATACACATACACACATACACACAAAATATCCTTTAGTACAAAATATCTTAAATTTCAGTGATTACTGATTTATTTTTTCATCATAACAAAAATCAGGTTAATTTGAATATATTCTAGTTATGTAAAAGCTTTACTTATAAAACCTTTCAATAAAGTTGCTTCACTGTTTGAATCACATTCATAATTGAGGACAGGATATAGTAGTGCATATTGGAGCTTTTAAACCCATCTCCAATTTCAGGTCCTGGAACGCTGAGAATTGGGGCAGGAATGAATGGCGATGACAGATTTACTGGTCTGATGCAGGACGTGAGGTTCTATGAGCGGAAACTCACCCTTGAAGAAATTTATGAACTTCATGCCATGCCAGCAAAGAGCGATTTACACCCCGTTTCTGGGTATCTGGAGTTCCGACAGGGAGAAACTAACAAATCCTTCATTATTTCTGCAAAAGATGACAATGAAGAGGAAGGAGAAGAGTTATTCATACTTAAACTAGTCTCTGTATATGGAGGAGCTCGCATTTCTGAAGAGAATACTACAGCTAGATTAATAATACAGAAAAGTGACAATGCCAATGGCTTGTTTGGTTTCACAGGAGCTTGTATTCCAGAGGTAAGTAGTGAGTTTAGAGAATTTCAGAGTCAAAAAATTCACCATGCGTGGATTTGTTTGTTAAGTGGGCTTTCTTTCATTTGATAAGATAGCTTGACTATCTACTCTGTGCCTAGAACTATAATGGAGTCGGTGGATGCAAATATAAATTATAAGGTCTTTGCTTTTATAAGTTCACAGTTTGAGTCAGAAGCTTAATGAGCTGATAGAAGTAATAAGTTAGCAAATGAACCTTTAGCAGTTATCTTTAAACTTAATACACTTTACAGAATGTATCATTATATTCCACATGTAATTTACTTTTTAGCTATTTGATTACCACATAAGCAAATGAAATAACATGTATTGAAAGCATCTATGAATAATTGTAATAGAAACTTTATTAAATACAATATTTTGAGGAGTTTTTTTTCCACATGTGAAATGTACGTAAGTAGTTACAGCATTCTTCCATGTTGGGTATAAATGCTTTTCTTATCAACCTTCTTGGCCAGCTTAATTAATTAGGCTGTTTTACTGTCCTTATCAGTTCTTTCCAGGTTTTCAAAGATTCGTAATCATCTTGGTTTCCTGCTCAGTAACGTGAGATCTCGTGAAACTGCTTCACAGGTGTTGCATGTGACAGCAGCAGCTCAAGGCCTGTGAGAGGCTGCCAAGGAATAAGAGAGCCTTTCCCTTTGCAAGTTGATTCCTGTAGTTTTAGAAGGGTGTAGACGCAAATTGAAGTGACTAAGAGTTATGTGAATGGATAGAGCTTGAAAAAACATATCTAGGTCATAGGCCTCATTGTAGCTGAAGTCGGGGCATTCAGTTGGGGTTTGTGGCAGTCATCCAGAGATCTGCACATACTGGTGACTTTCTGTACTGAAAATAGAGTCTCCTAGAGTAGGGAGGACCAGTGTCATACAGATCTATAACTTAAATATGTTTATTTATAATGACAATACCTTTTAATACATATTCAGTCATGAAAGAACTTTACATGTTGTTTTTCATGTGCCTTTCTGACAATCCACAATGTAACTGTAATAAATATTATTATTCACTTTATAGGATTAACAACTGAGGCTCAGAGACCTGAACAAATAATTAATCCAAGTTGAATTATTTGAAACAGGATCAAATACCTTGTTCAAAGCTTGGCAGTTACTAGTACTCAATAAATATCAATTTTCCTTTCCTTTTTTTTTTGTCCTTAAATACAGTGGGAAGAACTGGAATTTGAACCTTTGTCTTATGACTTCTAACCTGTTATCTTCCTCCTATATTTTGGTATCATCATGTCTATTTTTAAAAAGACAGGTGGCTCCATCAGGGTGTGAGAACCATAGTGGTGCCAGGTAAAGGCAGCTTTCCCTCAGTTCCCCCATGGCTGGCGCCTGCCTATGGCTCTGACTTCCTGCGTAATTCTCCTCTTTGCTCAGTGTGTTTCAGCCAGACTTGCCCTGTTTCAGTGCCTGTCTCAGGGTAGCAGCACTTCCTAGCCACTCTTCTGCCAGATCTTCATAATTAGTCATTCAAGTCTCAGGTCCAAAGATGCCTTCTCAATGAAGACTTTCTTATTTAAAGTAATCCCCCCTTTCTTTCATTTGATCACTCTTCTGTTCTTCACCTAGTTTTACTTTTTTTCCTAGCATGATCACACTCTTAAATTCCTATTGTTATTCATAAGTCTGCTTATTTATTTGTTATTGCTTTTCACCAAAGATGGAAGAGCGCTGAGTAAAATGCCTTATTGTTTATTATTGTTTCTCTAGCACTTACAATGGAAATAGTAGGTACTCAAAAGTCTTTGTTGAACTTATGAATGTATTTTAATATCAAAACATGAAAAGGCTTATAAAATAAAAAATACTTTCAGGTTCTGTTAAACTCCATGAATAGCCAAACTGAAAAAAAACCAACAAATTTTAGAAACCACTTAAATTTGAGTATTTCTCTGGCTTTTTGGGCTATTGTAGGAAGTTTTTAAAGCTGGTTTGTCTCACAAGTTCTATTTCTAGATTGTATTGGCATTGGTTCAGCTTCGTCTAGGTATGCAACTTTGCCTGTTCCTAGAAATCTCAGAATTTGAATGAGGTCAGTCAAGCCTTTGATTGCAGAAGACTGAACTTCCTTATGGAGGCCTTAGCACCTATACTAGTAGAATTGCTAGAAAGAAAAAGAAAATGTGATTGGTTATTCTCCACACCCACATGAGAGAAGTAGAATATATCTGTATTGGAAAGAGTAAAGTTTAGATGGTTGATATAGGAAAAATGTTGAATCTAAAAGATCAAACATTGGCCATGACCAGTGTGGCTCAGTTGGTTGGGTGTCATCCTGCAGAGTGAAAGGTCACCAGCTCTGTCTGGCCAGAGCTCATGCCTGGGTTGTGGTTTGGTCCCCTTTGGGGAGCGTTGAGAAGCAGCCGACGTTTCTCTTTCTCCCTTCCTCTCTGTCTAAAAATAAATAAAATCTTAAAAAAATAAAAGATTAAATATCAAACTTGATTATAAGGAATATTACATAATTTTTATTTCTGGAACTAGTAAGACTAGAAGTAGAGAACTCCTACTTTTACCTTGGAATGATTTGAAGATGAGTAATATGAAATAGTTTTAATATCATCATCATCATCAATAATAGTTATTGCTTACTGAAGTCTTGTCAAAGTGCATCCCAAGGACCCCTGAAATGTTTCAGGAGTTCTACAAAAGTCACACCTCATTTTATAAAAATGCTAAGATGACTTTTTCACGTTATTGACAATTGCACTGAACAAGCAGTGGTTGCCACAAATGCTGTTTCGAAGTTTCTTTGTACAAATCAAGACAGTGACACTAAACTCTATCAGTGGTCCATTCAGGCAGATGCCTGTAGTCTAACAAGTGCCAATTTTCACATGAGAATTCCTCTGATGAGGCAGTACAAAATATTAGATAAAATCTTGACTTGATTGTAAGTGTTCCATGTCACAAGAGTCACAAATAAAGCAGTTCTGTGTTAACCACACATAATCGCTGCCCTGAAGAAAAGTATCTGGTACAGATACTGGGTTGTGAGTTTACCAAGCTACTCTTTTTTACAGAACACCAGTTTTGCTCGAAAACATGGCTGACAGATTTTGGTTATTTGGATGTGGATATCTGGCATACAGCTTTATGAAAATGAATGAAGTGAGTCAGTGACTATAAGAAAAACACCTGACAGTACTTGTTTCCAATGATAAAAATTTAAGCTTTCAAACAAAAATTAGAATTTTGGAACACTGTATCTGCCAGGCTGAGCTTGACTGTTTCTCAGTACTTAAAGACTGTGCAGCTAGCAAGTGAGATTTATTTATTTTGCATAATAAAATATATCAGCACTTGGAAGATCTGTGCCTCAGTGAACCAATAGTTTCCAAATAATCAATGCATATTGTTACAAAATCATGCATGGGTAAATGATTGATTCAAAATGGAAAACAGACCAATGGATTGTAATGTATTAGAGTATGATCTCACATTGCGACTTACTCTAAGAAACCACCACTTGTTAAATTTTGGTTGTAGTATCAAGGGAAAATACTCCCAACTATCTAAAAAGACTACTAACTCCTCCTCATTTTTCAGTTATATATTTATATGAGGCTAGGTATTTTTTATATACTTCAACCAAAATAACAAAGAACAGTAGACAAAGTGATTGCAAGAGGAAATGTTAAAACCTACTTGTCTTCTATTAAGTTAGACATTAAAAAAATTTGTAAAAATGTATGGCAATGCTCCCTTATTACTAACTTTTCAAAAAAATATATAGTTACTTCTAATAAAATGTGTTGCTTTTATGTTAGCAAGTAATGAATTTATTATTGCTTTTTTAAATGAATTAATATATCAATTTTTTCAATTTTCATTTATAAAGTGGTAATATCAACAGATTTCACCAACACAAGCAAAACCTCCTTGGTGTTCTCAGTAATTTTCGTGAGTGTTCAGGGGCTCTGAAACTAAAGTATTTGAGAACTGCTATGCCTGGGATTGTTTCCAGAGCTTAAATTTCATTGTTATTTGCTTCATTTCCAGACATAAAAACCACTGTCACTTCTTTAGATTTTTTTCAATGACATAAAAGTCAACTTATTCTTCTTTTTAAAAAAAGTCAACTTATTTCTTTAAAAAATGCTGAAACGAATAGAGATCCGTTAAAGACTTCTAGGTTATATTATACTTTTTACATACTTTATAGATTTATATAACAAAGTAATATTAGGGTTAAAGTGAAAGCATAATCACATGTTAAATAATGAAAATATGCAGAATATGATATATTTTACTCTTTGGCATATTGAAAGGGATGATAAATATTTTTCGTTTTTTCCTAACCAGGTATGCCATGTCTTGGCAAATAGCAGGTGGTTAATACATTTTAATTACAAGAATGTGTAAGCCTGTGTGCACTTTAGCCCTGCTGGTGCCCGCCTGATGAGGCACTTGTTGGATTCCAAGTGTATTTGAACAGATGACTGATTTTCGCTGGTTTTGTAGCCTAGTAACCACACCCTCATGTTGCCTTACCGTCTGTTATTATTCCATGTACTTTCTATGTTATTTTCTCAGCACCTTGTTTTAGCCCTATTTTTGTGTGTCCTGCAATCTTGTATACCATGTAATTATAAAGTAATGAGATTGCTTTTTGTAATAACTCATAGAACTTGTTAGTCTCATTATTTTACTTTTATGACTAATATTGAATGTGTTTTATATTTATAAACTCATGACTTAAGGATACATTTAGAGACAGTTTGAGATCTTTCTAAAAATGAGAATGTTATTTAACTTGGACTGTGTTTGGTTTTAAGTGCCTGCCATATGTTATATGGATACTGTCCTTTAGATATAAATGACATTGATATAATCTGATATCACAGATCATCACCCAAGCATGAAACAAAATAAAAAATTAATTGGATGTGTAATTGTTTAGCTTTAATCTTCTATTTCAATAAAGAAAGCCAATTCATGGCTCAGAATAGTACGTTCTTTTTTCTAGGAAAATTACTTCAAGTACGCTTTTCATACTTCATCTTTGAAATTACTGTTGTGCTGATCTGAAGATCTGGCAGACTCCTGACTTGAAAGAGAGAAGAGCAATGGCTGCTCTTGTTTCTTGTGAAAAACGGAGTGACGATGGTTTTGATGATTATTACTTGATCTTATGCTCCTTCATATATTAGTTAAAACAGTTGCTTGTATCATGAGTCAAAAGTTCCATTGACTGTTTTAGTAGTAGAAAAAAACATTTAATCATTTATTCTTTATGACTTTATCATATTCTGGTATTAGCAATTTTATTCTCTGGTCTACTGTTTCCCAAATTGGACAACCTTGGTTAGAAGTATCTAATTTATATTCCAGGACAAAATTCCTGATTCACAATCCCATTTCTGAATCAGAATCTCTGGCATGGGGATTGGATGAGAGGCAAAAAGCTGAATTAAAATTTTTTTTTAAACAGCAAGTTTCATACATATCTAAAACAGAGAAAATAGAGTAATGGACCTCAGTGATCCATCATCCAGCTTCAAAATCTATCAGCCTTTTGCCAGTCTTATTTCATTTTTTTTGGTTGAAGTAATTTTTAAAACACATCTCAGGTATTATGCATTTCTATGTAAATACATATGAAAGATGGATTTTAACAAGTGTCCTAGGTAAGTTTTTAATGGACCATTGACATTTGAAAGTTCTTCCCTAACTGGAAGTTTACTTTATTGTATAAATTATTACTTCATTAAATTTTCTCTGGAATTTTGATGTATGGTACATATCATCACACAGTTGTATTGAATACGGCTAGTTTCCTTCTTCTTCTCCCCATCACCCTCCTCCTTTTACCCAAGGATATGTTTATTGATTTGAGAGAGAGAGAGAAAGTAGAAAGGAGGGGGAGAGAGAGAGAGAGAGAAAGAGAAAGAGAGAGGGAGACATTATTATGGTTATGAGAGGGAAACACTGATTGGTTGCTTTCCATACGCACCCCAACCAGCCCACAATCTAGGTATGTGCCCTGATCCGGGATTGAACCTGCAGTCTTTTGGTGCTGAGGATGACACTTTAGGCAAGTTAGCCATCTGGCCAGGGCTTATTTTTCTTCTTTTTAAAACTGAAAACAGTTAGAAGGTAGTAGATTTTGATGAAGACTTTACTAAATGAAAGTGTGGTCAGATAGCTTTTCCCCATGTGATTCTTTTAAGCCAAAACCTCTTTCTTAGTTCTGGATGCTGTGTGATACTGCTTAGTGGCTCAGTAACAAGTTGTAAGGAAACACTACAGATTCCTGAGTGTCTCTTGGCATGTATTTAATCCATGCTTCTTGCTAAAAAGAGAGAAGTGAATATTCACATGCTGGGATTAATGGTTTATTAATTTAACATTCAAATATTCTGATTGAAATTTAAGTTGGGAAAATGGAGCAGATCTGTTCCCATGGTGATAAGAATCGAAATACATGGGAATTAATTTGCTTTTTCAATATGTAAATATATATATATTTTTTGCTAATACAATTTTATTTTGTATATTTTTTAATTTTATTTTAATTGTTGTTGAAGTACAATTTTCTATCTTTTACTCCCAGCCCACCCACCCAGCCCTCCCCTCCTCCCTCCCATTTCCACCCGCCCCTTGTTTTTTATCCATGTGTCCTTTATACTTGTTCCTTGTAAATATATATATTTCTTGATAAAATACAGAATGTTTTTTATGTAACTTCTTTTATTTTTGGGTATGTGTGTCTGTATTTTAAAAGGAAGACATAAATTTTTTTAGCATTTACTATATTATGAAGTACCATGTAAGGCACTTGTTAGTCTCCACCAAAGTCCGTGAGACATTATAACCTTCAATTTAAGAAGAGCTCCCTGAGACTGAGAAGCCTTGGTAAGTGGTAGAGGGAAGAAGCTCAGCAGTGTTTGATATTAAAGTCACACTCTTTCCCCCACACATTTATGTACCAATTGGCTGTGATGAAAATGCTGATGTACATGCCTAGATGGGAATTAAGTTTGGTGCTCTGTTGAGCACCTGGGACTCTTTGCTGCTTTCTCTTATCTTCAGCCTCTTAGGACTGGAGGGCCCCACCTTCAGAACAGTGTATTCTGCTGTAGTATGAAAGGTAGGTTCCTGAAATCACCGCCCTATGCCAGATTGTGTAATGAAAAACAGAGCTTATGGGAAAGATGTGATAGGACAACACTACTCAGAAACTTGGTCAGTGACCTGTAAAAAGAAGGATAGGAATCCATTTTAAAAGTTTGATACACTAAATGTTCAATACTTCAATACTACAATAAATATGGCATGTACCTTGAAAAATGTTTAAGTTTGCTTGTAGAAGTGGGTGTCAGAAGAATTGGCATTATTATTGTAAAGTGATATGAGGAGGATTATCTGAAATTTGAGGGAAAGTTGTCACATTGCATGCAGACAGGTGTGACTGGTAACACTCGTGTTGAACTGAGTCATTTGGTAGGTGTTTGAGGTGTGCGTGCCTGTGTGTACGTATGTTGTGTGTTCCTACATGACTTGTTTCAAGCAGATGCAGTGTTCACCATGTTTCTTGTGGATGAAATCACAAATACGCAAATGTAGAATCCATATTGTGTGAAAAGTGTGGAACAATTTCATGATGTCAAAACTAGTGTTGTAGCAGAACTGATTGTACTCGGTCTTCTTCTCTCCATCTATCTACACTTACTTTCTGTGTCATCTCACCCAGTCTTTAAATACCATTTATATAATTCGTATTTATATACCATTTGCATGTGGACTTAAATACCATTTGTATATTGTTGCCTCTCAAATTTATAATGGCAGTCCTGGCTTGTCTCCAAAATTCCAGCTGCCTAATTAGTACATGTCTTGCATATTTAATAAACACTTCAAACTGGACATATTTAAAAAGAAAGTCTTTGACTTTTACCCCAAACCTGTGACTAACTGATGGAAGCTGAAAACTCAAACTTGCTTCAGAGCCGGCTGCCTGTCAGGCCTGACTTGGACTGTGTGCTGGTGCTTGCTGAAAGTGGGCTGCCCGCTCTTCTGCTCCATTCAGCAGTGGCTCTGAAGGATGATGGCAGAGCTCTGAACAGCCCACTCAGCCACTCATCTTATGGGAAAGGTCTGATGTATGAAGATACATGTATCCCTGAGCTGCTGATGACACGGCAGATTGGTTGGGGGCTTGGTAGACTTAAGACTAGAGACAAGTAAGTTTACTAAGTATGAGGAACATTTAGCAAAAGGCTCTCAACAACCAGGTAGTTAGGATGAAGTGCCTATTGGCTGTCAGCCAAACTCCTCCATCACCACAGTGGCATCCGTAGAGTGATGGCGGGGATCAAGGCTTGGTAGGGGCCTAGCAACAGGAGGTTCTTCTTCCTAAGACTGAACTAGCAACTGTTGCTGAGAGAATGTTCAAACAGCATGTGGCAAAGACCAAAGCTAAACACTTTTCAATGAACTACTTAGTGGTAGATTGATCCCAGTCAGCCCCTTTACTCTAGAGGGGTGCAGCAACTCCTTATTGTTGGCCTGATAAAGACAGCAAAGATGCCAGCTCAGGGACAACAACTTGTAGGGTTGGAATGTTGTCCTCCAGTCTCCATTATGTGTATCCAGTGGCCATATCTGGTTCTGTGTTCCCAATAATTAGACCACATGGGCTCGGGAATCCAGAGGTGAAAGTTAAGACTGGCTCCATCTTCATTCCTCCCAGTGGCACACTACCAGAATTTGTGATGCCCACTCCCCTGCTTTAGGCTCCACTGGATTAGAAGTTCTGGTTCTGGTTGGGTCTGGGGGTGTCTACCAGGAGACAGCCATACTGAGGGCTCCCCTAAACAACCGTCTGATTGTTTTGAGCTTCTCATGCCTGTAGACCAGCAGGCAGACAAAGGAACTATAGTATTGCCCCAGGAGTTCTTGATCTTTTTGCTGTGAGGCACCAGGGTTGCTGCTATGCTTTGGAGTAAGAGCGTTGATGCTCAGTGAAACTCAGAGGATTTACTGGTATATCTGGTACTTCCATGCTCATTGATAACTTAACTATTGCCCATTTGCAGACAACTTTCCAGTTTGTCCTCTCTAACCCTAATGTCAGTAGTGAATGGCTCTATCTAATGCTGATTGGAGGTGCTTTTGATTGATATGAAAAATGATGACATTTTATATAAAGATTTATATTTTCAGCTCTGTTCATTCAGTTGTACTTTTTTCTTATAAATTATCTGTTTGCTCACTTAAAAATAAAGTCAAATCGAGAAGCTGAGTATTTAAGAGGATGAAGACCTTATCCTAAAAGATATGACTTTGTGCTCCATGAAAAATGTTAAGCATTATCTTAAAGTGTTTAGATAAAAATGTTTTCTACATAAAATAACATAAAACACATGTACAAATATGTAACATACATATACAGTTGGCCCTCCATCTCTACAGATTCTGTATCCTTGGATTCCACCAAATGTAGATTGAAAATACTTGAAAAAAGTTACATTGTTGCTGACATGTACTGTGTAGTGGTTCATAGTTGTGGGAGTCCTGTGATGGTTGTGTCTGCACTGAATATGTACGGACTATTTTTTTCTTATTATTTCCTAAGCAATATTGTATAAAAACTATTTATGTAATATTTATATTGAAATTAGTATTATAAGTAACCTAGATGTGATTAAAGTATGAGGGAGACTTTGTGTAGGTTATATGCAAATACTACATCATTTATATTCAAGGGACTTGAACATCTGCAGATTTGGTATCTGGTGCTGGTGTGGGTGGTCCTGGAGCCATATCCTGTGGGTACGGGGGGACGAGTATGTATATATCCAAACTATAAAAACATGACACAAATGTCCTCATTGGCCTGACTGTTGTCTCCCACCAGACATTTCTCAAGAATCTCCTGACTTGACAGTTTATATCACCCTCAAGATGACTTCATCAGATCTACCTGATTATGGCTTATGTTCAAGGCTGGACTGTTCTCCCTGATGCCATGTTTCACCCCCTACCCTACTATAACTTCTGCCCTGGTTGTTTTGACTTTGCTGAACTCATCATAACATTTGAGTTTGTCTTTTTCTTTGCAGTTATCCAGACAAAGAACTGTGCTTTTATTTTAAAAAAATCTTTTGTAACCATAGCATCTAACACAGTGGCTGGCCCACAGGAGGTATCAATGAATGAATTACATGTACAGTTAACTTATTTTCATTCTTTTTGTTTTATTTGTCCCTGTAAAAGAGTGAGATAAAATGAATAGTTTCAAATATTATTTTTAGGAGACAGAAATATATCTGGAGGAATGTAGAGGCCTCCTTAGAGTGGTAGAAAGTTACAGAATTAAGGTTATGGTACAGGATTTCATGCAGGCGTTGTAATTTTATCACTGATTTAAATTGGTATATAATTATAATTAATTTATGTTCAATTTCAGGTTGCAGAGGAGGGATCCACCATTTCATGTGTGGTGGAGCGAACCAGAGGAGCTCTGGACTATGTGCATGTTTTTTACACCATCTCTCAGATCGAATCTGATGGCATTAATTACCTTGTTGATGATTTTGCTAATGCCAGCGGTACTATCACATTCCTCCCTTGGCAGAGATCAGAGGTAAACCTTACCTTCTTTGTTTCTTTGAAAGCCTTCTGGAAAGTTTTTCTGATTGGTTCTGTAATTTGTTTGCAGCTTCTTGATATTTAAGCAATTTAAAATATTTAGGTGATTAAGTATATGTCATGGTATAACATATTTTTGTATTTATTTATGTAAAAGAAAAACTAAGGATTTTAAATGATGTGTGTTATAGGTTTATCTATTTTTAATTGCAATGTAATAAAAATCATATAGCTTGGAGGTTTATTATTGTGGGTTTTCTGTTTTTACTGATACAATGGAAAACTGCAGAATTCTTAATGGTATTTTTTCAGGCAGCCAATGAAAAATTCTTATAACTATAATCTCATTTTATTTTTATATTTGGAAAAATGAGATTTTTTTCTTTTTTTGAAAGTACAAGTGGTCTCCAGTTTTACCAGAAATGTTTGATGAACCATGACCACATTTCTAAATAGAAGCTCCAGAAATAAATGACTGTTTTTGTAAGTGAAATTGGGATGGGACCTCCTACATCAGAATTTTTTTACATTCTTTTAGTCTGTCATGTTGGACTATTCATCTCAGTATAATTTTTCATTAAAAAAAGAAATAGCTCATAGGGCATCAGGGATAAATAGTAAAATAACTTCAAGCTTGCAGATGTAATCTTTGAGGAATTTCTCGGTTATTTAGGAGGTAGTTAATTGGATGAAAAAGATAAAATTGAGGGAAGATTTTTAAATGTTCCTAAGATTTAAAAGAGTTAAAGCTAAAGGAGTGATGAGATCTCCATAACTGTGGGGAAAGAAGAGAACAAATTAAATAGTTTATAACAAAAGTGTTTTGGAAATAGCATTCAGCGTTAGTTTTCAGACTGTTTGTATCTTTCTTTCTGGGAGAAAGCAGGAAGTCATCCTTTATTCGTCCCTATCTTCACTTCAGACACTAAGTGAGTCACCAAGGCCTGGGTCTTCTAGCTCCAGGACGAATCTCAAACCTGACTATTTTGCTTCATCTTCAATATCACAGCATTAGTTCAGAATCTCGTTACTTCTCATCAGTCACTTCCTACCTCAACGCCTGCATCATTTCTTGCTGTGGTGTGTCCACTCATTTATATTCTGCCACAGTACTTATTCTAAAATGGAATTCTTATTCTGTCAATCTCCTGTTTTATGAATTCTTCAATTTCTTCCAACTCACTATGGAATGAAGTCCTTTTTTTTTTTAAATGATAGCACAGATGGTCTTTGTGATCTGACCCCTGATTATCCACCCCGCCTTATCTTTCTCTCTGCCTCAGTGGTCTAATTGCAGTTGCCCATGTGCCATGTCCCGTCATGCCCCTGTGCCTTTGCCAGTGTCACTTCTTTTATGTGGAATATTTTTTCCCATTGTTATTTACAACTATATATTATTCATTAATACTCATTTCAAAGTTGTCTGTTGTAAACCTTTACCAAGTAGAGTTGGTTGTTTCTTTCACACTTAACTTTGTGGTACTATTATGATTTGTTTACATTGCATTTTAAAGGTTTTTCTCTAGATCTCTTTCCTACAACAGACTGTGCCTTAGGGACTGGGGCCATTTCTAACCCTGTCACATTGTAGATGTCAAAACATCCTTGTTCAATTAATAAAGGGAAGATAAATTATTTTTTCACTTCAAATATTGACTTAAATTTTGTGAAGCATGGCTGAGTTACTGCTACTCCCTTTTATAACTTTTTTTGGGTATATTGCTTAGGCCAGACTTCCAAGGCCCATTATGAATCTGTTTTCTAAAATGTGGTAACTAAGTATGTCAGGCTTTCCTTAGGCAGGAACTAGGCATGTGTCTGTTGCCCTTTCTCACTAACTGCCCTCCGGCATCCTATCAGATTACATGCAATTCCTCAGTTAGGAACTCTATACCCTGAGGTTGGTATTACCACTATCATTGATACAAAGAATGTGTGGTATATCAACATATCATATAATATGATATTAATATACAAAAATGTTATTGCTTAGCACCCATTATTGTTTAAAGAATTAATTTCTCAGATTTCTTTTTATCTGTGTAACTTTACATAGAAATAAGTCATTTTAAACAGTTACTTCCATTAAATATAATTTAATTGCTATTTTAGTTTCTTCTAGGACGTGGTAAATAATTTATATGTGCCTCACTGCTTAATGTCTCTGGCTGTTTATATCCATAGGTTCTGAATATATATGTTCTTGATGATGACATTCCTGAGCTTAATGAGTATTTCCGTGTGACATTGGTGTCTGCAATTCCTGGAGATGGGAAGTTAGGTTCCACTCCCACCAGTGGTGCAAGCATAGATCCTGAGAAGGAAACGACAGATATCACCATCAAAGCCAGTGATCATCCCTATGGTAACTGAGCCCTTTTGCCAGAATAATCCTCTCTTCCCTGGGTGTACTGGGTCTTGCTAAGAAATTCTTAAGGGATTTTTTTTTTTTTTGCAAATGATTAAAGTATAACTGTCTCAGACCCTCTTTCTTCTAAGCTGCTGTTTTAAGGGACATTGTTTATGAAGGAAAATATAAAGATCAATTTCTGAAGTTTAATATATTTTGAAAAGTGTATGTAGGATTATTTAATATGAATGAAAGTATTTCTATTTATGGCTATCAAACTTTTTTATTTTGAAAATTATCATAGTGTCATATGTGAAAACTTAATCGAGTACTTTGTAATTTATATTTTAAATTTTAATAAGTGGAGTTATTACTTATGTATATATTAATATTTTTGCTTATGCTGAAAAGTTACAATTTTCTTAATTGGGGAACTATTATAGATGTTTATCCTAATAAACCCAGACTGTTTTCTGCATTGAAAAGTAATAGTTCTTTTATAGGAATAAAGCAAGAACATCTATTACAGTGTCTGTATAGGAGAAGTGGGAGGTTTTCAACTCTTGATTTTCATAGTTAAATTTTTAAAAAATTTGTTGCATATCTTAAGTTCAGGAATGAATTCTAGATAGCCAAGTATGCGTAAATGTTTGATAATATTTACTTTAAATCCCCATCACTATTCTTTTTTATTGATATTTATTTGTTTAAGCTTTCTCTGGGTAGAGGCAAGAAAAATTAACATTTTAGTTTTTAATATTCTGAAAACTAAACGTATTCTGTGTCAAAACCATGTTAATTAAATCTTCTTCAATAAAGTCCTTTCTAAATGAAAGCCCACAGAATTTTATCCTGGTTTTCAGAATAATTGTGCAGGACTGTTTCAAATGAATAAGAAATTGTTCCACAGATTGGGGCAAGAATGCCCTGCCTTTCTCTGTATCTGCCAGGCCTGCTGCAGTTCTCCACTGGGCAGCCTCCTCAGCCTGAGGACGCAATGACGCTGCCCGCCAGCGCCGTTCCACAGGTCACTGTGAAGGAGGAAGATGGAGAAGTTAGGTTACTGGTCGTCCGTGCACAAGGACTGCTGGGGAGGGTTACGGCGGAATTTAGAACGGTGTCACTGACAGCATTCAGTCCTGAGGACTACCAGGTAAATCAATGAGTCCTTCTGAAGTGGTGTTTGCTCTTGTAAAACAGACACAGTCCTCTTGGAGGATTGGAAGGGACTTGGGACTGTACCTGGGATATACTAAACAAGGAAAATAAGCACTGATGGCCTTTTAAATTTATGTAAATTAAAGTACTTTACTCCCTTGAAGCCTCATACTTAAATAGTTATCGTAGGCTTTACTTGTGTTTATTTTAATGTTACAGGTCTTGATCAAATATGTTTAAAATTATGTTTATTATACATTTGAAATCCTCTTGTCTGTGCCTATTAAACAAAACTAAAGTTATAAAGAAATTATATATTCATGTCTTTTCAATTTCAGTTATTTTTTTTTCTCCAAGTGAGAAGCAATGTGGTACTGGCAAAGCAAAACAAAACAAAAAAAACAAAAAAAAAGAAAAAAGAAAAAAAAAGGCTAGGATTTTGAACTGGACAGAACTGTGTTTAAACTGGTCTTCTGTCTTTCCTAACCTTGCTTTCCTTATCTGTAAGATAGCAGTAATGACTGCTGGGCAGGGCAGCATGGTTCTGAGGATTGATGGCTGTGTTTCAATGGTTACCTACTACATGTATAGTAACTCCGTAAACACTACCGATCCTTATTATCAGCAATACTCATATGAAGCAAATGCTCATAATTTCTTCTTGGCTATACTTCTCAGGAAGTACATTATATCTTTCAACATTTCTGTTTTCCAAGAGAATCTTTTCTTTCTTTCTGTTTTTTTTTTTTTAATCCAGTAAGACTCACAATGGTGAATTGTTCAGTAATTTGTATACACTTTTCCTCCTAAATCCCAGAACCCTTGGCTAATTAATTTCAGTTTATTTTGGCTATAGTCCAGTTAGCAAAGTTTTCTCAGGTTTCTTCTTTCTCAAACTCTCCTTCTCTTGTCCTGACATGTATTGTACCTTTACCTAGTTTCAAACATAACCCACAAGACATCTCAGCTTGCTTAGTGTTGTCTCTTGGCATTCTCTCAAAGAAACACTTTAGTTCTCATGTTGATGGTCTTCAATTTCTAGGTAGTCTACACATTCCCCATCTCCAGTTGGATCAGCACTTTAAAAATTAGTTAAGAAAAAAATAAAATAAAACAAACAAACCTATGCTCCTCTTCTGCATTACTTTTGGAAAGCTAATACCCTTGGAGACATTTCTGAGGATTTCCAGGGGAATTAACATGTCCTGTTTATCACTTGTTACCATTTTGAATCTTTGCCTTTACCAGTTTTCTATGATACTTCAGCTATCTCTGGTCTGTATTAACACAAAAGTAAGATTTCTTAAGCTGTGTATGTATGTGTACATGTGTATGTTATAGGGAGGGTGGGGCATGCCAGGAAGGAAGGACTATGTACAGACTGTCAGATAGACAACTGAATATCAGATATCACTGTTCTTAACTTTATTCTCATATACCAAGGTAGAGGTGATCCTCACTATCCAGGTATTTCCTTCAGCTCTTGAGTGATATTAAACAACTAATTAATGACTGACTCACAGTGGTGGAAAATGTTCAAAGCTGGTACTCTGGGAGACAGGTTGTGCTGACATAGTCTGGGTAGTCAAGGAGGGCTTTCTTGGGGAATTGATATTTCTGCTGAGCTCTGAAGTTTAAGGAGGAGTAAACAAGGTGAAGGGGGAGGAATTACTTGAGACAGGTAAAATGGCCCTAGGGAAAAGCACAGAACAGTAAGAAGGTCAGTATTTCTGGAATGTGGAGAGATAGTTGTGGTGATAAAAGATAAGGTATGCAGAGACTGGATCATTCTAGGCCTTACAGATTACTCGGCTTTGATTTTGAAAACAAGGAGAAGTGATTGAAAATTGTTATATATTTATAAAAGATCATTAGGCTGAACCATGAAGAATGGACTAGAAGATATAGATGCTGAATGCAGAAAGACCAGTGAAGAGTTCATTTTGTGAAGCAAGGCAAAGAGGTAATAGTATCTTGGACTAGGCAGGTAACAGTATAGATGCAAAGAAGTAGGTGGGTACAAGCAATATTGAGTTAAATGACAGGATTGGAGGATTGTTTAGTATGAAGGATAAAGCAAAAGAGGGTGTCAAAGGTGACTCCCTGTTTCTGTCAGAGCAACCTGCTACTCCAGGGTTTCATGCTGTGGAGAGGATTGGTTAAGGCATAGATTTTAAGGAAGATCATGATTAAAAATTCTGACAAAAATTCTAAGAAAATTCAAGATAGATATTAATATTTAAGTCTAGATATCAGAGGTTAGAAATAGATATTTGGGAGCTACGAGCATATAAGTGATATTGAAAGCCTAGAGTATGATAGTCTTGTCTCGGGAGAGAATTTAGAGAGACTCTGATAAGCAACAGTTTTTAGAGGTCACAGGAGAATATTTAAGTTGGCAAAGAACACTAAAAACAATGAGCTGGAAAAGGTAGGAAAAACAGGAGAGTGTGATATCATGGAATACCAGAGAAGAACATGTTTTCAGAAGAGGAAGAGGTCAATTGTGTAAGATTTTGCTAAGGTGAAGTAAGATGGTTTCCTAAGACAGTCAAATGTTTGTTGCTAAAACTTGTAGAATTATTCCACTGATGACTATACTCCAGGCCAAGTTAGTCACTTCCTTCTTAAGCTAACTATGACTTTTATAGCAGTTGTTACTCTATTTGAATTATTGTTTTACATACTTACACTTCTAGAATGTTCTCGATGGGGCTAGAGATTTGTCTTGGCTATTTCTGAATCTGAAGCATCAAAAATGGTGCCATGCACATGCTATGTGTTTGATAAATATTGAAAGAAGTTAATAAGTATGTGATTAAGTGAATTGGTACTTGGGTTCCTCATTTTAGCTTGGAGATCATTAATTGCTTGACAAGATGGTATATATTTGTACATACAAGCTAACATTAGAACAATTTAAGCAGCTTTAATATTTATGCTAAGTCAAGGGGAAAATGCTTGTGTAAGAAATAACATGTGACAAAAGGGCCTTAGGTCTTTGAATTTAAATATCTTTTTGTTTTTCTTGTGGTATGTGAACTTTTCTGATGGGAGATCTACATTATGAATTGCAGTTTCAAGTATAGCCAGGGAAAACTTAATGTCCAGTGGGTTGGTATTTATTATTGCATGGAAAAATTCTCAGAATGGAAATGCCATTATTATTATGCACTGTGTATTTAAATTTCTCAGTGCTATAATTTGAGTAGTTTTAAATATACTTGTTTCCATGAGATGAATTTCATGCATCTCGTTGAATTAATTTCTGTAGGAATTTGTAGATGACACCTATTTACATTTCTCACTTGCCTGGACTACATTTTTGATGAATAGGCAAATAAAAAATAAGAAATAAAAAATCTATTTAGTTGGGGAATATTTATTTGGAATTTATATTGAACACCATACATATCCACTTCAGTATTTCCAATTTTATATTTTACTTATTTTCAAATTACTTAAAATAATTTGGGGTATAGTGAACATTTGCATTTGCACATTCATATACAGAATATAATCTAAAGAACAAACCTTTTGTTTGCATTTCAGAGTGTTGCTGGTACCTTAGAATTTCAACCAGGAGATAGATATAAATACATTTCTGTCAACATCACTGATAATTCTATTCCTGAATTGGAAAAATCTTTTAAAGTTGAATTGTTAAACTTGGAGGGAGGAGGTAAGACTGGTGCCTCAAAAATGTCAAATATTTGCTTGTGCACTCACCATGATTGTATATTCTATTAAGCACATGTGTTCCTTGGAATTAAGGTTAACTTGTTTTTTCTTAAATAAGTGAATTACTAACTTTTGGAAAGAACAGCCTGAATGTTAATAAACATTTAATGTATATGGTAGATAATTTCTGGTAGATGATCTTTTTCTTGGTAAAAAGAAAATTTCTATCTCCCTACATAAATTTATAATACTAGCTTTAGAAGTTAATATTAAACTCATAGCTTTATTTACATCTACTTTTGGTGTGAGGTTTGGTAAATTCTGAGTTAATATCTCTAATGTTTATTATAAGTATACCATGTACTGTGGTGTTTTATTCCCCTTTTATTACCTATTGGTCTTTTCCTAAAGTAGATGTGCTTTTAGAATGAAACAGTGTAATTGCACTGACTCAAACTGTAGTACTACAGTTTGTAGTACTACAAATTGTACTACATCAAACTGTAGTTGTTGGTTATAGTCGATGCCCCTAAAATCACCTCTCTCCTTTGATCCTTTTAAAAATTTTCACAATAGGCCACTAGAGCTACCTCTAGGTGTCTTGCAGTAAAAACTAGTCCTTTTAGGTAATCTATTATGAGGTGATTATCAATAAAACAGGTCAGCAGTACCTTCTCTTCTATTGTGATGTTCAGAAAGGTCTGATTATCAAAGATTTTTGGAGTCACAATTCATTTTGTGGCAAAACTCATCTATGTCAAAGAGAGGCTAGTATAATCTTTATTTCCCCACTTAAATGAACTATTTATGTGTGTTTCTTTGCAGAAGGATTAATGTGTTTAATTATCAGGTGCTACTGGGTTGTTATAGAATACGAGTGATATGTACCACATAACCTTTGTAAATGTAAGAAATTGAAAGTTGTTATGGTATTCATCAGGACAGTCTCTTCCACTACATAACCTGGCATTATTTTCTTATTATTATCTTCATATTTGATAAAGAAAGTCATAGTACTGTATACATCTTCCAAAGGGAGAGATTGGGCAGGACAGATACTGTCTTTTCAGTATGTAGTGAGACTTTGGGTTAGGTATGCAAAATTTCCCCAAAGTTCCCTTTCTTATTTTCCCAAAACCCAGTGAAAGCAAAGTTGTGCAGGCCAGGGAAATGATTAAACAGTGCCACAGTGTGGCCCACCGCATGAACAGTAAAAATGCGCTGGGTGACCTGTTTGGCAGGTAGCCTTAATGGTAACAGCTTTGCTTGTCCTCTACAGACAAGTCCTCAGATCTCCAAATCGTTGTTTTCATGACAGGAATTCGTTAATCAAAGGGCACTATACATTAATTGAAAGTCGTTCTTTGTATTACCTATTGTTAAAAATACTTACATAATTGAGAATATGTCAGTGATCATTTTCCATTGACTAATAAGGAATCAAATATTATTTAGATATGATATTTGTGATCACAGTGATACTTGTGATTTTATGTAGAAACTTCTTTCCATATTTCTATGATACGCATTGCTATGTATGAATTGGGCATGTATTCTCATTTGAAAACCAGTGTTGCTGTTTGTTAGTAAGCAGTAGTGGCAGAGCATCTGATTCCTCCTCTACCCAAGGGAACTGGGATTGTGGGTAAAGGAATGGAGACACTGGCCTCTACTCTGTGAATCACAGCCCGGGGTTGCCTAAGAAGTGGAAAAGCTTGTAGAGCTAACTTGTTTTGAGGGTCAAGGAAGTAGCCCTTATTTCATACTGTTTTGTCTGTAAAACTGATTCCACATAAGATAGACACCTGAATCGATGTGTTATGCTAGCCAGAGAACATTGGTGTTGAACTTCACTCTTCTATCTAACAACTTATGGATAAAATGGGACCAAAGCCATGCATTGACTATTCCCTGAAATCCATTTTGCCTCTTTAGTTTCTAAAGTGTTTCAGGTTTTGGGTTCCAAAATTCTCATGTCTGGTTTAACCCAGTGCTATTGAGGGGGGCGGAAGAGCAGGGCAGATTTTTACTAGCATGCCAGTTGAGGATGCTGGTAGAAGCATATAGGTATGGGTATGGCCTTGCTTTTCCTCCTTCTCTTTTTCTCCACTGCTACCATTGCTGCCCTTCCTGTCTTCATTGCCAGCATTTGGTAAGATAACGGTTAGGGGATGAGGTGAATTGGAAGCAAAGGTACAAGTACTTTTTCTTAATTATAGTCCTTATATAAGGCCAAGGTACTTTATTTTTTTTTTAATCTTTACATCAATTCTGTAAAAAGCAGCACCTTTTATAGGGGGGAAAATGGAAGGTACCAAGAGGCTTAGTGACTTGCTGAAGGGTGTGCAGCTGGTGGTATCTCTCACAGCCAGGGCTGAGGCAGAATTTTAGACTGCTTGCCTACTCTGCAGTGTTAGGTGCAAAACAGTGACCAAGTCTGAGTATGGTAAAAATGGTGGGAATTTGAATATATATGGCTAGAGAAATGTTAGATGCATTTCCCTAATTTTGACTTGATTGTTGTGAGTGGTGAGGTAATTGTCATAAGCATATAGGTCTAAAAGTCCACTTATATACAAAACAAATATTTTTGTAATATTTAAAATATTAAAAATAATTTACATTCCTGTAAGTGAAAGTTTAAAATTAAATCAGCAGAAATGGGAAATACCAATTACAACTTATATGGAGTGTTTCCTGAAGCTCTGAATGATATATTTGTAAATGGGTAGCTTTAACTAATTTATACTTTTACCACTTAAAAGAATCTTTTCTTTTGTGGAAGAATGCATATCATTGGGTGAATATTACTGCATTTTCCTCTTTATTGAATATGTTTTAAGAGCTCTCAATTTTCTCATTGTGTCGATGTGTGTTGTGTGGGTTGCGTCTCTGTGTTTCTCCTTGTGAAGTGACTGCTGAACTCTATAGGGTTGAAGGCAGTGGTAGTGGTGATGGGGACATGGAATTCTTCCTTCCAAGTATTCACAGACATGGTAAGCAGCTGTTTCAAGGCCCTTTACCGTTCTACATTTTAACTTTTCTTTTTTAGAGAAAGTACTAGCCAATTATTGACACTATGTGCAGGTCCTTTATATATTTTATCTCATTAACCATCATAGCACCTTTATGAGGTATTATTTGCCCCATGTTATAGTCATCCAGCTAGAAAGTGGTCCAGTCTGAATGAAGTCTTTGCCTGCCTCCAAAGCTCAGACCCTCCTCTCTGTATCAGTCTACTGCAGTTTCCTGATTCTAATTGTAATGGAAACTTTGCTTTAATATCATTTACAAGCGATGAGTGAAAAACATTTTATAAAGTTTTGAATACCTAAAGAGATAAATAGAACATTTATATTTTCATGTTAAATGCATCACTTTGTTTTTTTTTTTCCAAAATGAACCATGCATCTTTATATGTAGCATTTAATCAAATTAAACAGGGTGCCCTGGCTAGTGTGGCTGTGTGGATTGAGTACTGGCCTATGAACAGAAGGGTCACTGGTTCGATTCCCAGCCTGGGCAAATGGTTGGGTTGCAGGCTAGGTCCCCGGTGAGGGGGTGCGCAAGAGGGAGCCATACATTGGTGTTTCTTTCCTTCTTTCTCTCTCCCTTCCCCTCTTCCTAAAAATAAGTAAATAAAATCTTTAAAAAATAAAAAAAAACACTTCAAGTAAAAAATTAAAATTAAAATTAAAAAATGGGAAAAAGAATTTGAGAAGAAAATAAACGAGGAGAATAAGTTGCGAATTAATGGAAGGAAATAGTGAAAAGATGATACTTTTGAAGTAGATTTATGTTACAAGTATGATTCAGCTTTTTCCCTCAAATATTTCTTTTTCATATTAGGAGAGAATACATAGAGTACTTCTTCTGAAGGGAGATCCTTTTCTAATCTTCAAATGCTCTTTTTTCACAATGTCAGGGATTATATGTTAGTGTCAGAAGAGCTCATGTTCCCACCCCTTCATTCATATCTTCCCTTAGCACATCATGTACCTTTGTATTTAATTTACTGCTTTTGGGTTTGTTTATTTGTTTTGTCTGCATCCATTAATATGACATAAAAGTTGAACATACTTCTCAGGAAAATAATTAAATACTTCTTTAGACTTTGATATCTTTTTAGCTATAGTATTGGACTATTTGGGACCAGGAGAGGTAGATCTAGAATATCATAATATGATGAGAAAAATAGGCCTAAACTTAATGCACTTTTGGAAATCAAGAATTATTTCAGTACATTGATGGAAATCATAGGGAAATTACTGTTTCATAAAGGTAAGAGTCATTTGGCTCATGTTCTTTCAAGGTCATTAAAGGTCGTGAGAGACTTTACTCATATACTCTATGTGGAAGAATGTTCTCTTTCACAGAGAAGAAAAGAAAAACAAGTTTTCCTTATTCATCTGCAAATGCTTAGGCAGCATTTGTATGTTACGTTGGTGCCAAAATAAAGAAAGGTCATAAAAGCATGAATGTGTGTGGCAACCATTTGTGTCTGCCATTCTTTCTGAAACAAATTAGAACTACTCAATGAATGGTACAACTGTTTTCAAAAGGTTGTTGCATGCCTTTTCCTTTGGTTTGTAAATTACTGATTAACATTTTCTTACTATCTGTTGGAACTTATTCATACAGCCAGTCTAGGGGTGGCTTCCCAAATTCTAGTGACAATCGAGGCCTCTGACCACGCTCACGGTGTATTTGAATTTAGCCCTGAGTCGCTCTTTGTCAGTGGAACTGAGCCAGAAGACGGGTACAGCACTGTTACATTTAACGTGAGTACATTTTTTTCCTGCAATCCCAGACATTTTCTTTTCTTTTAAAACTTGTATTGTGTTATGAAGGTGTACTTTGCATCATTTGTTTTTCTATGTAAGTGACAAGAATGAGCCTGGTGACACAAACAATGCAAATTGACAATGAAATAGTGATTTAACATTTGTCTTTGTATTTAGTTTTGCATACAAATTCATCTTAGGATTCTGAGAATTCCTGACTCCTTAAGAAATGTAATGGAGCTGTATCACATAGATTTTTGTATTAATTCAGATAGTCTGTGCTAACGGATTTCTCCAAAATCTCATTAGTTTACCGCAACAAAGATCTGCTTGCCACTCCTGCTGTGTGTTCAACTGAAAGTGGCAATCATCGACCACTTAGGGACTGAGGATTAGAGAGGCTGTATCTCAAAAGGTGCTTCTGTCTTCAAGAAGGAGAAAATGTGAATGAGAACTATGTATTTATTGGCTCTCCTGGCTTTTTTCTGAAAGTGATTTGTAGCATTTCCACTGCTCCTGGCTAAAGCAAGTCACATGACCATGCTAATGTTAATAGGTAGAGAAGTAAAATCCTGTCTTATCTCTCTCCCAGAAGGGAAGAAAATCCAAAGCATCTGTGAACAGCAATAATAATTATTTTATATAGTGTGGATGTGTATTTGTTTATGTTTACTCTGTGCAGTTTCAGTAGAAATTAAATACTGTTTTTTTTTAAGACTTCTTTTTTAGTATTATTTATTTATTTTTAGAGAAAGGGAGGGAGAAAAGGAGGGAGAGAAACATCACTGTGTGGTTGTCACTTATGTGTCCCCAACTGGGGA
>CM052540.1:139515780-139600177 GCA_028533065.1 Trachops cirrhosus | reverse complement strand
AGTTCTTAGAATTCTGATACATTGGAATTTCTTCTCTTTTAGTTCCAAATTCTCCTCGCCTTGGGCCTAAGGTAGAAACTATTGCTCATCTAATTATCACTGCCAATGATGATGCCTTTGGAATTCTTCAGCTCTCAGCTCCAGTTGTTCGAGTGGCAGAAAATCACGTCGGACCCATTATCAATGTGACTAGGACAGGGGGAGCATTCGCAGATGTTTCTGTGAAATTTAAAACTGTGCCAATAACTGCACTACCTGGTGAGAAAATGCCTCTAAGGGACAGTGAAGTGTTTTAAAGGGGAATGTTAGCTTTGATTAACAAAGCTACTTAAAGATGTAGTTAGAAAAATCAACCAGAAAATAATAATGCTCTTGTATCTTTTGAAACCACAAATCCAGAGCTTTTATCATGTATTTATATCAATGATTTTGTAGAATTTGTGTAAACTGTTGGCAAATTGTATATGAATTTAAAAGCTATGATGAATGCACAAAACAATGCAAAGAAACTAAGGAAAGCATGGTTAGTCTTTCTCTGTGTGTACCTTTGAGTTTTTTGAAAGGGCCTCCTGTAAATGATACCCAGTCATTCAGAATGTAATGTGCAGCCATGGGATTGCAGTGTTTGGCAGCAGTGTTTTGTTTTGACCCATTTATCTTGCTTATTTGTTTATTTATGAATAACATGGAAGAAACAATGGTTAGCATTAACTGTTTTATGTATAAGCAAAATATTTCATTGCCAAACACAAACATCAGGAGACTGACTGCCTTCTTTGGTGGTGCGGTTACAGGTTACAGCACCTAGAGGGAGATTTGTGCAAGAGGAAGTCAATTAGAATCTTTCTAGTGTGTACTGAAAGGAACTGAGTGTGGATGGATGGGATAACAGGCTTGATCTTTTGAGATAAATGATCTGTACTTGAGACTTACTTGAAAAGATAATAAACCAGGCTCATTTAGTCCCTAAATGGTGTGTGTGTGTGTGCGCGCGCGCTCGTGCGCAGGTGCACACAACCCCTGACTGCCTCCCACCCACACACACTTGGGGTAGCAACCCAGAGGAATGCCTGACTGCCTTTAGAGGGTTTTACACATTCATGGACATGGAGGATTAATCAGCGTTCTAGGAAATTTGCCCTTGGCTTCATAGGAGCCCTCTCTCCTTTCCCTAACTACTCTTTGACCAGAAGCAAAGTCACCCAAAGCAGTAGGTAATAGCAGCTTCTAATCTAACATTGTAGAAAGGTCCATAGTTTCCAGCTATCACACCGATGATGCTGATATGCCTCTCTATGCAACAGTATAATGTATCTCCCCAATGAGATTAGAATTCTAGTTTTGTTCTTTGTTTTAAAAGCATTGTATACATTTTTGTAGATAAGGAGCTATCTTGTGACAATGAATGACTCTGTGTCTATACCTATATCTGTATCTATATATCATTTATATATGTATGTAGCAGATAGAACAAATTATATATATGTATATCTTTCTAAATATGAGTGAATGAACTCAAAACCCTTAGGAACTCTTTTTCATTGTTTTGTGATATCAAATCCATTTATTTTGAGGAAGAGAGGTAAAGTCTTCTTGTTTAGAATAAATGTAGTAAGTATTATCAAAAAAGTCTTTCCAAGTATATCCATAAAATTTGATACATCATAGTATTTCCCTAGTGATATGCCATATTTATCATATTTTAGAAAAAGTCTTAGCATTTTGCTTTTTGTCTCTGTAGGTGAAGATTATAGTATAGCTTCATCAGATGTGGTTTTGCTAGAAGGGGAAACCAGTAAAGCTGTGCCAATATATATCATTGACGACATTTACCCTGAGCTGGAAGAATCTTTTCTGGTACAACTGCTGAATGAAACAACAGGAGGAGCCAAACTAGGGGCATTAACAGAGGCAATCATTATTATTGAGGCCTCTGATGACCCCTATGGATTATTTGGTAACCAGATCAGTTTGTATCTCTCTTTTACTTGTCTGCATAGATCATGCATTTCTTTATTTTTAGAGATGCAGAATTGATTTGATCAGGTTTTCTTTTTAACCTATGATATACAGCATCTAAATATACTCACTGGCAGTAGTTAGTGGTTATTTAAAAAATCAACCTCCCAGCATAAATATGGAAGTCACAATCATCTAGGCTTTTAAGTCACTTCTAGCTCCTAAGTGTGTTTTGTGAATTTTAGAAAAGTCTTTAAAAATTAATTTACAGAAATGTACACAAAAGTAGGTTCTCTGGGCTTTATTGTTAAGTAGGAGACTCTGAGCCCCCTCTCCTGCACTGATTGCATCAGTTATGGGAGCTGAATAGTAACTGTCCCTTTGGACCAGGCTTGCGTTGTGCGGTTAGCCACAGAACTCACTAGACCCACTTCACTCACGACCAGGGTATGCCTGACCCCTGTGGGCTTCTGTGCTTGCAATTTCTGCTCATCATAATGAAAAAGAACTTGGACATTTTGGTAAAATTTGGAAAAGTGGGCTTGACCACTTTGTATCATAGCATGTTACTCTGATTTCACAGAGTTATTTGGATTGCTTAAGGGGAAAAAAATGGAAGTGATTATAGAATGCAGTTGGGTAGCTCAAAGTTGACTCAGTTTCATTTTGTATTTGAAATTAACTCTGCTCTGTCCTTCAGGTTTTCAGATCACTAAACTTATTGTAGAGGAACCTGAGTTTAACTCAGTGAAGGTAAACCTGCCAATAATTCGAAATTCTGGGACACTCGGCAATGTTACTGTTCAGTGGGTTGCCACCATTAATGGACAGCTTGCTACTGGCGACCTGCGAGTTGTCTCAGGTAATGTGACCTTTGCCCCTGGGGAAACCATTCAAACCTTGTTGTTAGAGGTCCTGGCTGACGACGTTCCGGAGATTGAAGAGGTGAGAGGAATGGCTAGTATAGAATGACACTGTAAATCATGGCTTGTCTTATAGTGACTAGAACAGATATTGTGACATTTATAGAGGATGTCAAATAACTTATGCAAGGATGTTCAAAATGTGGTATTGTGAAAGTAATCCTTCCTTACAGATAATAAAACAAGAATATTCTAGAAACAGGTCTTGTGTACATACCAGTTTACTAGTGTAAGAATTTTTTCATATAATTGTATTTTTCCACATTTTGGTTAAGTGATTCAATATCTATACATTTATCATATGTTTCACTACATTGTTTCATATAAACTCTTAATTTGTTTATATCCATATTCCCTTTGTGCTTGAAGGTGGACCAATCTTAAATTAGATTTTTTCATTCATTCATTCATTCATTCATTCTTCAACAGTTTTGAGAATTTACTATGTGACAAATACCATGCTAGATATAGCTGTCTGATATTTATTTTTCATGATAAAGAAGCAAGGTAACAAATAAAAATAGAATCTCAGTGGGAAAGTTGATTCATCAATAACATATATTGGCTGAAGATCATTTTAATGTGTAAAGTTTAAGTATTATTAAAGCCTAGATCTCATAAAATTATATTTAATTGTATTTATTCTTTAATAGTATCAAATTTTCATAGAAGGGAAGTTCATAAAATTTCATTTGAATGCTAATTATGTCATTATTCACTCCTAAAATATTAGATATTAGTTAATACCTATAAAACATTTCCCTTTTCGTCTCTAAATTTAAGTGGTATTGTGACACGATGTTTTTTGTTTTAAATTTTGTCAGAATTTCCACTTAAAAGATTGTGGGAAATAAAGCATAATAGATTAACTTCATAAAACAATATGCAATGTTTTCCCCAAATAAGAAAAGGCATAGGACATAAAAGTTTATCATTGAAGTACTAAACATAAACAGGGATCTCAAAATTGATTCATGAGATTATATAACTGAATATTAAGGAACTTAAATGGCCTATTTTTAAATGTATAATATACTTTAATATTAAAAGTTCATGATGGATTATTCTGTTACAAGTTGGGTTTGTAAATATAATAGGGGAATTTTTATGAGTCTATTTATATTACATTCCATTTTGTTCTTGTACTTGTATGGATATGTTTAATTTTTTCCCTTGCATCATTCTCAATTGCTTTTCAGAACTGGGATTCTGTTAAGGAAGTTTTCACTGTATTTTTAGGTTATCCAAGTGCAACTAACTGATGCCTCTGGTGGAGGTACTATTGGGTTAGATCGAGTGGCAAATATTATTATTCCTGCCAATGATAATCCTTATGGTACAGTAGCCTTTGCTCAGTCGGTTTATCGTGTTCAAGAGCCTCTGGAGAGAAGTTCCTGTGCTAACATAACTGTCAGGAGAAGGTATATGAGTTGGCTACTTTCGGTGGGGGTGATGGGAATGTGGGTTGGTGGGAAAGGATCTCTTGCACAATTAAATAATTTAGGTTTGAAGGTTTTTATATAATGTAAATTATTATAATTTGTTAAATGATTTATGCCTATTAATATAAAGAGCTCATTATATTTATCATACTTATTAGTGAAATGGATTATACATCATTGGATGTTCTAACTCCAGAAATTTGTTGCTTTTGTGACTTGTTGAAGTTAGAACTTAAATACAATTAGCTTGTAAATTAAAGAACATTCATATGCTGAGGTGGTTAATGTTCAGGTCCTATTTTTTCTGCATTCCTTTTGTGAGGCAGCCTACAGCTCACTGAATTCCTTTAGAAATAGGAAATATGGGCTTTGGGGACCTTATGACAAATAGTTATATTTCCTCAAAATGTACTCATGCTATTATCATTGTGACATTGTTTCAGTGAAATCTAGTCATGAAAATTAATTTTCTATTTCTGTTTGATAATTTTAAAATGGTTATGATTTGCATACCTTGCAAGGTGTTTTCATAGCTTGGTAGAAAGAAAAGTATTGAATGATCAAAACCTAGCAAGGTCTCCTTACATGAGAAAAGAAAACATTGAAAGACAAAGGTAATAAGAAACATGGTTGTGTTTGTACAAGTATGTTTTATACTTAAAAAGTGAAAACTGCAATTAGTATTTGTCTCTGTGTGTAATCCACAGATTGTTTTGAGTGCTTAACCTGTCTTTTAATTATCCCTCCACATTTTAGCGGAGGGCTCTTTGGTCAGCTCTTGTTGTTCTACAGTACTTCCGATATTGATGTAGTGGCTCTTGCAGTTGAGGAAGGTCAAGATTTACTGTTCTACTATGAATCACCAATTCAGGGGGTGCCTGACCCGCTTTGGAGAACTTGGGTGAATGTCTCTGCAGTGGGGGAACCACAGTATACTTGTGCCACTCTGTGCCTCAAAGAACACGCATGCTCAGCATTTTCGTTTTTCAGTGCCTCTGAGGGCCCCCAGTGTTTCTGGATGACATCGTGGATCAGTCCAGCTGTTAACCACTCAGACTTCTGGACCTACAGGAAAAACATGACCAGGGTAGCATCTCTTTTTAGTGGTCAGGCTGTGGCTGGTAGTGACTATGAGCCTGTGACAAGGCAATGGGCCATAATGCTGGAAGGTGATGAATTTGCAAATCTTACAGTTTCCATTCTTGTGGATGATTTCCCAGAGATGGATGAGAGTTTCCTAATTTCTCTCCTTGAAGTGCACCTCATGAACATCACAGCCAGTTTTGAAAACCAGCCAACCATAGGACAGCCAAATACTTCTACAGTTGTCATAGCATTAAATGGTGATGCCTTTGGAGTGTTTGTGATGTACAGCATTAGTCCCAACACCTCAGAAGATGGCTTATATGTCGAAGTTCAGGAACAGCCCCAAAGCACAGTGGAGCTAATGATCCACAGGACAGGGGGCAGCTTAGGTCAGGTGACAGTCGAATGGCGTGTTGTTGGTGGAACTGCTACTGAAGGCTTAGATTTTATAGGTGCTGGAGACATTCTCACTTTTGCTGAAGGTGAGTGATGCTTCTAAAACTGTTTTAGTTCATCCTGGTAAAGTCACCATGTCCAATTTTAATGATAATGTTTATAAGTTCTTATTTACTGTGTGCATTCTTGCTGATATATGGAAGTGCAGTACGGTTTTGAAAAAATAGCAGTTAGTTAGTGGGTGACATGACATGTAGGTTGACATGACCCTTCATATGTATACTTTTAGTTTATTCAACAAAGAAGGGTTTCAGGGGATGCGGGAATTTTATGCCTTTATATATGATAGGAGGGCCTTTAAGTAAACAGAATGACAAGTGTAAGGAAAGCTCTGGTTTTGTAAGGGAACTTACGAGAATGAGCCATGTATCTACCAAACACATGGCTAAGAAGAATACACATACATAACTAAAAAGGAGTATTAACTGGGTAACTTTTTAATATGCATTAGACAAATTGGGATAAATCTTCAATGAAAGTAATTGTAAGTATATAGTATGAAGTTTGGTGACTTTATTTGTAATTAGACCAAGTGGCCTAATTACAGTTTGCTGTGTTCTTAGACTTGGATGGGATCACTGTTTTAAGTTTTCATGAACAACATAATTATGGGTAACTTGGCCCATTAAAATTAGGGCCAGATTCACTGACTCTTTTTCAAGGCTGGTTGAATCATCTAATGTTTAAAAATTTGGAAGATTCATATGTTTAAAATAGTTTTTTTTGGCATGGGGAAAAAGTGTTTTTACTGAGATCACTGTTTAAATCCTGATTTGGGCAATTATAGATTACATACAGTTTTTTAATATAGTATTTTTCTGATTGAAAGGTGATATATACTCATTCAAACCTCACTATATATAGAAGAATAAAGGCAATACACCTTCACAATTACGTCTCCTAGAACAGTTCATTGCATCTTTTATTGTTTAATGTTTTGCTTGAACTTTTTCTGGAAACAGTAATTGGGGATCATGATGCATTTATCATAGACTTTTTGAAACACCTAATCAGTGTATATTTTAGAGTAAATTTTAAAATAGTATAAAACATTTCTACAGTGGTTATTTTCTAGTAAATAAATGATTTTGGGAATAATGAACTATGAATATCCAGTGGAGCTGGGGGCACAGGTTGGTAATGGGTAACTTTTCCCCTTTTTTCAAAGGAGGTAATGAAAATGTAATAAATGGAGGGAAGATGAAAATTTAGTTAGACTATCCAGTGGCTTTAGTAACTTCCAAGTTATCATATAAAGTAGCCCTAGCTGGTGTGGCTCAGTGAATTGAGTGCTGGCCTGTGAACCAAAAGGTCGCTGGTCTATTCCCAGTCCAGACACATGTTTGGGTTGCAGGCCAGGTCCCCAGTAGGGGGCACACAAGAGACAAACACACACTGATGTTTCCCTCTCTTTCTTCCTTCCTTCCCCTCTCTCTAAAAATAAATAAATAAAATATTTTTAAAAGTAATAGCATTATACAAATTAGTATTACTTTGAATTGTAACTTTAGCATCACATAAAATGGACTATATAGCTAATGGAGATTCTTAAATAATCTAAGTCTTTTGAGGCAGTTTTGATACTGTGAATTGAGGAGATACACCAGAGTCAAGAGAGAGAGAACATGTATGCATATCCCCTTTCTCCTTTTTCCTGCCTTTTCTCTCTTCACCCTTTCATCCTCTTTGCAGAATGTGACAAAGAATTAAATGGGAGGCACCACGGGCCAAAGAGCAAAGCATTGTTGGGTTTAGGGGTATTCAATGATGGGTGCCCTATGTACTACTGGGGTCCTAGACCAGATTGCAAAGTAGATTGATTGGCCCTTGTCACTGTCACTCATCCTTTGAGTTTCTCTTCTGCTTCCTTCTTTCATTGCCCTACATCCTGGAAGCTGGTATTTGATGCTGTCACCTCATCTAGTTACCCAAAGACTCTTCTCTGTCAGGCTGGTTTGCTCAGAAGTTGCCATCTCTTTCCCATTTTGACCACTTGTTCCCTAAGTTTCCTTTCAGTGAGGTATTGGCTTGAGTACCTGATGAAGATTATTCACAGTAACACCAGAATGAGAGAATAAGATTCCATTCTCTGAGAGGGAGCTGTTTCTAAACAGAAGATGCTCTAGCTGGGCCATTGTCCTAGGCTAAAGACCAGGAATTAAACCATGATTCTTTGAAATAATCCTACCCTTTAAATTCCCATGACTCAAAATGTCTTTCTCCACAATCTGTCCATACTAACAAAATTTTACACTGTTTTTTTTTATCA
Source organism: Trachops cirrhosus (assembly GCA_028533065.1). NCBI lineage: Eukaryota > Metazoa > Chordata > Mammalia > Chiroptera > Phyllostomidae > Trachops > Trachops cirrhosus. The sequence continues at coordinate 139,592,042 of CM052540.1, read as the reverse complement.
AAAGATGTAAGTTAACACAAAATATTTCTTTGTAGTGGCACTAATATTGCTCATGCTATTGAGCTATTATTATAATTCACTTACATAGTTCTACTTTTTAAAATTAAAATAATTTTGAGCCTTTGTGAATTCTTTGTGATGTTGGTTATTTTTTTTATTTTGCTATTCCATTATTTTTTTATAGGCGAAACCAAAAAGACAATCATTTTAACCATTTTGGATGATTCCGAGCCAGAGGATGATGAAAGCATCATCATTAGTTTGGTGTATACTGAAGGTGGAAGTAGGATCTTGCCCAGCTCTGACACCGTTAGAGTGAACATTTTGGCCAATGACAATGTGGCGGGAATTGTTAGCTTTCAGACAGCTTCCAGATCTGTCATAGGCCATGAAGGTGGGTTCCTTTTTTTGTTGAGCACATTCATTCTCTTTTCCATGGATGCCATTTTTCATTCAGTCTTTTAAAGTTTCTGATTTTTTTAATCTTTTCAGTATTGTATAGGGCTTTGTATGCTAATGTGCATGGAACTTATTTGGGAGAGGGTTGTACAGTGAACTGTTTAACTGTATTTACCAGCCTTGTGGATTGGTATTGTGTTCTAGCTTGCCACTCCATGCTGGTGTGATTTTAAGGAAGTTAGGATGCCTGGAAACCTGGATGCTCAGCTTTCTCATCTGTAAAATGACAACAAATATCACTTACTTCATAGGTTTCTTTGTGAGGCTTAAGTGAGCTAATAAATGTGAACTGCTCAACATAGTTCTTGGCAAGTGCATATCCGCTCAATGGCAGCTGCTCATATCAAACAGTGAGACACTGGCTCCCTGCTCAAAGCAGGTAGTGGTTTGTGTGCTGTGAGTGCAGTGCCAAACTAGAAAAAAATATTAAAAAGTCCATTTTTCCTTAAACAATTTTTAAAATTCTTGCTTAATATTTTACATTATATTTAAAGTGTTGCATATACAGGGTAGGGAGAAGGTAGGTTTACAGGTGTGAGTACCTGAAACACAGAGTTTATTCTTGCATTATTTTTCATATGAACAACTGTAAACCTACTATTGCCCTGCCCTGTGTGAGCTATTGTTTTGTTAAAAAAATCTTGCAGTGTTTCTTGTCTTTGAATAAGCCTGTTTGTGATAAAATGGTATTTACAGCCTGTGTGTCACTAGAGTTCATATTTAGAAATAAAAAAATTGTACCTGAAAAAGATAAGAAATGGAAAGGATATTGATTATGCATTTGGACTTCTATTTTACAGATGAGGAAACTGAGGCACAGAGATAAAGTGACAAGGTCATACAGCTAGTTAGTTGCTGTGCTGGAAACTAAATGCATTTTAGTGTGTATTACCTTCCCATCTCACTGTACACCCAACTTGTAAGTTTAGCTTATCAGTGCAAATATCCTGGCCATTTCCCAACACTCTTTCCTTTTATTAGTGGTCTAGAATCTCATGTTGTTGGAGAAATAGTGGGTGAAAGTGACTAACAAATAGCCATAACTTCAATCTAAAGACAGATCATCAAAAAATTGTTTGTAACCTAATACAAGTGGAAAGTCACTGCAGGAGAAGTTAATCTAAATAATAATGACTGCAGCAATAATATTTATTGAGTGTTTTCTGTGTGTCAGACATTTCACACCCATTATTTCACTTAATTTTAACAACTGTCCTGTGAAATAGGTCTAAGGTGTACACCAGATTTCACATAAAGAAAGTGAATTTCAGAAAGCTAAATAGCACCATTATTCATGGTGGAGCTAAACCCAGTGCTATCTAAATCCAGAGCCATGCTCTAGGGCAGTTTATGAGAAGAGAATTTGTTTTACTGGAACTGAAGTCTGCTGCAGAAATTGACAATTTAGAAACTTTGGGTAAATATTTCAAGTGCTCTGAGTTGGAAGAAAAATGAATTTGAATAAAAATGTCCATGTAAGAGAAGGAAACTGGTGAGAGACCTGCCTCTATCTAAGTTACAAATGGAAATTGGATATTTAGAGGTAATAGTTGAAATCATAAAAATTAATAAAATCTCTGTGGATAGAGAAAGAAAAAGCACATTGTCAAGGATAAAGATGTGAAATACCGGGCTAAGGTGCTAGGGAAGGAAAAAGATCTGAGAGGAGGGAGAGAAGGTTCTGCCAAAGAGGTGGGAAGAGACCAAGATGAGAGTGTGTTCTCATTAGCTACCAGAAGCAGTCAGTATGTCTCATACTAACATGTGCAACAAGAATGTCACTTTTATTGCTTACATGAATGCTCCTTAGATTTCTTATATTTTTAAAATAGAAATTGGGAGGAGTTTATATTTTTTTTTACTTATTTTTCTTTTCCTTTATTCCTACACCTTTTTCTAGAGTCTAAGTTAATTTTCTTTTTCAAAAACATGCTATGTACTTAAAAATTTAGTATTTTGAGTGTTATTCTTTATATTGCTGTGAAATGGCATAGACAAAAGTGTAACAAGCGCAAGTTTGCCAGATTGAATTAATGAAAGCTTCATCAAAGATAACTGATAAGAAATGGGATTTAAAAAATGCCATGTGGGAGTTTAACAATGCTAACATTGCTTTTGGCCTATCTTTGGAGTTTCATTTATATGATTAGGTTTAGAACATGGACTATACTGAACTGTGGCTCTAGAATGCATTTTCAGTACATGGGGAGGAAGTGGTTTAGTGTTTAACAGTGTATTAAATTCTGTAGAATTGTTTTCCAACATTTTTGTCCTAAAGCAATTGAACAAATGTCTGGTGGTAAATATTACTTTCTTTCAAATATAATGGGGAGAGTTAGAAATAGGGATAATAGATTTTATTTTTACTGTGGTTGCAAACTGTGTATATAAATGCTCTTTAAAAGTCTGTGTGAGATAGTTTACTCAGTGACCCAACTTAGAAGCATCATCGTCTCATGTCATGTTAATGGATTTAAGGATTTTCCTTTTCTCGGAGACAGCATGAATCCTTTCTGGCAAAGATTTGAACAGGAACTGTGATTCTTAAAAATATAGAACACCTATACAATTGTCCCTTAGTATCCATGGGGGTTGGCTCTGGGACCCCTGAGGATTCCAAAATCCACAGATGCTTAAGTCTCATATAAAATGTCATAGTATTTGCATATAATATATGCACATCCACCTGTATGCTTAAATTTATCTTTAGATTACTTATAATTTCTAATACAATATAGTTATTATACAGTATTGTTTGGGCAATAAGAACAAGAAAATTGTACATATGTCAACTTTCTTTTTATGACTCCAAGCCAGCAGAATCATGTAACTTTTTTCCCCATGCATTTTTGATTTGGGGTTGGTTGAACTTGTGGATGAAGAACCAATGGATATGGAGGGCCAACTGCACTGAAAACTTTCAACTTTCTCTAACAGTTCATATTGACAGTTTGTGTTTATTGTTATTCATATCCCTATAGTGTTTTAAATAATTTTCTATTATATAAGGCAATCACTTTAGATGGTACATGTGTACAGTGTGTACATATCTATTAAAATATCAGTATGTTTTCTGTATTTTAGTTTCTATTATTTTTGTATATGTAGCTGCTATTTGTTTACCTTTGTAAAAAGAATCCTTGTTTGTTTTGGTAACAAGTGTACAAATACTCAGGGTTTTAACAAGTACTTATATTCCTATTCCTTACCAGTATTAGGCTAGGCCTAGACTCTGTAATACATTTGCTTTAGAGTATCATCAGCTTTTGGTGGACTCAGTAGATTTCATATCAGGATGCTGTTCCAGGAATGGTCATATTTTTTGGTAGATGAGGGCCCCTCTTAGTCCTTCATCCGGGGCAAAATCTGGAAGGCAGTATAGTACCTGGTAAAAATGTATGTTGTCAAAAAAAATTTACCTTCCCCTCTCTGACCTATCTTCTGTTCTTGCCATTCTAGAAGACTAAGCACTTGTTTTTAAGTTGTTTCTTTTCTAAAAACTGTTCTTTAACTTTTCACCCAGGTAGAAGGTAACATTCTAGTAATATTGCCCAGAAGGCATTTAAAATGGATCTATACCTTCATTTTGATTATTCAAAAATATTTTACACTGTCACGCTGTTGACATAGTTTGCAGTAGGCTTACAAGATTATGTGTTGGAGGAACGCTTTGTTTGTATTTTATTCGTGTGTGTGTTTGTCATGCTTAAAATTGTATTTCTTGCATATTTGCTTGCCAGTTTCTTGTATGGTAATTTGATAAATTTTTGACAGTGATATTAAGTGGTATTAGACTTTGAGTATTTTACATGTTTACATACTTTACAAGTTTATAGGATGATTTTACCTTTTTCTCTCCTTAGCATTTTATTTTTAATTTTACCTTACAATGGTATGTTTATTTCCAAATTTCTATATATAATCTTGCAACTATAATTTTTAAAATTTATTATGATTATAGGGTCCCCTTCAACATGGGTCTCTATTGACTTACATTTTGTTTCCTTGCCACTTGTATTTCATTGTATTTTTAGCACTGACCAAGCTTCCATCATTTTCTTTTTGAAGTATTACTAGGTTTTATCACTAAGTTGTATGATTTTAAAAAATTTGAAAATCATGACTCTATAAATCTTCCTTTTGTGTCACCAGACAACACTGTAGGTGAAAACAGCTTAATGACTCCTTTTATACAACTCTGTCTATGCCTTGCAGTAATTAAGCCCTTTTAGTTCAACACATAAGTTTATGTGTTGAACTCTGAGCAATTTTGTATGAATCACAATAGAGACTCCAGGGTTCTGTAGTAGTACCTGTATTTGTTCATATGAGCTATATAATTATAAAAATTTTAAGTAGTATGCTGACAATTATGACCAGTTGTACAGTCTTTGAGTTATATCCTAACCTTTTGACTCCTAACTAGCAATTCCTAAATGTTTTAAAAAAAACAAGACATAGTCTACTAATGGAATAGTAACTAAATTTTTTTTATATTGAAACACTTAAAAAATTTATACATTGAACATTCAAGTGTTTGAGGAAATCTTATTTAGAAGTCTTTCTGATACTTTTGCCTTTTTATATTTCCAACTCTCCCAAGATAATTAATTGTCTTAAAGATAAGTGTGCTTAAATTTAGTATGAAAATTTAATTTTTTTTACTAATTGAAATTAAGATAACTTCCAAATTAGTTAATCCATCATATTTTAATTTAAGAAGACTTTCTGTTAGTAAAATTTGTTTTATCTTCAGAAATTAAAAAAGTGCCAGTTTCAGAATATGTCAAAAGGGTGTTTATATTTTATTGTTCATTTCTACTCTGCTCAATTAAAAACTATCACATGTGCTTATTTGGATAACTAAGTAGAAGTGATATTTTTAATAAATATGCATGGATTTCAGCTCTATCTTTATGCTATAAATTTTGAATAAGGCATGTTCTTTTAAAGCCTTTTAAAGATCATTCCATTTATTTTTTCATAATAATTATTCTTTTTTAGTGCTATGGTCTGTTAGTATACCTTAACTTATATTCATCATCGTGCAAGTCTTTCCAATTGAGCATACTTTCAGCCAGCCATGTGGCCATCAGCAGCAATCCATAGGAGCTTACATTTCACTTTCAGTAGTTTAAAATAAATGACTACAATGATTTTATTCAATTTTACGAAGTATTATATGAGGAGAAAGCCAGCAATGAAAAGTATGTAAAATACCTCAATTACCCAGGAAGGATAACTGTAACTTTGGTGAAGTTATAGGGATTGATGTACAGATTTGACACCTTTCCTTTGTATTTCTTTTTATAAAACATAATCATTGATGGTATATGTAAGTTACAATTTAAAGAAATGTGATTTTCAGGTATTTGCAAGCATTTTTATGCATGCATTGTGTAAAATCACATTGCATATCAGTGTAAGGAATTGTGTCCTTTTGAAAAGTGAAGGAAAATTTACTTGTGCTATTGTTAGTTTTGACCACGAGGATTTTATTACTCTCTTTAATTTATAGAATATCTATGTTATGGTGCATGTTTTGGAGTGTATGAAAGTTTGTGTTTCTCATTATAGCATGTGCTTTTGTAACTTTTACATATTGAACTTCCTGAAGTTCTACTAAATAGAAGTATTTAGAAGTAAGATCCCTGTGTTAATAAACAATAAGCATGTATAAAGCTTCTAGAAAATTCAAAACAGAACTGCTTTATAATGGTTCTGGAAAGGTGCTATAATAGTTGCATGTTTGGGATTTGGGTTTTGCTGAGATCAGATATTAAATTCATTTTCCATTAAGCATTTATCAATCTGTACATTTCACTTGCAGGAGAAATTTTGCAATTCCATGTGATAAGAACGCCCCCTGGTCGAGGAAATGTTAGTGTTAACTGGAAAATTATTGGGCAAAATCTAGAATTCAATTTTGCTAACTTTACTGGCCAGCTCTTCTTTCCTGAGGTAAGACCACCAAGAAGAGCTTTACCAAACATATGTAGAGAAAACAGTGCATTTTGAGAAAATTGGGAAAACTCTGATTATGTAATGCACAGATTAATGGAGGCTTCTGGGAGGGTTACTTGCTGGCAACCCTGAAGGGAGACCATTACTTGAAGAAAGAATTTCTGAGACTTAAGGAATGGATTTATTTTTCCATATGTGCTTCGTAGATCTCCTTCAAAGAAACAGATAATGTGAACATTGTTTTTGAGCTGAACTCTCTTGCTACTGTCTGGGCCTCCCATTGTTGTCAACTGCGTCATTCTGAAGATGATGATAATATTGTCCCTTTTCTCTTACTCCTCTCTGTCTTGGAACTTCAAATGCATGGCAATAGCAAGCATAGCTCTAAAAACAAATGTCTTTTTATGTCCTTATGACAAAGGATTGCATGAGGATAGTACTAGAAATATATTTTTGAGGTGCCATTCAGAGATTCTGATCGTTTGAAAAAGGTGATTGTTGAGAAAAATAACCATAAAATCACTTCTTAGAAATGTGGCACTTTATTGTAACTCTATCATCTTTCTGTCTTCTCCACATTCACTTGGTGAATTCTTGTTTGAAAATGTGTTTAATACTTTTTCTTTTTATTTCCACTGCCTCAATATTAAGCCAAGTGCCTGTAACCTTGGGCCTTGAGTACTGCATTGGACTTGTAATCCCCTGCCTCCCTGAAGCACTGACATTTTCCCTGTCTTAGTTTTTTCCTACTCACCACTGCCACAGAATCTCCCCAACTAAATTGCTTTGTCTGAAATGGTCAATAGCACTGCACTGCTCATTGGATAAGATCTACATGGACCAGCTCAGCATTTGAGATCCTCTACAATTAGTGCCTATGTGCTTTAAGCCTGATTTCTCATTAGTGAATGCTTTTTAATTTAATTAATTTTTTAAACCATGGAACGGTTTGTTTACATAAATATGTGTTCAGATGCATGATTTTTAAGGCCAATAAAAGTAGGGGATATTTTGTGTTTAGGGACAGTGCAGGGATGAATTACTTTCTGTTTGGCACAGGGGTCACTGGATAAAACAATCCGTGTACATTTGTTGGATGACAACATTCCTGAGGAGAAGGAAGTTTACCAAGTCATTCTGTATGATGTCCAGACACAAGGTAATTAAGAATTCAGTTTAAAAGTTTTTTCTGGTATACTAACTCTCTTCAGAAAAAAGTAATAGTTGCTATCTATATATTTAATAATTAGATGCACACCAATTAAAATGTTATTTATATATCATCTGTTCCTAAAAATGTTAAATCCAAAAAACATCAGCTCAGAATGGGAATATATTATCTTTATGGACTCAGAAACAACCTCTAAAAATTTTGCTAAATATTTTCTTATGGAATAAAATACATTTCCAAAGGAAGAATTATTTGTAATTAATTTTATGCTAGCAGACCGATTGGATTTAAACCTATTATATAGATATTTCAGATTCACTCATTTTAAGCAAATTATATGGACACTTTCCTCAGTTTCTATTCAATTTCTCTAATTCAGATGACCAGTATAGTAAATAACAATGATAATAGGTCAAGTGAAAAAATTCACAATTTGCTATCTAGAAAAAGGAAATTAAAAACTAGATCCTGTTATTCAACCTGATGATTTTTGTTAAAGAAATGAACACTTTCTATCTACTTTAATATGTTTCAGAGAGTGCAATTATGCTTTAACTATTTAGAAGTTAATGCCCAGTCACTGTCAGAGTTCTTTGGTCCTGACGTTTTTAGGAGTTCCACCAGCAGGAATTGCTCTGCTTGATGCTCAAGGGTATGCAGCTGTCCTGACTGTGGAAGCCAGTGATGAACCACATGGAGTTTTAAATTTTGCTCTTTCATCAAGATTTGTTTTGGTACAAGAGGCTAACGTCACAATTCAGCTTTTCATCAATAGAGAATTCGGATCTCTAGGTTTGTGTTGCTCTGGAATGAATGGGTTTTCAGGAGATGCTTCTAAGTATCCTACTTGTGTGGTTGAAAGCCATTGCTGATATAAATCAGGACAGGAAAAGCATTAACGTCTATTAGTTCAGGATAGGACTTTATAACTTCTTTATTTTTGAAAGATTAATGGAATTTTATATTGTCACAAAATGCTATATAACAAATAGTCATAAAGTCTTGGCATCATATAATAATAATGTTGGTTGTAGGTCTGCTAACATAGGCTGGGCTTGGGGTGGCTGTACTCCATACATCTCTCATTCTTCTCCTGGGACCGGGAGAGGTACCAGAAAGCAAGCAAAAGCATGCCAAGCCCCCTGAGGTCTGGGCTCAGAACTAGCACATCATCACTTTTACTTAGTACTATCAGCCAAAATAATTCACAAAACCAAACTCGAGGTCTAGAGGTGGGGCAGATGCCTGTCCACAGTGGGATGTCACTGAGCCATTACATGGTAAAGGTCAAGGATATGGGAAGGGGCCAGGTGATGGGGCTAATTATATAAGCTATTGTAGTTGCTTTTAGGAAAGCCAGTGATTTCCTGATGAGATTTTATTTTAAAAGTTTAATGATAAAATCTTTCCCAATCCAATTCAATTAGGAGTCATTAATGTCACATATACTACAGTTCTTGGAGTGTTGAGTCTAAAGAACCAGACAGAAGGAAACCTAGCTGAGCCAGATGTCGACTTTGTCCCAGTAGTTGGCTTTCTGATTTTAGAAGAAGGGGTAACAGCAGCTGCCATCGACATAACTATACTTGAGGTAAAATTCTTATTTTGTATTATTGTTTTAAACCTCAATAACCACTAGAAGGTAGAAACTGATAGAATGTTCTAGTACCTTTATATCAGCTTACCTCTTTGTGATTTTTTAAAAACTATACAGACCTTTCTGTTGTTGTTTAAATAGGCTGGTCTGCTGTTGTGTATTTTATCATAGAAACCTCTTGTGATAAAGATAATTTCCCTAGGGCATTCCCCATTAGGAGAGCATTGGCCTAAGAGATTCTACAGGAGCATTTTGGTTATTCCAAGGGATGAATTGTACCAGCAAATCCATGTAGGTCAGCCTCTTAGTTGTTAAGACTGGTGAGATTAGAGGTACTGAATGACTCATGAGAGACTGAAGACACAAAATGTTGTTATGGCCACACTGAATTAATCATCGGAGACTCAAACTGTGTTTTAAATGATTTTTCATATTGTGAAATCTTGCGCTGTTTTGGGACTTAGTGTTTCAGTTACCTAAATACATTTACATGAGGTTGATGAAAACAGGACATATGAAGAGGGTAGGAGATGGTATGTATGCGGGGGCTTGGGAGAGAGGGAGAGAGAGAATGAATATTGACTCAGAAAAAGATTTTTCTATGGCTATATATTTGGGGGTTCTATTTTGAAAAGGGTTTGATTTCTCAGAGGCTTTTTACTTTTACAAAATTATAAGTAGTATAAACCATCTACCATCTGAAGTAACTTGTATTGTGTTGATTACTGTGGCACCGTGACCTAATCTGATAGTATGAGAACTCTAGAGCCATAAGATAAAAGGTAATATTATGTCAGTATGTCACACACAATGCAAGATTTTTTTATAAAACTTTAAGGTAAGTCTTATTTCAAATATAATCTATTAATGTAACTGCATATAAATCAATGGATCATTCCTCTGCTATGTTAGTTTTTAAAGCAGAAAATGTATAGCCACCCTTCTTTTCTTTAAAGAGTCTAGTTTTATGAACACAGGGTTTCCAGTTTCTTTCTTTTCTTTATCTCCTTAGGTCTTTGAAGCTCTTTCTATTCCCTGAGTAGCATAAGAGTAAGAGTTTGCAGGCTTGTGTGCACAGAAATAAGTCGGGGGGGGGGTGGATGTGGGGACAGTTGTTGCGTGGGGGCAAGTGTGGGGCAGTTTCTTCTACGTCACAGACTCCGTGACTCTCATCAGTCCCTATAATACCTAAGATAGTTTAGACACTCATCTTCATTTTCTTATTTCACATGGAAACATATCTCCATTCGATAAAAGGAAGAGAGAAGTGTATGTTGGTATGTGCATACTGATATTATATATACATGTATACATGTTAGGTTTCTATGTAAATGTTGTTGCCTGTCTGGTCACTACTGATGTGGACTTTGCTAGTCCTCTTGATCACTTGCCTTATTTTCATTGCTATTATGTGGCTAGTGTTTAATAGTAACTGTAACAAATAGCTATCACTTTTTAAAGGTTACTCTTTGTAGGCTTGGTACTCCACACATTATTTTTAATCATTATGATAATTTCCAAAGTAGTTATTATTTTATCATTATAAAGATGGCAGAACTGAGGCCTTAAAGTGTAAGTAACTTAATTTAAACTTTAACAATTCACTTCTAGGTCTACAAAGCCTGTATTTCATAGTATTGTAGTCTTCATCCTAATCATTGGATATTCATGTAATTTCAACTCTTTTGCTCCTATTATATTTAAAATAGATTAAGTTTGTATATTTATATGCTTGGTTTACATATAATACTAATATAGATTTTTTAAATGATATATTAACAATTTCATGTAGTTCAACCTAATAATTTATCATACAATCAGGTATAAGTTTAATATTGGGTTGGTCAAAAAGTCTGTATGATTTTTTCTATAAAACAAAGGACACATTTTTCATTTTCACTAATGACTTTATTGATTTGGATATTTTGAGTATGTCAGTTATCTCCCACGTGGTGTTGATTGTTCTCAGTTAATGTCTTGATTTGATCGCTGTCAACTTCAACTGGTCTACCCAACAGAGGGGCACCGTCCAGCGAGAAATCTCTTAACAGGAAACTTTGCAAACGACTTTTGATGTATTCTTTTGGTCATAGCACCTTCTCCATACACTGCACCAATCTTTTGTTGCATTTGAGTTGCGTTTTTACCTGTCTTGACATAATAATTCATAATATGCTGAAACTGTTGCATATTTTCTTCCATCTTTAATACTAAAATGGCTACACAAAAATTCACCAATTTTGACAAGTTTTTTTTTAAATGCACATTGATATGACAGCTGTCACAATACAAACTAACAAAATTGTTCCAAATAAAGTTATAGACAACTAAGCACTACTAGAGCCATCTTACAGAAAAAAACAAAATAAAACAACTCTTTGGCCAACCTAATAACTTTATGGTTTTTTAGAAAATACAGCTTTATAGAAGTATAATTGACAAGTATTGCATGGTATCACATAAAATTCTCAGATATTTAAAGTGTATACTGTAATGATTTGATATGCGCATACATTGTGAAAGAGGTCCCCCATCTATTTAACATATCCTCATGCGTTTATCTTTTTCTGTGTGTGACAGCATTTAAAATTCACTCTCCTACACATTTCCATTACACAGTGTGGTGTTATTACCTGTAGTCACCATGGTTTATATTAGATCCTTCGACCTTATTCATTTTATAGCAGTTTGTACTCTTTTACCAATTTTTCCAACTCCTTGACAACCAGTTTTCTTCTCTTTGTATGAGTTTGACTTTTTAAAAAAAATTTGATTCCACATATAAGTATACATGCAGTATTTGTCTTCCTCTGTCTGGCTTATTTCACTTAACATAATGCTCTAAAGGTCAATCCATGTTATTGTAAACGGCAGGATTTAGTTTTTCTCATAGCTGCATAATATTCCACTTTGTTTGGGTGTGTGTAGTTCATTTTCTTCATCCATGCATTCCTTGACAGACACTTGGGTTGTTTTTATATCTTGAGTATTGTGAAGAATGCTGCAATGAACAAGGGGGTGCATATAGCTCTTTGATATCCTATTTTAATTTCCTTTGGATATACACCCAGGTGTGCAATTGCTGGATTATGTCTGTTTTTTTAACTTTTTGAGGAGCCTCCAAATTGTTTTTTATAATGGCTACATCAATTTACAGTCTCACCAACAGAGCATAAGGGTCCCCTTTCTCCACATCCTTGCCAAGACTTACCTCGTGTCTTTTTGACAATACCAATTCTAAAAGATGTAAGGTGATATCTCACTGTAGTTTTCATTTGCATTTCCATGATGATTAGTGATGTTGAGCACGTTTTTGTGTACCTCTTGACCACTGTGTATCTTCCTTGAAAAAATGTCTACTCAGTTCCTTTGCACATTTTTAATCAGATTGTTTGATTTTTGGTATTGAGTTTGTGAGTTCTTTATATATTTTGAATGTTAACTCATCAAATATAGGATTTGCAAATTTGTTTTTCTTCTCCTGGTTGCCTTTTCATTTTGTTGATGGTTTCCTTTGCTATGCAGAAGCTTTTTCATTTGTTGTAGTCCTCCTTATTTATTTTTGTTGCTTTTGTTTTTGGTGTCCAATTAAAAAACTAATTGCTAAGACATGTTAAACTTTTCTTTTCCGTTATCATTTTTATATTTTCTGTATACTAGTAAAGCATATATATTTATAAGATCATTTCTAGAACAGCTTGTGAGAGGTGATTACTTTGAGAGAATATTATAGGGGATTTAATGGTTATAAATTTTGCAGGATGATATACCAGAACTGGAAGAATATTTCCTTGTGAACTTAACTTATGTTGAACTTATCATGGCTCCTTTAACTTCATTTCCTCCTAGACTAGGTATGTTGTGTTTTTGTTTCTTTTTCTTTACTCACTGTAAACAAAAGAAAGTTACTTTATTTTTTAGTCAGAAGTGGTCATTGTGATGTTTGTTAATATCAACTGTGTGTAGGGGTGTTGGGTAGGGGGAAGAGGGACAATAGTGTGATCATTGCTGGGGGAGGGGTCATGGAGGAGGGTATAGGGGATAATGGTGGTGGAAGGAGACTTGACTTGGGGAGGTGAACACACAGTACAGTGTACAGATGATGTGTTGTGGAACTGTGCACCTGAAACCTGTATAATTTTGTTAACTAGTCACTCCAATAAATTTAATGAAAAGGAAAAAAATCAGCTATGTGTGAAAATTACTATGCTTTTGGGTTTATTTTAATTTAGAGACTATTGTATCTTGTAGTTTTGATTAAAGAATTATTGTGTGAAGCTTTTTACATCTTACAACTGTTTCCTAACCAAATTTGTAATCTTTAAAATATAAGTAATTCTTAGAAAGGCATTTTTTTTCTGTTAAAATTTAATTTGCTATTTCCATTATGTGTCTCCAAATCATCAAATGATTTTATTTTCTTTTAGGTTAGGCAGAGCTTTTATTGTGTGTGTTTGTTGTGTTCTTGTTTCTTTTTTGACTTTTTATCTCTTCCTTTTCATTCTTTAGAAGAGACTCAGTTAATTCATTACAGACTGAAAGGTAAAACTTGAACCTTAGTACAAATTTATGTAGACTATTTATTTTTAAAACACAAACTCCTGTTTGTGGTTTGGACAACTTAGTTTTGGGAGATTTTGTTGGAAACTTGTAGGTGTGATGGCCCTATAGGGGGTGGTAGCACTGAGGTAGCCTGGGCAGAGGGGAAACTAATTTGGGTTAAAGGAGGAGAAGCATGGCCAAGAGCAGTGGCTCAGGGAATAGGGGTTTCTCGTTCACTTCTGAGGCTAAATATGACAACTTTGAAAATATCAAAAGAATAACCATCAGTTTATAACATACTATCGTTTGAAAAATTTCAATTCTTTTGCAAAAGAAATAAATGACTCCAATGACTGGCTGTTTACATCAAGTGCTTATTAGAAGAAAATTATCATTGATACTAAGAAGACTAATAGTTCACATTTCTTTCAAACTCATAATAAAGGCAGTTTGAAGGGTTTAACTTTTGTTGAGTGCTTTCTGATGCTCCCATTTCAAGTGGTTTGTGTATTAGTACCCTTGTTCCTTATTAACTTCCCATTTTACAGATGAGGGAGCTGAGTCTAAGAGAACCTAAGGAACATGCCCAAAGTCACACAGCTAGGATGGTGGAGCTCGTCTTCTGCTTTGCAGCCTCTAGTCTGATGGGCACAGGGCTGATTTTATATGATTTGTTCAACAATTCATTCTTAGAGAGAACTCATTGAGAGAATTACACTTTCCATACTCTTTCCCTACTTAGCTGTCATAAGTACCTCATATTAAGGTAGTGCCTCTGAAATTTAAAAGGTAAAGGACAAAATATTTAAAAAAACAAAACAATGGTAGCTGGGTTAGTTACTATTTCAAGACTGACTAATGGTCATTGGGAACATACTGCACTGGGTGGACAGAATACAGAATAAAAAGGGAGAGAAAAGTTTACTTCAGTGTTAGTCTGTCTGCATTTCTGCTAACCATTTCCCCATCTCTCCCACCTATGTCACCTTCTTTTTGTATCTGTCTCTGTCTCTTTTTTTCTCTGCAGCACTCCCTTCCTCTCTCTTCACATTTATTTATGTTTTCTGGCTCTTTCTATTATTCCAACTGTCCCCATTTTCCTTTCTTCTTGAAGTGGATTAAAATAATTGAAATAAAACGATAGCCCTAGTTGCTTCTTTCCTATTCTTCTCAGTTGATTAAATTTCAGTAAGTTAGTGGCTTTAGTTAGCAAAAAGTTTTCTTATACAGATGTTATAAGCATTTATGTCTATTTTCTTAAACATCTTTTGAAGAATATCAACAATATCTCTAAATTAGGGATTAATATAGTCTCAAAGAAATTATCTTTAAATTCTGTATCAAATAGTGCTTTTTAAATTATTTATATTTATGTTAAATTACATTTCTATGATTTTTTCAGATTCAGAGGGCTTGACTGCACAAATCATAATTGATGCCAATGATGGTGCTCGAGGCATAATCGAGTGGCAACATAGCAGGTAAGCCCAAGGTCTCCTGAGAGCCCTTTCTGAGTTCCAGGCTCTTTACTATTTACAGAATGAAAGCTTATAAGGAAAAATGTATGTATTCTTTTCATTATAGGTTTGATATTAATGAAACCCAAGGACGTTTAACATTGGTAACCCAAAGAAGCCAAGGGGCACTTGGCCACGTGTCCTTGTTTGTGTACGCCCAGAATCTGGAAGCACAGCTGGGGCTGGATTACAGCTTTACCCCAATGGTGAATTCCTTGAGAATTATAATGATTTAGGTCCTATATAAATAAATCTTAAAATAATAAACCATGATATATTCCATAGTAAAATAGGGCAGAAGATTTCCACATGGTATAATAGCTCTCTTCACTATTTTATTAAAATATATAAGTTTAATTTTTAGTACTATTCTAATGATTATTCTGTATTTTATTAATTTATTGCAATATTTAATACTGGAGAGTTATCATGTTAAAAATTTATATCATTAGGTGACCTTCTCAAAGTGTTTCTTATGCTTAAAAATGTAACTTTCTTATTTCTTTGTTTTAATTTACTTGAGACACATTTAGTGTTTTAAAATACTTTTTACTTTGTCTCTCCATTTCTTTTATTACTTAACCAAAAGTTTACTCCCTTCTGCCACAAATTTAATTTCTAAACTTAATATTGTTGATTTAAATTTTAAAAGATCATGCAAAAAATAAGGAAAAAATCCCTGTTAAATAGTTTATTTCACTTTTACAACTATATTGTATTTCTTTCCATTTTGTAAAAACACAGAATATGTACAAATATAATACTGTTTACTTTTACTTTCTTGACCAGATTCTTCATTTTGCTGATAGAGAAAGGTATAAAAGTGTTGACATCATGATTCTTGATGATGATATTCCAGAAGGAGATGAAAAATTTCAGCTGATTTTAACAAATCCTTCTCCTGGACTACAGCTGGGGGAAAATACAATAGGTAGGTAACTGATAGTTTTTTATACACAGCTCCCTCCACTTCATGCTTTTTTCCTAATATGGAGCCTGATGTAAAAGGATTAGAGAGTCTTGATGATTTTGTATGCTTAGAATAAAAAATATTTTAAGTTGGGCATTTTGGAATTTCTGTGTCAGTGTAACAGTGCTTCTAGCACGTGTACGTGCGCATGTGTGTAAAACAAAAAAGTAAGTTGATAGCAATGATAATGTTAAATCATTTCCACAGTTATTATAGTTTTTATTTAATTTGTAAATGCCTTTCCTTTGAAATTTGAATTCTGCTCTGGCTCCCTGTTTAGCAATAGAAAGAATGACAAGGAGGCTGTTTTAGTGTCATCTAGTTGCAGTAGCATTTTCACAGGTGAGACGTATTGATACCTGAAGACTGACAATGAGAGCCATAATTCTTTGGTTTGATATTGTTAGTAAAAGTAATCTTTCACTAACTTGTTCGCTGTCATGCTGACTGCTTAGAGAAGATAAAAAATAAAATGAGGAAACCTCATGGATACACAGAACTTTGGTATCAGAAGGGCTCTAAAAAGTCACTGCATTCACTTCCTTGTGGTGATAGGTAAGGCAAGTGGATTTAGAAGATTGTTGACTGACTCTTTAACCTTCTGTTTCAGCCAGTAGCTAAATATTCTTTGGGATGCCCTTAATTTAATTAACCTTGGTATTTCTAAGTTATTGTCCATTATATGAAAAAATGATTTGTAGTGAAAAACATGAAAGAATTTTTGAGTAACCAAAGAACTGGGTTTTGCTTTTATTGCCATGTTAAAATAAATGGATATTTCCAAGTCTCCAGAGTCTTTTTTCTTGAGGCTGTAGCCATCCTTTTAAATTTAAAGAGTATGTGTTTGAGATGAAATTATTTTGTTGTAGAGCATAGTGGGTTGTATGAGAAGAGTTGTAAGAATGGACAGCATGCATTGGTTAAGAATCCTCTATCCATAAACAATAGAAAACCCAATTAAAATTGTCCAAAGACCCTTTTGTTTTCCCTTCTTACCTTTGCAGTATTGGCTTTATCCCAAGGCTAGTGTTACTTGTCAAAAGACAGTTATCAGCATCATTCTTCTACATTCCATGTAATAGGAAAGAGACAATATTCAAAGTGAAGCATTCATAAAAAATCCTGATACAATTCTGATTGGAATTACTTAGGTTACATGCTCACCACCCGGACTAGTAGGAAGGAATGTGTTATTGGGCTCTATTGTATTTATCTTATGCTTGTAATTTTCTGTTTTTGATTCATTCTTTATTGTATTTTTTCCATTACCACTTAGTCCTCTTATAGCCCCCCTTCCCCCAGCAATCACCACACTGTTGTCCATGTCCATGAGTTCTTTTTCGTTTTTGCTCAATCCCTCCACCCCCAACCAACCCCTTCCCACTAGCTGTCAGCTGCTCTACATCTATCAGTCTATCTCTATTTTGCTTGTTTAAATATTAAAAAAATTTCTCAGAACAATAAATGATTTAACAGTGGGTAATTTCTTTAACCATGCCCCATTAATTGACCTTTACACAGTTTCCAAACTTTTATAAAGTTTAAATAAATACCTTTGTATATAAATATATATATATATGTAATTAAGATTATCTATTGAGTACAGTGGATTTTGAGAGGAAAGATCACCAATTGCCTTCATATTACCCACATCCAAAGGTACATATAAAATTGTTATTTCTCCACATCCTCACCAGGAATCTCTTTGGTCTTTAATTTTTTTGTTTACTAATTCTAATAAATGAAAAACATGTGGTTGTATTATTCATTTTTCATTTCTCTGCTCATTAGTGAGTTTGACACTGGTTGTATTATCTTAAAAGCAAACCCGGAGACAAGGATTTGGATGGAAGTGAATTTATTTGGGAGGTAATCTTGGAGGCATAGCAAGAAACAAGTGAGACAGAGAAAGGAAACGTGAGCGATGTGCTAATGAAAGGTACAGCTATGGGCAACTGGGACTCAGTCCTGCTGTGGTCCTTGTTAGACAGGAACAGACCAACGCTCAGGGCTGTCCCACTGAGAGGGAAGGAAGCTGGGGTATTCATTCACCATTTTCTGCCCCTCAGTGTTTGAGGATTTCTTTTGAGTGTGAAGTCTCCAGCAGTTCTGGCCTGATTCCTGTATGAGCTGATGCTGTCCTCACTTAGAGAGACCAATGGGCAAAAGGAACTGCTGAAGGTGACCAAGAGTGGGCCAGGGGTGAATAAGTGAGCCACTGACAGCGTCTGCCACTGTCATGCATTAACATTTTATAATCTTTTCATATAGGTCTTATGTAGTTTACTTTTATTCCTACGTATTATTATCATGAATGAAGTCCCTTTTTTCTCTTACATTTTAATATATTATAGCTGATGTATAGAGATATTATAATAATCTTTAAAAGTATTTTCTCTGAAGCAGATGCCCTAACTTTGAGCAGCTGTGCTGACACTTTCTAGCTTGTTGGCTTCTGTAAGTTACCTGTGGGCTCTTCAATCATAGTTGAAATGGGAATAATAATAGTAACAACCATAGGATATTGTGAGAATTAAATCAATTAATATATGTAAGCAATTTGTAAGTTCTCAGTAATATTGGTTGCTGTTTTAGTCATTATTCTTGATATATCATTATTAGTGGTAGTAAAAAGTAAAAACTCTATTTTGGAAGGCTACTCCGCTAATATCTTGAACTCATGATTGTCCTAATAATTTTTTTCTCTTACATTTTCCAAGAAGGCAGTTGTGTTGTCTAGAAAACAGGAAGAGTTCTGACTCTTCCTTTTCATTGTTTTTATTTTTATTACTTAAAAAATTTTATTGATTGATATTTTTAGAGAAAGAGAGAGAGAAACATTGATCCACCATTCCACTCATTTATGCACTTACTGGTGACTCTTGTGTGTGTCTTGAGCAGGGATCAAACCTGCAACCTTGATGTATCAGGACAGTGCTCTAACCAACTGTGCTACCTGGCCAGGGCTCCACTGCTTTTATGCCTGTAGCCTGGTTGACAGCCCCAGGGCAGTGGTGACAAGCATCATTGTCTTGTTTCTGTGTTTAGTGGCAATGCTTTTCATCTTTCAACATTGTTATTTTCTATGGCTTCTGAGAGATAATCACTTCATCAGATTGAGCAGCTACCTTTCATTCTGAGATTACTGGAGTATTTTTATATCATAAATGAATATAAATTCTATTAAATGCTTTAAAAAATTCTTTGTTTCTTGACAATGGGAATGCTTAACATAACAACGTGGGGAAAAGAAATCTTGCTTTTAAGGTGATCTAGAGAAGAGTTGGTCTAGTTTACATTGAAGCATCCACATAGTTCCCAGCACTTATAGCCATTCTATTTTCATTTATTACTTTAATATTTTTATTTTGACAGCCTTAATTACTGTCCTTGCTAATGATGATGGCCCTGGAGTTCTGTCATTTAACAACAGTGAGCACTTTTTTCTGAGCGAGCCAACAGCTCTCTATGTACAAGAGAGTGTTGCAGTATTATATATCACTCGGGAACCTGCACAGGGACTGTTTGGAACTGTGACAGTTCAGTTCATCGTGACTGAAGCGAATTCTTCAGTGGAGTCTAAAGATCTGACTCCTTCCAAAGGCTATGTTGTTTTAGAAGACGGTGTTCGATTCAAGGTACAGAATGAACCTTCACTGTCAATGGATGATTATTTTTTATATGTACAAAATAATATTATCTTAGAAGAGCACCCTAGGTCCTAGTAAGAAAAAGAATCTTTCCAGCATAGGTATTAGGTAAAGACATAATTAAATGACTATATGAAAGTACCGTAGTGCTATAAAGTTTATAGAGTGCAACTGGAGAAATTTGCTCTGTTAATTAGGTAGTGCAATGTGCAAATAATAAAGTATATGTATTGCTAGTTTAGATTTTAAGTGTATTCAAATGGGTACTTCAATTTGTTAATGTATAGATCATAAACTAAAAGAAATCATTCTAAATCATTCTTTGTAGTCATTAAGCCTCAGCACAATCATTCCTTCTTGCCATATTTTCATTAAGAAAACATAACTGCCTACTTCAGGCTGTTTGTTTCCAAAACAAGTATCCTGTGTGAATGGGAATAGCTTATTGGAGAAAAAAATGCTGGATTTGGGTTAATTATAAATGTGATCAACACTATCAGCAGTTTATCTTCAGAAACCTCTTTTCCTATATATTATTAATTTTGTTTCTGTTACTAAACTTTCTTTTGAAAATACAGTTTTAAATTTCAAATAGCTAATTGCATTAGTTTAACACATTTTTAAGCCAGCTATATAATAAAGTATGATAATTCTAAAATAATGTGTTTTAAACTATTCCATCTAAAAAGAATCCATCCAGTAATTAAATAAATTTATTTATGATCAGTTTATGTAAATTTGAATACATCTTAAAATGTATATGCATTTTCATTTTTAATTTTTTACTGCTTTTATAAATTTAGAAGCTTTTATTGATTTTTTCAAGGATACTTACATTTTGATATAGATGTTAAAGAATGTAAATTTAAAGTATTTTAAGAATTTGCCATTGCTTTACATTTATATGCTTTTTAAAACAATGTTTTAAATTACATTAAAAATTTAAAAGTATTTTTAATTATATTAAAAATTTTAAAGTATTTTATATTATTTTGATGTGGTATTTGTTTTAAAAGACTCTTTTTCACCATGTGTTTAAAGACCTTTCTGTTCATTAGGCAAATTAAGTGTTAAAGAAATTGGAATAAGCACATTTTTCATTCACACACGCAATGGCTATTTTCCAAACATTTTGATTTTGAGATATAAACAATAAAATATACAAATCTTAAGTGTATGGCTTAATGATGTTAAAAATATGTACATATCCATGTATCAAATTAGGATATTGAACATTATCATCACCAAAAAGTTTCTTGCTCTCCTCAGGGGAAATTACTTTCTAATTTCTATTATTAAAGACTCATTTTACTGGTTTCTTTGACTTCATGTAAATAGAATCATAGTGTATGTACTCTTTGTTGTCTGGCTGCTTTTGTGCAGTGTAATTTTTGAAATCTGTACGGTTGCACACATTACTAGTTCGTTGTTTTTTTTCATTGCTAAGTAGCGAATAGACCACTATTTATCCATTCTCTTGTTGTTGAACATTTGTTTTTTTGCTAATTTGGGCTTACAGTGGTTATAACTGTTTTTTAACAGCTAATCCTAGACTAGTATGAGACTAATTGAATTGTGTAGCTAGAGTACAATAAAGAATTAACAAAAAATCAATATATAAATTTAATTTCTAATCTTAATGTTATTTTTAAGTGCCATAAATATTTCTTTTTTAAAGTTTTTTAAAGTTGTACTTTCTATTACCATTTATCCCTCTTATACCTCTCTTTCCCTCCTCAGTCACCCCACTGCTGTCTATAGCCATGAGTCCTTTTTCTTTTTTGCTCCATCCCTCCACCCCCTAATTACCCCTGTGGTTGTCATCCTGCTCTCTATGAGTCTGCCTCTGTTTTGCTTGTTAGTTCTGTTTGTTCATTAGATTCCACATATGAGTGAAATCATATGGTATTTGTCTTTCTCTGACTGGCTTATTTCACTTAGCATAATGTTCTTCAGGTCCATCCATGCTATTGCGAAGGGTAAAATTTTCTTCTTTTTTTATGGTCGAGTAGTATTCCATTGTGTAAATGTCCCATAGTTGTTTTATCCACTCATATAAATATATGTATTTTTAGACACTTCAGTGCAATATATTACAGTGTTGAAAGTCTTGAAGGTAGTAGCTGGAAAGTATCACATTATGAGGATCGATATTAGAATTTAAGAATAGGTGATGTTTTCCGAAACATGTTATTATATTGTTAACGTTTACTAGATTTCTCTACCTGTTGTAATACTATATTTTAGTAAGTTTGTCTTTTGATTTTGTTTTCAGGCCCTACACATATCTGCCATATTAGACACGGAACCAGAAATGGATGAGCATTTTGTTTGCACCTTGTTTAATCCAACTGGAGGCGCTAGACTAGGAACACGTGTTCAAACCCTGATAACAGTTTTACAAAACCAGGCCCCTCTGGGACTATTCAGTATCTCTGCAGTTGCAAATAGGTATAGTTTCTTCATAAGGAAGTTGCCACTTCTGAAGCTAAGTAGGAAATATTTTTTGACATAAAGAAAATGCAGAAGGAGATTGATCTCTGACTTTCTTAAAGGGGTCTTTTAAAAAGAGCTCTAGCAGGTAGACCAGAGAGGCCATAGGCCCTCTCAGATCAGGGACCATCAGAAACCTAATCATGTCCTACTTAGTAATGTTATTAAAATTCTTAGTTTCTCAGAGTTTATACTTGCAGGTAATGGCTTGCACTGTGTTTTTTTTCAATGTAATTAAAAGTGATAAATAATAAAAATTATATTTAGTTACTTAGACTAAATGAATGACTCTTCAAATATATATTAACATGATTATGGTTTAAAATTCCCTCTGGAGGATGAAGATATTTATTTTTTATATCTTAAAATATTTCAGTAGATCTAGTTTCACTAATATACTAAGAATTTCTGACTTATTTTTTTCCTGTAACATGTTTTTGGTTTACATGAGAAATGACCCTGTTTCATTTATTTTTTAGAATATGTAGCATGAAGGTACTGAAGTTACTGATTATCAGTGTTTTGTTATGATCCTAGCATCAGAGTGTTACATTTATGCCTTTAAAAATCTCTTCTTAAATGAATATTTTTGAGCTCTAGAGTCTAGTTTTACTGCTGTGTACAATTGTGGATGGATCTCACCTTGACTAGTGTAAATTTAAAAATGTATTAAATATATCCTAGCAATGTGATATATATTTTAATATGTAGAAATTATGCTCTTTTTCTGCTTTCCATAATCTTTTTGTTTCCTTTAGAGCCACCTCTATAAGTATTGAAGAAGCCAATAGGACTGTGTATTTAAATGTTTCACGTACCAATGGCATTGATTTAGCTGTGAGTGTGGAGTGGGAGACAGTATCTGAAACAGCCTTTGGCATGAGTATGTTTAATTTCTTATGAGAACAAAATTCCATAACCAAGAAAGATTGCATGTATAAGATTGACATATTCCCTGATGAATTCTGTGTTATGGATCTGTTGAAAATTTGGAACAGATATCTAATTCTTTTACTGCATCCACAAATATTTATTGAGTGACTATTATGTGCCAGGCATGGGACTAAACTCACAGAGATTAGAATTTAGGGGGGTGACAGAAATAAAACAAGCAAAAATCAATGTGTAGTTTAAACTATAATGGATGTTTTAAAGGGGAAGTTCTTGTGTTGTGAGAACCTAAATGAATGCTTCTCAGGTGTATCAAAGTCTAAACTAAGGCAAAATGCTGAGAAGGGATTGACTATGCAAAGACCCGGGTTGGAAGAACATGAAAGAAAAAGTGGGAAGTGAATGAGGCAAAAGTCGAGTCACTAAAAAAAGGCACATAAATGGAAAACTTCAGGGTGGACATTGGGTTAGAAACAAGGGGAGTGTTGAATTTGAAGAGTTAGATAGGACTAGATCATTCAAGAGGTTGAAGAACATGTAATGGACATTTGTCTTAATTGTAGGGTTAATGGAAAGCCTTTGAGGCCTTAGGCGCTGGGGAGGGTTACTAGGCGTAAACAGCATAAGGTGGTATGATTACATTTGCACTTTGAGGATATTCTCAGTGCCATATTAAGAATGGGTTTCACCAGGTGGTAAAAGACAAATACCATATGATCTCACCTTTAACAGGAACCTAATCAACAAAACAAACAAACAAGCAAAATATAACCAAAGACACTGAAATAGAGAACAGGCTGACAGTGACCAGAAGGGAGAGGGGAAGGAATTTCAGGGGAAAAGGGGAAGGGTTTACAGGAACAAGTATAAAGGACACATGGACAAAAACTAGGGAGGGGTGGAAATGGAAGGGAGGTGGGGAGGGCTGGGGGGTGGGCTGGGATGGGAGTAAAAGGCAGAAAACTGTACTTGAACAACAATTAAAATGTAAGAAAAAGAAAAAAGAATGGATTTCATTGTTTGAATAATAAATTAGAGTGGATAAACTTTGCAAGGGTTTATACAGTAGTAAATTATGATTTATGTTTTTCAGGGGGAATGGATATTGTATTTTCCATATTTCAGAGTTTTTTTGATACATCAGCTTCTGGCTGGTGTTTCTTTACTTTGGAAGATTCAGTATATGGTGTAATGTTAAGAAAAATGTCTTCTACTATTTACCGATGGCAAGGGGTTTTTATTCCAGTTGAGGTAAAAGCATTGCTTATTTTACAGTATACAAAATAAGATATACATTGTAATGTTGGATGCCTCATGAATTACTGTTATTCTTATTCCTTATTTTCTAGGATTTAAATATAGAAAATCCTAAAACTTGTGAGTCCTTTCATATCGGTCTTTCTCCCTACTTTGTGATCACTCATGAAAAAAGCAATGAACAAAAGCCTTCTGTTAACAGTGTGTATACCTTCACATCTGGAGTCAAAGTATACCTGGTAAAAGAAACAACAATGAAAACTTAACTTTTTAATAGATTGCTTTATTTAAAAGGACAGTTAGATTTGTAAGCTTGGTATAAGTGGAAGATGATATCTGTTCAATGCAGGTTGTTACACATTTGAGCAAGGTGTTTTAGTCCAGCGGTATTTTTATCTTTCTTGAGATGACCCCTAGAGAGGCATATCTAGGGATTAGAAAGATTTTTCAAGCTTTGAACTTTAAAGACTAACTTATACTATTACTGTGTTCAGATCCTCTTTTAGTTGTGTTCTACTTTAAATTTTTATTTTTACTGTTCTGTCTTCCTTGCAGGTACAAACAATAATTATTTCAGAAAGTTCTCAAGTAAGATATTTCACTTCAGACAGTCAAGATTATTTAATTGTTGCAAGTCAAAGAAATGATTCTGAATTAACACAGGTTTGATTCTTTTAAAATTAATCTTTTTCTTCTTAATACTATAATTAAAGCTCATCAAAGATGTAGTCTGTAGATTTAATATAAAATAACACCATAATTTGGATTAAAGAAGTAAAGTAGAATATAGATATTGATTAGTTACACTTAACTTTTAAACAATAGATTTATGACTGTTATACTATCTTCAAGAGCCAAAGTAAAGTAAGTGTACTACAAAGCCTTAACATTTGATTAGTATTTAATTGCATTGGAAAATGTTATGGAGAAAAATCACGCAACTGGACACATGGTATCACTAAAATTTCATGACTAACATTGCCAAATGGGCACTCACCATCACCCCGAAAATTCCATTTTTCTTTAGTAAACTTTATTTTATAATCCTAAACATACTTATTTATAATTTTTGTCACTTCTCACACTCCCATACCTACTTCTCATCTCCTCACTTTCAGCTTATGATCTTGTTGAAACCAAAGTTACCAGAGGGGAGGTTACTGATCTTCCCAACACCAAATTCAGAAACCCTCTTGAAACCCAGTCTCATTCCACCCTCCTGCTACTGGGAGCGAGTGTTCTTCCTCTGAAAGCCAGGCTCCTCTTCTGGTGTCCCTCTTGCTTTCATAAGGCTTAGTTATCCCTTTATGTCTGCAGTCACTGGCACCTCTCTCTATAGGATTATTACAATCGGCATAAATCCTGGACCTCCAAGTTTAAGAAGAGATTCCTCTCCTGGTCTGCTCCCCTTTTACTTTCTGTTTTGTTTCTTCCTTCTATAGTAATACACCTTGAAAGAATTATCTACTTGCTTTGTCTTCACTTCTTCATGGTCACTGATGACAAGAGAGTTGCAGATTCAGTGGGTGGTTTTCTGTCATTTTCTTATAGTGCTTCCCATCTCCATGGGACAGCTTCCTCAGATTTAAAACATCTCTGTTCTCTTGATTTCTAAAAGACATCAGGGTACCACATAGATTTTCCTTCAGTTTCTCTGTATCCTTCTCAGTTTCCATCACCAGTTCCTCCTTCCTTTTCTGAACTTGGAGTTTTCCAGGTTCAGTTTTAGCTCAAATTTCTTTTTTCTCTTCATTCTCTCTGGGTTTAAATATAAGCTACAGGCTTATGTCTTCCAAATTTATTGGTAACTGTGCCATTGTATTCCAGACTTACATATCTTACTGCTTATTGGCATGTTCACTTAAATGTATTTAAGGTATCAGAGATTTAACATATCCCCACTGAACTTTGGATATCCTCTATGAAACTTGTTCAGTGCTTGCTTTCATCTCAAGAAATAGCAGCCTCATAAATGTAATTGCTCTGGGACATATTTTTCTTAATTACTCCTTTTTATTCACTAACATCTAATTTATTATTAAGTGTTTTTGACTATATCTTTCAATAATTGAGTACAGACATTTTTTTCCATCTCTGCTTCTTCTTCTCTGATCCAGGCCCCCATCATTTCTCTCCCATACTGTTAGAGTGGCTTCCAGATGGTTTCTGAACTTCTTCTCCCACCTCTTCAGACCCATCTTCCATCAAGTGCCTGGAGTAATATTTTTTAAAGATTGTATTTACTTATTTTTAGAGGGGAAGGGAGAGAGAAGAGAGAGAAGAAAATGCTAATGTGTGGTTACCTCATGTGCACCCCATACTGGGGACCTGGCCCACAACTCAGGCATGTGCCCTGACTGGGAATCAAACTGGCAACCCTTTGGTTCACAGTCCAACACTCAATCCCCTGAGCCACACCAGCCAGGGCTGGAGTAATATTTTAAAACATTAATTAATATTGTGTTATCCCTCACTTTAAAACTTCAGTGATTTCCAATTATACATAGTGTAAATCTAAGTTATTTAATGTGGACTATAGGTAGGGTAACCATATCTCCTTATTTGCCCGGTATTGAATTATACCTGTTGTCCTGATATAATTACTACTGTTGTCCCTTTTGCTCTCTCAGGGATCCCTGGGATAAATTATATGGTCACCCTAACAAAAGATGCCTCGGGATCTTACCTCTCCAGCCTTACTGGTCTTCATTCCCCCAGCACTAGCAACTTCCTTCCTGTTGGAGCAGTCTTCGTTCAGATAATGACAAACTTTTTCTGCCTTGGAAATTTTAACATTCTCTATGTTTATTTCTCTAGTACACCCATAATTCTCTATCACACCATTCCAATTGTTATCTTTAGCACTTGTATCAATTTTATAATTATACATTTATTTAATCATTGATGTGTTTGTCTTTTACTAATGCTTAATAACTAATACTTGATATCCATAAAGGTAGGTATTATTCTATGCATATCTCCTGGCATAATGCCTGGCTCATATAAGGTTCCCAATTTTGACTGAATAAATAAAATTCTTTCTGAAATTGACCAGGTTGTATAAAAACCAGATAGATTTGGGATTTTCTTTTAATTTTAAATATAGGAACACTCACCCTGAAACCTTGAATGCATTGCTACCTTTGGGACTAAAAATTTTAGGTGTTTCTTTTTATATTCTGTTGCTTGAGCAGAAGGTAATGACTGATACTACAGCATCAGAAAGTTTTTATCTAGTTCTAAGTTATTCATATTTAAATTACTTCTCTCCTATTTTTGGCTTTCCCTTCTCTTGCTATAACTGACCACTGCCCAGATGTCTACCTGAAACTCATTTATTTTCAAACAACTTTGCTTTAAAACTCATTCTACATGTATGTTCTCTCTCTCTCTTTCTTTCTTGCTTGCTTTCTTGCTCTCCCTCACACACTTACATGCACACAGATAAAAAGAGGGAGAGAGCTTATTTTGCTATCTTTTCATTTATGAAAGTATCCTCCCTACTAAATTAAAGGGTTGAGGAGTTTAAACAAATGATATTGGTTAAATTCTCACAAATGCTCAATTCCTAGTCCTGAAGGATTTTGTATTTGAACATCTCCTGTAGGTCTTCAGATGGGATGGCAGAAGCTTCATGTTGCATCAGACACTCCCTGTCCGAGGCGTGCTGAGCATGGCCTTGTTCACCAGAGGAGGCTCCGTGTTCTTAGCCATTTCCCAAGCTCATGCTGGGCTCAATTCCCTTTTACTCAGATGGTCTGGCAATGAGTTTATTAACTTTCAAGAAGTGCCAATCCGTGGGACCACACAAGTTGAGGCCTTGATTTCAGGCGATGATATTTACTTACTTTTTGTCAAAACTGTGTCTCTAGGTGAGAATATTTATTGTTTACAATGCATACATAGTTATTAACAAAATTATCTAGCATTCATATAGTATGTTCATAGGAAAATACTCATAATAATTTTTAGCTAATTAATAGAATGTTTCTTGATGGGTCGATATTGGCTGTCAGCTACACATAGATTTTGCAAAAAAAAATTTAAGTGGTACATCCATAACCTTGAAGTGCTCTGAACCACTGCTTTAAGATAGTAAAATAAAACTGGGGATGGGTGGGGAACATGGAAAGATCTCTGAAGAATTCTGTGAAGATCTTGCAACAAAACATAAACAGGTAACTTTTTATTGGACTGTTCTGGGGGTGTCCTGGGTAATTTATAATAGTAGTAAGTACTTAACAGCTTTTGATAGACTTTTAAAATATTCATTGAATATTAATGCGCTTTCTTTTGTTTAGAAAGAACATTCATAAATAAAATCCCAACATTCCTGAAAAATAAAGCATTTGTTGCTCTTCTTTTTTTGATATTAGATCATGATTAGTGGTGAAGTATGTATATACTTCATGTAGTGATTGCACAAAGCCTTGAAGTGTTCCCTACTAAATTGTATTTCTGTAAAACTAAATGAATTCTGAGGAACATCCTATTAAATTGTTTTTTTCTCAATTAAATTTAATGTTTTGATTATAGTTTTACTATGTAGTTGTCATTTTTTTCTGTAACTTTTCCCTTCATTTTGACTTTTTTCCCATTATTGTAGGAGGTCAGGATTCAATTGATATTTTCGTCTGGGAGCCAGGACAGTCTTCTTTTAGATATTTTCAGTCTCTGGATTTTGCTGCTGTTAATAGGATTCACTCCTTCACACCTGCCTCAGGAATAGGTAAGGGCTTTTCAGCTGTTGACTAATCCTGAGGGCATTGTGGAAAGCTAGAATGATTTTAATCTCACTGAATTAGAGGTAGTGTTACCTTGCCAGACACTGGGCATTTTAATAAGGATGTAAAATCAAGATCTTGACAACAATATTCCCAGAACTCATAGGATTTCCAAATGACTGAATGATATTGATATTCAGTCATTTCCAAATGATATCCTAAAATGGGGACTATACTTGGAAAGAATTATAATGACTAAGATATGGGGAGAAATATTAATGAAGAATAAGGCGATGTTATACATTACTTTTGTCTAGAGAAAAATGAAGAGTGACATTACATACATATATATATTTAACTAGGAAAGTATAAGGGGATAGCAAGTATGTGCATTGAAGAATTTTTTTTAAAAGTCAGAAAATGGTTGTAAGAACTTTGCCATCCTCATTCACTCTCCCAACTTTCCTCTACAGTCTCACCTCTTTTCTTTGGTATCTGTACTATAATCTGCACATTGGAAATAGGTTCTGAAACAAGAGTCTCTTTCTGAGACAGGGATGAATGTTGTCTGGAGGCTGAAGGACTATTTCAGGGCTGGTAAGGAGCCACTTGGGTAGGCCAGTGACAATCAGGCAAAGAAGCCAAGGGCATTTGCATGGTGAACTTGTGGGGCTGCCTCCCACAGCAGGTGGCCAGGGGAGGGGGCACACTCAGTGAGTCGGCATCTCTTGTCAAGGTGCCCAGAGGAACTTGGAAACCAAGCCTGAGTGTCTCAGCAGACAAGTCTGGATGAGTCAAAGTCCCACTTTTAAATTGAGAAACAGAAATTTTGTATGAACTGAATAGGACACATTTATTAATTAGAAATTATATGTAAGTCATTGTTTAAAGTTATGAAGCATGTCTCACCTTCATAGGTTTCATGTTTGGTTGGAGAAGCAAGAAATACATTAAGATAGTAATTCAAGGTAAAGTTGCAATCCCATTTGCTATGTGAGTGGTAGAATTGGAGGGATTAAGGGGTCTCAGAAGGGAACTTGAGCTATGCCTGGGTGAGTTGGTAGGAAATATTGTGGAGGTGGGAAGGTATGAGCAGAAGAGAAAGCCAGGCGTGTCTGGGGCATGGAGGGGGCAGCGGACAGACCAGCACGTTGGGGACAGAGGATTTGACTCAGAGTGCAGTGGTGGTAAGGTGCGACCACACCGGAGTCTGTACAAGTGGGCCTGGAAGGCCAGCCCAGGTTTGAACTGTGCGTCAGGTGGTCCACTGGTTCCCAGACATTGTGGTTTTAGGAACTTTTTAGCTTCTTAAAAATTTGAGCAACTCAAAGAGTTTTTGTTTGTGTGTATATCTACTGAAATTATTGTCTTAGGAATTAAATGGAGAAATTTCAAAGACATTGATTTATTAATTCATATAAGAATGACAGCAATAAACTCATTACACATGAACATAACATTTTATGTGAAACAAAACTACATATTCCAAAACAAAAATTTTTGTAAGAAGAGTGATACTTCATTGTTTTTGCAAATCTCATGTCTGGTTTAATAGACCATATCTGGGTTTTCATGTCTTCTTTGTCTTTAGCCCATTACAATAATTTTGATCATATGGCTTCTGGAAATTGCATCATACACTTATGAAAGGATGAGAGTGAAGTAGACAAACAAAAATCTTAGCAGTATTATGAAAATAGTTTTGACCTCATAGCCCTCTGTCAGGGTCTCAAGGACTCTTAAGGGGCCTGGACAACATTCTGATGACAGAGGTAGAGAAATCCTTGCAGGCATTTGAAAGATAAGTGATAATCAAAAGTATGTTTCACAACTCCACCTACTTTTGGTGCATAGAATATGCTGGATGCGGAGTTTGTGACTGCCCAGGTCAGAGTTGATGTAGAAGGCTCTGGGTGGTCAGAGATGTGGAACTGAAATCAGGAGGAACTCAATTACAGGTTTAGATTTCTGAGACATTAATGCATGGGGGTGTAATAGAACTCACAACGGTTAAAATCTACAAAGTAAATAGTATTGAAAAGCATAGAGGATTTAATACAAACTCAGGAGTTTATTCTCGCAGTTTTTCTTTTGGGTGTCTGACTATTGTTTCTCTATCAGGCACTGTAGCCTTTAGGTTACCTGCAGTCACAGCAACTGTTGACCAGGAATCAGAGGTTATTTACCTGTCAATTTTTGAAGTAAATTTATTCAGGTGATGCTGGTTAATTAAATTATGTAGGTTTGAAGCTTACAATTCTATAATACTTCATCTGTATATTGTATTGTGTGCTCACCACGCAAAGTAAAATCTTTCCATCACCATATATTTGATCCCCTTTTACTCTTTGATACTTTTTTGTAGATTGTTTATCAATTTATTTTACTTTGTTTTTGTGTGTCCCACTCCTCCCTCCTCAGCTCTGTGTCCCCAGGTTCTCCCGGACCCTGGCCACCTCCCATCTGG
The DNA here is from genome assembly GCA_028533065.1 of Trachops cirrhosus. NCBI lineage: Eukaryota > Metazoa > Chordata > Mammalia > Chiroptera > Phyllostomidae > Trachops > Trachops cirrhosus. Next base: position 139,560,340 of record CM052540.1, on the reverse strand, counting down.
ACCATTACTCTGTGGCCTGGGCTCCACACCAGGTCTGTGCTGCTGTCAGAGTCCAGTGTCTATCTCTGTCCTGCTCGTCCTCTCCTTAAATAACTGCTCTTCACACCATCAGCTTCTGACAGGCCTTCTTGGCTCTGTGCCTTTACGCTGCGATAAACGACTCAAGTGATGTACTCATCGTTCACTCAGCACCTGATTCACAGACTCAGTGATGTGTCTTTCATCATGTATTTGTGTAGTTTTTGTCTACTTGTCCTTTAATTTTGTACCTTTATCATTTTTGCTTCAAATTTTCAAGTGGACTAACTTCATCTTCTTGAGTCACTTGTAATTCAAAATAGCTGCCTAATGAGTGTTTTTTAAGACTGAGGAGTGCTGCCTGAATGGGCTGTTAATTGAAGTTATAGAATTCTCTGTAAAGACTTTTTAAAAATAGAATAGAGACATTTTCTAAAAGAATTTGTGAAAAAATCTGCCAGAGGCTTGTTAAGTGACACATTGTGAGGTCTCTTTATTTCCTTTGTTTCTGTGACTTGAGGTTGTAGAAGTATGAAAAGATTATAGGTAATTATTTAGAATGGCTTATTATAGATCCCTGGAAAGCTGAAAGTATGCATTAAATAATATTCAAGGATTTTCGTATTTTGAATATATCAAATAGTTTATTAAAAGCATTAGACTAGAGCCATGACTAGAGAGAGATTATTGGTTGGCAACTGAATTCTTTAAAATGAACAAGAATGAATACAACAAGGGCTGCAAGGTCATATAAACAAATATCCCCTTCTCTCTTCCCTCCTGTATGATTCAATAGATACTATTTAGTGCCAATTGTGTGTCAAGCACAGTGGTAGACCCTGAGGAAACACAGATTAGCATAGTCAGACATCATCTCTGCCTTGAAGAAGTTTAACATGTTATAGGGAAGAGAGATATTATGTAAAATCACAGAATTAAGTTCCTAGCTACAAACAGATAACTGCTATGAAAGAATAAAGTATTGCCATGGCCTAGAATGGAGAGGTCTTGTCCTGGGCTATGGGGTGTCCAGAAAATGTCCTTTCTTAAGAAACTTAAGAAAGTTTATGAGTTAATGAGGCCATGAGCATGGGGCAGGCTCTAATAAAGGGAACAGCATGTGCAGTAGTCAGATAATAGCAGTGAGCATGAACTTTTAAAGGGCCAGGGAGCCATGGCTGGATAGCTCAGCTGGTTAGAGCATCATCCTGATACACGAAGGTTGTGGGTTCAGTCCTTGGTCAGGGCACATACAAGAAGCAACCAATGAATACATAAGTAAGTAGAACAACAAACCCATGCTTCTCTCTCTCTCTCTCTTAAATCAATTAATATATTTTTTTACAGGGCCAGGGAGAGGTCAATGTCGCAGTGAGTGGAGTGTGGTACAAGGTATAACTGAAAATGTAATCAGGCCAGAGAGGGACTTAAAGGATTATTATCTTTATCCTAAAAGTATTGATGTGTCTTTTATGAGAGGATGATGAGGAGATGAGAAGGAAAGGGGCAGGAGAGAGAGAAAACAGAGACTGTGTGTGTGTGTCTGTGTTAAGAAGGGAACTTTGACTGCATGGGGAGAAAAGCAGGTAAGAGATGTCTTGAAGACAAGCTGGAGGTTCACGGTACATTTCAGACTAAAAATATTGGATGTTGGAGTTTGGAAAGTGGTAGGTGATGCCTGTAGAAAATCAGAGAAGCACAGAAGTGGATTCAAAACCCACAGGAGTTGATGATGTGGAGGTGTGTGATGGAGAGGATGTCAAGGATGAGCCTAAGTTCCACACACATGGTAGTTCCATAACCACGATGGAGATCACTGGGAGGAAGGGCAGGCTTTTGGAGCAGAGGTAATGAGTTTCGTTGGAATAATTTGAGATGACTTTCAGTCATTCGTGTGCAGACATTGAATAAGTGTTACTAGGCAGAGCTTAGAAGAGAGTCCCAGACTGCACATATGCACAGTGGATGTTCTACCATCAGAGATGGAATTGTTTAGAAAGAGACTGTAGTCTAAGGAGTATAGTGTAGTGTAAGAAGAAGGGTTCTCAAACTAAGCCTTGCTGAAGTCCACTTTTTATTTATTTATTTTTGTGAATTTTGCTTTTTACAGGGCAGATGAAGGAGAATATATGGATAAAACTTTTGGGAAATATGGAATTCTATAGCTAACACTTACTGAATGTTATGTCCCAGGTCCTGATCTAGTCCTTTATCATATCATGTAATCCTCAGAGCTCTGTGTGCTGCTGGAATGACACTTACCCCCTCCTCCCCAGTCCCCCAATACTCTCAGCCTCCTCAAAAATACTACCTTTGAGAATTATTTGGACCAGCTCATTACTCCCTTAATCCCTGTTCAGTCACCATAAGCAGCACAGGCCCCTGGGATGAGATGCTGGTTCCCGTGTGGTCTCCTCATGCTCTAGACCATATGAGCCCCAATTTCCAGTCCAGATACTCAGCTCTCACTGCCCCAGCTCCCCATATCCTTCCGTAATGTCCTGTGGAACAGATATGCTGTATTCAAACTTTTCTCAGAATGTTCTCATCTCTTTGCTCTGGAACTTGGCTCTTTCCTGAAGACACGGCTTCTTATGAAGCCCTTCCTGGCTGTTCCATCTCTTTCTGGTTTCTTCTTATGTTCCCAGATCTCTGAGTGTTGGGAATGCTTGCTCCTAGTACTTAGTTCTGGAACTTCTTTTTATTTACACTCACTGCTTAAGTAATCTCATCCATTTGCTTTCATTTGAGAGACTTTAAAATTTTTTTTTTATAGTTTTGCTAAGTGGAAGAGAATTCTATAATCAGGACTAGTTAAAACCCTCTTCCCAAATCAATTCATAGCATACTGGCATTTGCCAGAGGGAAGGGAATTGGATGACTGGGTGAAAAGCGGTGAAGGGATTAAGAAGTACAAATTGGTAGTTAGAAAACAGTCACGGGGATGTAAAGTACAACATAGGGAATATAGTTAATAATACTGCAGTAACTATGTGTGGTGCCAGGTGGGTACTGGAAACACCGGGGGAACACCAGGAAGTACACGCTTGACTAACCACTATGCTGTACAACTGAAGCCAATACAAAGTAAACTATAATTGAGAAAAAAGCATTAAAAAATACTCTTCCTCAAGTATAGATTGTTTTTTTTCCTCTCATGCATTCCCTCGTCCACTTTTATTATCTTAAATAATACAAATGCCTATTTTCTGAGAAAAAACTCTGCATACGCATGTGCAGGTTTAAACCCCTCTACCTCCTCTTCTGAATGTCTGATTACCTACTGGCTGCCTTGTCATACCAATCGGGTTGTGAGGAAGTGAATAGAGTTTATCCCTAGGGGTTAAGATCCCTAATCAGTGATGTTCAGAGACTTTTGATTGTGGTTTTGCTTGAGACTGTAGAATCAGTTAAACTTGAGAGGTATTGAGATCCATCTGAGGAGTTTGCTCTTTACGGAATGGCTCCTGTTTTACAAAGCTTTATGAAAAATATATGATCATTTTGAAAACACAAATTTATTTGTAACCACTTTGTCTTTACCTTTTATGTAACATTTACTAAATTTCAATAGTAGTTAAATTAATTCCCATAAATAAATATAATCAATATAATCGGTAGTTCTTGATATTTAAGAGTAAGAATATGAGTCCTGGCTGGTGTGGCTCAGTGGATTGAGCGTGGGCCTGCAAACCAAAAAATCGCGGTTCAGTTCCCAGTCAGGGCACATGCCTGGGTTGCAGGCCAGTTCCCAGCAGGGGACCCATGAGAGGCAACCACACATTGATATTTCTCTCCTCCTCTCCTTTCTCTCCTCTCCTTCCCTTCCCCTTTAAAGATAAATAAATAAAATCTTTAAAAAGAGTAAGAATATGGGACTCTCCATTTTATCTTATGGGACAAAATTTTGGAAGAGACTGATGGTTTCTGGTTCTATGTGCTGTTTTAATAATCAATCTTATTAGATATCTTTGTGTGTTTTAGCAGGTGCTGGAATTTATGCTTGTTTCTCTGTGTCTTCTCACTTTTCTTCCTAGTTTCAAGTCTGGAGATTTTTTAGTATTATATTCAGTGTAGTACCCCTCTCCTCCTACCTTCTGTAAATACAGATATGTGCCATCGCTTTGAATTAGGAAGAGTGTGGTTTCCTTATAACATTTTAAAAAGCATTGGCAGAACATATTCTAAGATCATAAATTATATTCTTTGGCTTCATTAACTACCTCTAAGAATTTATCAAGTGAAGCCCTGAACGGTGTGTTTCAGTTGGTTGGGTGTCGTCCCGCAAAGGGAAAGGTTGCTGATTTGATTCCCTGTCAGGGCACATGCCTGGGTTATGGGTTTGGTCTCCAGTTACAGTGTGTATGAGAAACAACCGATAGATGTTTCTCACATCGATGTTTCTCTCCCTCTTTCTCCTTCCTTTCCCTCTCTCTAAATATAAAACATAAAAATAAATAATAAGGTCCTGGCTGGTATAGCTGAGTGGATTGAATGCAGGCTGTGAACCAAAGGGTTGCTGGTTCAATTCCCAGTCAGGGCACATGCCTGGGTTGTGGGCCAGGTCCCCAGTGGAGACCACCTGAGAGGCAACCACACATTGATATTTCTCTCCCTTTGTTTCTCCCCTCCTTCCCCTCTCTCTAAAAATAAATAAATAAAATCTTTAAAAAAATAAATAATAAAAACTAAAAGAATTTATCAAGTGAAAATAATTAAAATAAGGATTAGTTTTGAAAAAGTATGTAGGAAACAATATTATATATATTTTATGGTCAACCCTATAGATTATGCATTAAAATTATAAATTTGAATGCTATGTAGCTACATATACAACTATATACAGTATATAGTATACTATACATAGTATACTATAAATATACTATACATAGTATACTATAAATATACTATTAAGCATTTTAATTAAGAATTTTTGTATTTAGACTGTTATTACTATGCAAGTTATGAATTCATATAGATAGTGACTGGAAGGAAAATGGAAAAATGAAACATTTAGTGGTAAGATTATGGGTATTTTGTACTTTCAAAAATATCCTAGCATGCTATTCAATAAATAAATATTGAGATGCATACAAATGAGTCCAAAATCCACTTGGCTTTTACCATCCAAGGATTACTTCTTTAGGTGGATTATGGGTACATTGTCGGGCTGGCTTGATCATTCCACAGCATTTAAAAATCATATTTACATTCAGGTATTCTAGAAGTTGAATCATGTACTACTTCAGAAATCAGAGTGCAACTTTGAGAGTTGGAGAGATTGTGCTGTGGCATGGGTGTAGGGAGCATGTGAGGTGACAAGTTATATTTCACCCTAGCTGCCTTTTCCTTCCTTCCTGCAGTCCACATACTTCTTATTGGCCAAGCTGTGTCTGCTCTTTACTGCTGGAATTCAGAGCTGAATCAGTTCTCTTTTATTCTGGAAGCACCTTCTGCTCGCGATGCAGCTTCTGTTACAGTCAAGTCCCTTGATTCAAGCAAGAATTTAATTGCCCTGGTGGGAGCCACCCATTCACACATATATGAGCTGGCCTATGTCTCGAGCCAGTCTGACTTTATTCCTAGGTAGGTTCAACATTTATGCTGTCCTTATACTCACCATAATTTTATATAGCACTTAAATTCTAAGTATTTTTTTAATGATTGAAAAATGTATATGAGCTATTTTTAAACTAGAAATTTTGGCTGTCACCCATTTCTAATGTTTATTCTACCAAGATAGTATTGTATGAATACTTCAGATTAAAATTTTATTTATGACATGTGATTTTTCCAAACTTTAAATGTCAATCAATGCTATAATAGTTTTATGAGAAACGAACTATGTATATGTCTTTAATTTGTTGTAGTTGGCTTATTTTATACATTCTTCTTATGCCAGTTCAGGCGAACTGATATTTAAACCTGGTAACAGAGAAGCTGTAATCGCAGTAAATATTCTTGATGATACAGTTCCAGAGGAAGAAGAATCCTTCAGAGTTCAGCTTAAAAATCCCAAAGGAGGAGCAGAGATTGGTATTAATAGTTATGTAAAAATAACTATCTTGTCTAATGATGATGCCTATGGAGTTGTTGGATTTGCTCAGGTAATGATACCAAAGATCCCATACTTGGAAGTGAGAATGATTTGTTCACTGCATTTATATATGAGTTATTATCAGTAATCAATGAGTCGTGCTTTGTGTATCTTAAGCCTCCCTTCCCTGTCCCTGCTTCACCCCCTACTGTGCATTCTGAGCTGAATTCTACTGATGCCTTGCAATTTACAGTCTTACACCCTGGACTGTTGTGGTCAGCTGGTCCTAAACTTTATTTTTTCGTACTGATTCCTTTTATAAGATTGAATTTGAAATGTTACCAATTGGTCTTGGCTCAGGAGTTTGAATTTACTGTTAGTTCTGTTTTCAGAGGGTAATGATGAAGCAAATTCTAAACACTGTGTCTGGTCATGCACATTATCTGCAAATATTTACTGTCCTATTAAACCTTTGTTATTTATGTGGTGGGATGTGGTGGGGAGAGAGATTGATTGATTGATTGATTTGAAACTGTATACACATGGCATACACGGAGATACTTTCTCCTCGGGAGAGATAATTATGCTCAACTTCTATGCCCAGGCTTCATATTCCTTTACCAAATAGTAAAAGGACACCCATTCATATTGTATAATTCAGTCCTGTTTGTAAGGTGCATCCTGATTTCTTAGGTAGAGTTATAGATGCAGCTGTCTTGTGTCTTTGAAATATTCTGCAAGTAAGGAAAACCTAACTCATACCAGCTTAGACACCAACAGTATGTCCACAGAGAAGGTGGGCTTCAAGGCCGATTGAATACTTTGTCACCACGGCTCAGGTTCTTTTTTTATATCTCCACTTTGCTAACACAAAGATGATCTTTTGTTTGGTTGTTTGAAAGCTGATGTTATTGTTAGGGCTACTGCTTTCTTGTTCAGGTCCAGCTGGGGAGAGTGAGATGCTTTATGTGGCCATCTGTGTAAGGGAAAAGTTTCTCAAAAGCCTTTAGAAACTCTTATGTGTCATTCTCCAGAACTGGGTAACAAGCGTGTTCCTTCATTGGTCCTTTTGGGAACTCATTCATTTACTCTTGCAGTCATTCATTCAGCAGGTATTTAACAAACACCTATGTACCAAATACTGTTTCAGATGCTAGAGGTATGCCAGAAAATGAAAAAATAGAAATCTCTATCCTCATGGTCCTTAGATTGTAGAGGCAGGGGTCAGGGGAGAAAGATAATAAGCAAAGATGTAAGAAACATCTGTAATTCTGTGTGATGGTAGTAAGTGCCATCGAGAACCATTAGGCAGGGAAGGCAGTTGGAGAGCGTGAGGGAGGGGGTGGAGGTTGTGTGCGGGGCAAAGAGAAAATGGGATGTCAGGGAGGGCTGCTCTGAGGAAGTGGCTTGAGGACAAAGGCCTGGAGGAGATGAGGCAGTGAGTCACACACATTTCTGGGGGAAGGGCAATTGAGGCAGGGAGAAACCATCAGCTAGAGGATCAGCCCTGAAAGGACTCCTTGCCTATCTGAACTCTGCTAGATAAGGTGAGGCCCACCAGGTGCATGGCCAGGGACCTGTGTCAGAGATCCCCACCAGCACCCACAGGTTCAAGGACTTGCAAGGAGGACTCATAGGACTCAGCATGTCGTTATTTTGATGACTGATGTATTACACTGAAAGTCTAGAAAACAAAATCAGCTCTGGGAAGAGCCTCATGGGATGAAGTCCAGAGGAAACTGGACCAATTTCCAAGAGTTTTCCTCCCCGCAGAGTCACACAGAACACACCCCAGCATCAAGTTAAGTTGTGACATGTGAGAAGTGTTGCCAACCAGGAAGGCTCAGTGAATTGGGGACTGACCATGTAGACCCCTCTACCTGGCACATAGCAAAATTCTAGACTCCAGAAAGAAAACAGGGGTTCAGCATAAACCATGTTGTATGTTCCAACAGTTTGGGCAGAGGGAGCTTACTATCAGTTCTGGAAATGGCAGGAACCATCCTGAAATTCAAGTTCAGACATCAGCCAAGGGCCAATCTTGTAAGCAGACCTCTTTAAGGATAGCTGTAAGGCATGCTATGTTTTCTCTTCTGCACAGCCCCTTAGTATCATAATGAATTTGGCCTCTAAGGGAAATGAGGAGATTTTGAGGGATATGGGGAGCTTTTGGAGGGTCAGAGTAGAAGAGCAACATGATCTGACCTTTTAAAAGGACACTGTTGCCATATAATTGAAACTAGATTATAAGTGGGCAAGGACAGAAATAGACCAGCTAGGAGACTATTGAAGTAATCCAGCAACAATTGATAGAGATACAGGAAGCAGGAATTTGCCTTTCACCAAGAAATAGACCACTGTATGAGCAGCAGGTTTCAAGGATACGAAGAGTTTTCGACATACTGATGCCCTGAGTCACTTGCTTACAAGGGTTGTAGGATCACCTGGTTACCCAGCCTGACCCATCACTGAACTCAATGCAGGTCAGCTTATATATTATATTATAGAAATATAACATGAGCCAGATACATAATTTTAAGTTTTCTAGTAGTCACTTAAAAAGGGAAAGGAAACAGGTGAACTTAGCTTTAATGTGTTTTATTTAACCCAGTATATTTGAAATATTATCATTTCAACATATAATCAATACAAAATTACTGATGAAATATTTTACATTCTTTTTCATACTTAATCTTTGAATTCAGTGTGCATTTTACACGTACAGACTATTTACATGTGGCCAGTGGCTACTGTGTTAGGACAGTATAGCTCTAAGGTATGAGCTGTAGGGGCCAAGGCCAAGTAGGAGGTTGGAAAGACAGAAGATGACCTTTGTACATGACTCATTTCCTTACTTTATTCAGTTCTCCACTAAAATGTCCCCTTACCAGAAAGGCCCTCTTTGATTGGAAATTTTAACTCCTCATTACCTTTTTATTCTACCTTATTCTTCCTTATGACACTAATAATAGACTCATTTATCTATTGTCAGTTTCTTTATACTGGAACGGAAAAGTATGAGATCTGGAATACCACTTTGTTCACAGCTTTATCACTGACCAGGAAAGTGCCTGGCACACTGTGGGTTCTTAGTGTGAACCTGTTATGCCAGGGGGGAAGGAGCACCCATATACCCTCCCAGGATCTCCTACAAGCTTACAGGGCAGAGCCAGGACTCCTGGGGCAAGAATATCATTCTCTGCTGCCCAGTTCTGTTCTCACCTTGAAGCCTCATTGCAGATGGAGAGTACATTCTGTTTCTCACTTATATTAGTATCATAGATTTCTCTTCCTGAAGCTTATTCCAGAATTGTTCTAGAGACCTCAATGCAAAGTAGTTTAGTTCTGTCAATAGATAGTGTCCTGGGTTTCTTCAGCCTTTTCAGTGGAGTTCCTCAATACAGATCTTTTTTGGACAACCTCGGTGTAAGATGAGATGTAGTAGATAATGAGAGTTTCTTGAATATTTTCAGGCTGTATTAAGTCTTCATTTTACTAACCTTGTTAATACAGGGCATAGAGCCAGAGAGAGCTTCTTTTTAAAAAGGCATTGTCTCTTGTGAACTAATTATATGCATATTTAAAATCAAGGCATTTTCTGCAAGAGTGTTTGATTGCCTTGAGCAAGATTTTATTACTATGTAACATCTGCACCATTGTGTTAAAATGCTGTGTAAAATATTGCTATAAGATCGGGTATCTATTCAAAATAACATTCTAAATAGAAACTTAAAGAAATTAATGGGGGCATCTCTTTTCAGATTGCCACAGTAAAAAGACAAGACAAATCTTACTGGAAAGATTTTTAAAAATCTTGATATACTACATATTTTTGCTTTATCACATATAGAGAAATCATGAATAATATAAAGAGGGGATTCTTTGGAATGTTAATTTTGAGGAAAAAGTTCATTAAATGGCTGGCAGGAGAGGGGGCAGGTGTCAGACAAGGAACGTTGTAGGTGCACAGAGGTAAAAATCAGTTTGGAACAAAGGACGGAGGGTAGAAGTAGAGACGAGAAGAGACGAAGGGAAAAGACGTGAGGGAAAAGGATGCTTCTGGCAGGAACAATGGTCACAAAGACTGGGAGCTAGATGAAACATCAGTGGGAACAGGACAGCCTGTGGAAGCATTTCAGAGAGTATAAGTTTAGGGATAAGAAACACTGTGAATGATCAGAAAGAGCCCGATTCTCATGCCATCATTCATTTGGATGGGACCTTGGAGGTCATGTTGATTAAACACTTATTTTATAAGTAGAAAACAAAGACCTAGAGTGATTACCAGAGGTTACAAAGAAAAAGACTTCCTCCTCCTAACTCTAGTGTCCTTTCCAGTCTACAAACTTATGTGCTATGTGTAACATTTTCAAAAAAGTGGATTGTACGTGAGTATAAAAATATGTTCATTGAAGAAAGTTCAAAAAATATAGAAACAGGAACACAAAAATAAATACAACCCTAAAACATTAATATTTTCATTTATTTTAACTTAGTCTTTTACTTTTTCAAGCATGCAGGTTTTTTAATGAAAGCACAGTCATCCTATATTATGTTTTTTTAATTATTGTTTTTCACTTAATGCATTATGTTGCTTCATACTGTGAAGTTTGCAAATGCATGGTAGCATGAAATAAAAACCTACATAGATAATTTGAAATGACCTTTGTGACTTCCTATAATTTTTCAGAATTCATTATATAAGCAAGTGGAAGAAATGGAGCAAGATAGCTTAGTAACTCTGAATGTCGAGCGCCTAAAAGGAACTTATGGTCGTCTAACCGTAGCGTGGGAAGCTGACGGAAGTATTAGTGATATATTTCCTACCTCAGGAGTGGTATGTAATTTATAAAATTATAGAAGAGTCACTTTTAAGTTATGATTATTATTGATGCATGGCACCAAACCCTGCTTTATGGATGAAGTGTTTGTGTTTGACCGTGTCAACACTGGATTGTAATCACCGTAGAGAGGGATACAATTCCTAGTAATTCCTAGTAATCACCATATAGAGGGATACAATTTAAAGTTAGTTTTATTGTTGTGATTATTGTTCTTTTTTCTATAATGCAAAAATCATCAATAAAAAAATCATTCCTTTTGAGGTTCATTTGGCCAAATTGTATATGCATTACATTGTCAGAAAGATAAAACCAACAAATTGCAGATGGAAATGGGGTTTCCAAATGGAGGCAGTAAACAGTGAACAAGTTTCTATAAAATAGCCTGATGTATAAAAAAGCAGACCAGAGATGTTGAGATGTTCGGTGATGTAGACTGAGTGTCAGCAAAATAGGCCTGTAATGCTAGTTTGAATAACTGTAGATTGTAGCCATATTGCTGGAGAATAAGGCATGAGGTGGGGAACAATGGTAAATGGCATTCAAGAAGCAGAAGAAAGCCCTATCGGAAAGAACTTGATGCCATTTAGCAAATTCGGGTTTGACCCTCCAGAGGAGGGTGATGACTGTGGAGACATGAAAGGAGGCGAAAGATGCTCTGAACTGAACTAACAAATAAAATAGAGACAGACTCATAGATAGAGAGTAGGATGACAACTAAGTGGGGAGAGGTTAGGGGCTGGAGGGATTGAGCAAAAAGGAAAAAGAACTTATGGACATGGATGACAGTGTGGCGATTGCTGGGGGAGGAGGTATAAGGGGACTAAGTGGTAATGGAAAAAATATAATAAAAATTTAAAAAGAGATATTCTGATTTGTTGTATCTCTGCCTATTCTTTGTTCTCTACTTCTATTTTGCTTGAATCGTTGTTAAATGCTACCTCTAATCAAAGTTTACCCAAGGGAAATAGCAATTCTGGCAAAACCTTGCACAGAAAATTGTTTAAACTATAGGCCACCTTCTTAATGTTTACAGATTTCATATATGGTATCTAGGACATAGATTCCCAGGGGGAGACTATGTACTCTATATTTTAATAGAATGTAAGCTTCAGGATATGGTAGTTTGGCTTCGTGTTTTATTAGCTTAAATTTTGGTAATGGTCTACTTTTTTCCCTAACACTCTTCCACTTTTAATGTGAAAGATGTTTGATTTCTAGATATGTTACTTAAATATCTCTGTTATTTAAGTTGTGGCCAATAGGAAACAAATCTAAACTTCTGATATTCTTACTGTACAGTGATAATGAAAAAAATAAGTAAAATCTTTTCTTTTAAAACCTTTAGATTTCCTTTTCCGAAGGCCAGGCACTGTCTACAATCACGCTGACTGTTCTTGCTGATGATGTACCAGAGTTATCTGAGACCACGATCGTGACACTCATCCACGTTAGCACAGAAGGGGTCACGGACCCGTCCAAGGGGGCTACCGTGGATCAGAAAAGAAAGAAGTCTGTGATAACCACTCTGCCCAGCGACTCACCCCATGGCGTGGTGAGTTGGCAGGCCGAGTCTCTCTTTGTGAGCGTGGCAGAGCCTAAAGGTAAGTCTTGTTAAACATTTTTCTAGTAAGTTTTATCGGGTAATTTAACTCAAATATTTACTAGAAATGTACATTTCTTTTTTTATGTGATATTTTTTAGTTTAGCAGGTCACAATTCTTTCTACTTTTTGTTTATATTTATTGAACTTTATGATCATGTGAACATTCAGTAATAATGATATAGGAAGTACTTTTACTTTTTTGAGACATTTCTATCATTATAGAAATATTCATATTTTAGTAAATCATTTTAGTAAAGTAGATTGGTTTTTATTTTATTTTCTCTTTTTTCATCCTTCCTTTATCTATCCTGTTTCCTCACTCAGATTTCCTCTCTATAGATTTTCAATAGTTATAGGAAATAAGGAGCAACACAGAGAAATGCATATGGTACTCCAGGTGTTATTGTAATCTGAAGTAGTAATTAAAATAATATTTTCTCTGTAATGAAGTGACCAATCCCTGTTTCTTTTGAACTTAGTGCTGAAATCTTTGTCTAAATAACTATTCATATCAGTATAAAAATGTACTCTTATAGATAAAGGTTGTTTGACTTGTTTAATTAAAAGTATATATGCCCTGGTTGGTGTGGCTCAGTGGATTGAGCACCACCTGCAAGCCAAAAGGATGCCAGTTTGATTCCCAGTCAGGACACATGCTCAGGTTGCAGGCCAGGGCCCCAGTTACCAGCATGTGAGAGGCAACTGATTGATGTGTCTCTCATGCATCGATGTTTCTCTCCCTCTCTTTTTCCCGCCTTCCCTTCTCTCTAGAATAAAAAAGTATATATATGTACACACACAGAGGTTGTCAAAAGTATGTTGACAGTTGTTTGTGTGGAAATATATAATACAAATATATAATACAATAATTGATAAATAATAACATAGGAATAAACTCTGTTTTGTGGACTCACAACTGTAAACATGTCTTTGCCCACCTCTGTACATAAAACCTATGTATTTAGAATATGCTTTGTAAAGTATCTAAAATTTTCTGACAGGAGCATGGACATCTTTCAAGGCCCTTTCACTTAAATAGTTGATGGAAAAAATGTCATACTATTGTGCACTTGGGCCTTTTTATTTCTGTATATATAGCAATAGAAGCAATAGAATTAAAATTAACTGATCTGTTCATTTATGTATTTAACAGATAATTTTGAAGCAGCTAGTAAGCACCAGAAATTGTGCTGTTGATTCTGGAAACAAAGACAAGTGTTTCGTTATTAGACACTCACAGGCCAGTAAGGAGGATTGACAAGAACTTTTTCTTCTTTTATATGGCAAATTAAATTTTTAAAATCAAGAAATGAAATAACAGTAGGTGCTATGGAGTACAGTGAGCCTTATAATGGGCATCTCTCTATAAAAACAAAATTGTTCTAATGATTAGTTATTAAGTGATGACTTTGGTGTTTAATTTTTCATCTTTGAAGAATCTTCTTAGCATTTGTAATAAGCACCTCTGCTCAACCTACATGTGTGCACTTTCCTAAGATTATCAGCAATTTCCATTGAAGTGCATGACATTGGCAACATGGGAGAGTAAGTTAGTAAGCCCCAGAAGTATGGGTTTAGAACTGGGTTATAGTACTAGCAGTGTATGATAATTCTCAGCACTTCAGGGCAAGGGTAAGCAAAGCACAAAATACTCCTTGGGAATAAACATTGTCTTTGTTTCACCTCTCATTCCTTAACTGTGTAAAAGGGATAGTGCAGAACACTCTACCCTAAGTGCTTGGAATGACATTGACAGCAGATGAAAAATCTTACTTACTTGAGGCATCTCTGTCCCACAGAGAACATCACCATTCTTCAGTTACAAATTATTCGAAATAAAGGACTACGTGGAGACGTGGCCATTCACTTGATAGCTAAACCCAATTTCTTACTGCCCATCAATAAACAAGCTACTGAGAATGAAGATTATGTGCTACAAGACACAATAGTAATAATGAAAGAAAACATTAAAAAAACTTATGTCAAAGTTGCCATTTTGCCGGTGAGTCTAGGCTACAACAGATACCATTCTGTGCCTGATTTGATAGAATATTTTGTTGGTTGGTTAAATGTTTTAATTTATAAATGAAATCATAAAATGTGCAAATCAATATGGTTATTTTTATTGATGGTTTGATATGGCAATATTTTCATTTAATGATGTAATTACTTGAATCAAGATTAGTCTTCAGATGGTTTAGATCTGGTTTTAGCACTCTCTCTCTGTCTCTTAATGATCCGGAAGAAATGGAAAGTAGTTAATAGTGTTATTAAGAATATTATGTAATTAAATGTTGTACTTACATGTTATAATACTATGTATAACATTAACTATACCAGGCCTTGTTAAATAACATCGTATATAATAATGTTAGTGTTACTAACAGCGGTATCAATGGTGTTAGATGATGGTGGCTCCTGGAGAAGACACAGGAAAGACGCGGAGGATGGCACAGAGCCGAAGTTTCCTCTCCTTTTCACTATGTATTCTTTTTATCTTTTGCAAATTTTTATTACCTATTCAAAAATAAGGAAACAATCTTCAAAAAATTAATTGGAATGTAGGGTTATGTCTAGATTTACAACTCTAGGGCTTTAATTTTTAAGATGTAGCATTTATATCTTAAGTGTAGAGCAGTTTGTCCTAAATTTCGGGGGTTGGTATCGTATATGTAAAACATATTCAGTACAATGTGGTCAAAATTGCAGGATAGAATTCTAAAAAATATTTTACTTTCTAATAAGTATGATGCTTCTATTAAAACATTCCTGAAAAGCTTGAATATCCCCTGAGATTCTGATGTTGTCATTAGGAATGTATTAAAATATAGAGAGAAATCTTTTTCCCATGTGTGGTGGAGCTTCCCATTCCTGTGGAGACTCATCTGTTCCTTACTGAAAATGTCAACTATCCAAAGCACATAAAATATACTTAAAAAGAATAAAGTGCTATTTCTCTTCCCCCACTTCCAGGATGATGCTCCTGAATTGGAGGAAGGATTCATTGTCAACATCACCGAGGTGTATCTGGTGAACTCCGATATCTCTGCAGGCCAGCCCAGTGTCCGCAGGCCTGGGATGGAAATTGTTGAGATAATGATAGAAGAAAATGATGATCCAAGAGGAATTTTTAAGTTTCATGTTACCAGAGTGAGATGAACTTTCACCTACTTATAGTAATACAGAAGTTTGCACCTGCCGATTTGGCCAGTGTCATGTCTTCTCAAAACAAGTGGCTTTGCTTGAAGATATTTATAAATATGCCTTAAAATTTGTCTTGCAAACTAATTCTTAGTTCTCTTTGAGGTAGATCAAAGGATTAAGTAAATTCATTCATACTACATTTAAATATAAGAATTCTGAAGACCTGTTATGCATACTTTTATCCAACTATAGATTTCTGCTTTGAAGGGTGAAGTTTAGAAATCACAAGTACAAATAATGAATTTAGAAAGTGATGACTCATAAGAATTTCTTTTGTGTTTCATTAAACTTGTATTCTTCACTTGAAGGATGCTGTTGGAGTTGTTACTGCCTATGAGGTGCCTCCACCCTTGAACATTCTTCGAATTCCTGTAGTCCGGCTGGCTGGAAGCTTTGGCGCAGTAAATGTTTATTGGAAAGCAACACTGGACAGTGCTGGCCCGGAAGACTTTAAGCCATCTCATGGGATTCTCGAATTTGCAGATAGACAAGTATGCTAGTTATATAGCATGCTAGATATATTAGCATGGTTTTCCTTATATTTCAAACATTTTATAGGCATCCGTTAAATGACCATGCAATAGTAATTGCTAAATGAATTATATTCTAAATTTCTGTTAAGCCAAACAGAAATATTGTTAGTTAATGTATAATTAATTAATGGACATAGGAAGCGAAATAAAAAGTCAAGAATCTCACCTTTCTCTGAACTTCACTTGATTCTATTTTTTTTCCCCTCCTACTCGTCTGGATGAATGTTTCTTCTTTAACTTCTTGGTTGTCTGACTTCCATACAGTCTGATTTTCTGGCAGTTCTGGTTGGTTTTTATTTTTAAAGTTGTTGTCCATCTTTTGGTTGTGCAAGGAGGCAAAGTGTATCTACCTACGCCTCCATCTTCACCGGAAGTCCTATTTTAAATTGAAGTTAAAAAAGAAGATAATAATTGACTTAGAGTTGTCCAAGAACATATTAAAAAACTGCCTGATGAACTAAACGATTCCTATGAATTGTTGGTTCTTTTATTTATTTCTTAATGCTTATAAGTACAGATATCTATTTAGGATTTGCATTAAAAGTGTGCACATTTATTACCTAACATCCCAAACTTTTTTAATTAAAAAAGACTAAAATGACAGAAAAGGAATAAAATATTTAAAGCTAGACAAAATTGAAACACAATATTCTAGATTTATGGCAACTAATCTTAGCAATTACAAAATATTACACAAGGATTATCAGCTTTGCAAACAGGGCATTTTGTAATATGGAAGAATAAGATCTCATAAATATTTAAATTGATAAGTGGAAAAAGCACGTGAACAACTAACTTCAAAGAGTGCTGTCTGTCTAAACAAAGTCTGAGTCTGCCAGGCCTGCTCAGCACAGTGCTCAACAGCTTGGCAGTTGTCCACGGTGGGCAGGAAATGCGGATAAAGAATAAGCGTACGGATCTAGATTTTCTTACACATAAAGCCTATTGTGTTAAAAATGGAAATCATGAGTTTTTAACAAATTTGGAAATTAAAACATTTTCTACCAGAAGTAGGAGAAATGCACTTTTTATGTTAAAGGCAGAAACAAAAAGTTGATTTCTCATTGAAGAAGTCTTCTAACTTTAGGTATATTATTAGCACTTTATTCTGTGCATTAGGTCAAACTTTCCTCATTTAGCAGCATTCTTGACATAATCATTATTATTAAATTTAATATCACATAGAAAAGTACAGATTTGAGGTGCAGATATTTTAATAAGCTTCTTTGTTACCATTTGATTTTGTTCAGGTTTCTGCCTCTCCATTCAGATTTCTCACTTTTACCTGTTATTAAATTAAAGATTTTAGGTAGCTTTAAGTAGAAAACTTCATTTACTAGTAAATGTCTGTATCAAAGTACTGAAATTTCCCTTTGGTACACAAAAAATAGTTAATTATGTAGATACAGCTGGGATATTTATTATTGCCAATAGTGAAATCACCAGCTGGACCAAGTTTTATTTTTTATAAGTTCTAAAATCTTTTAAAATGGACCCAGATGAGTTAAGTCCTGGTCACAAACATTTAATAATAATACATTTGGGTTTCCTTCCTTTTTTCCCTACATTATAAGAACAATATTTGGAACCAAAGGGGTTTATTCTAATTGCAGAACACAATGGTAATCTCTAAGGTACCATTTTATATCATGTAATGTTAATACTAAGTATACTAAGGTTTATGTTTGTGAGATGCTTATTAGAGCCTGCATGGCATTTTAAATATTTTTGTTCAAGAGTAAGGCTTCACTGTTTTTTTATCCAAAAGCACTATATATTGTTACATATATAGTTTTCTATATCTTGAAAATAGTAGGCTATAATTTTCTGACTTTAAAATATAATAAATATATGTGACTTTAAAATGGTATTGTATACTATTTTAAAACAGGTATAAAAATCTGGAATTTTTCTTTTGTACTATGTTTATAAATTTCAACTAAAAAATAAACTATATGTGTTCAAAAATTGCTATTATATCGTATACTCCCTCCCTTTATCTCTCCCTTCTTTTTTCTCTTTCTCTCCCTTTTCCTTCTTTCCTTTTCTTTTGTAGGTTACTGCCATGATAGAAGTCACCATTACTGATGACACTGAATTTGAACTCATGGAGACTTTCAGTATTTCCTTAATCAGGGTGACTGGAGGTGGCAGACTTGGGGATGATACTGTGGTAACTGTTGTTATTCCACAAAATGATTCCCCATTTGGAGTATTTGGATTTGAAGAAAAGACTGTAAGTTAAATATTTTGGGGGAGGGGGTGGTTCCTCTAGGTTAATGTTTTGTGTAATTTTTAGTAGAAAGTTGCCTTTCATTTTTTTTAAAACCTCTTCATAACCTTTCAGTTGTAATTCTATTCTTTAAGGTGTTTTGACTATTGAATTAGGGACCAATCATCCAGTCGATGAAGTTTGACAGTTATGAGAACTCTTACATCAGGCAGTTCTAAAGGGGAACAGATGCCTACTTATTGGCTGTAATAGACCAAGACGTGCTTTTTTGTCCATACATTTGTTTTCTGCCTGCCCTGCTGCCAAACTGCCATCCTGGTCACAAGGCCAGATTCTGTCATGGATCTGGTGTTACACCCCAAGGGGATTTAGCTGTGGAAGTATATGCATTAGCATTACCCTGCCTTCTGGTACTCTTTCTTGACTTCTACTGAACAAAACACCACAATCACCCTGGCTCATGTGTCTCTATATTCCTTCTCATTATTCTCTTATTTCTCATTGGTTGTCTACTTCTGAGACCTGGAAAAGGGAGCCCAGTTATTATTGGTTCAACCACTGAGAGAGAAAAAAACTGTAACCAATGTTTGTGCAGCCGGGTTTAGTGACTACTGCTAAATTATCCATACATCTTAAATGTAAAATAAAGTACTCTAAATTGTATGCTAACTGTGTCATAATTATGACTTTACCTTTCCAAGAAAATTCTAAGATTCAATAACCATAAAAATATTTAGATAATTTTGGGATACACAGTAACTTTTCTGGCTCCATATGTCACTGCTCCCTTATATGTAGTTAGTACGTCACCATTGATAATTTTAAGTAATAACAAATTGCTCTAATGCCCATTGCCATTAGTGTTCCCTGTATGCACTGCTAGACCTGCTACTTGCCTATCTGTGCTGGGTGTCCCATATATCAATACCCTAATAATTGTCAAATGATTTGATCACTGAAATTTCAACTTCATAAGAGGGACAGAACATTTTTCTGCTGCAGCCCAATGAGACTCTTTCTTCCTTGGGAGAGGAACAGGCAGAAGTTAGTGTTTGTAAGGAGCTGTGGATCACAGGAGAGTAGCTGTGAATGTCCCCAGACAACATAAGAAGTCTGGGGAGAGAGTAAAAGTATCCATAATTTCACTAGTCTGAGATAGACGTCACCAGTATTTTGTTATATTGCCATCTAGGCTTTCTTTCTTTGCACATATGCAAAGAAATATTTTAATACTTATGAATATGTAATTTAATTTTTATAAAATGTCTCTACTAGCTTCTGAAGTTAGATTAAAGGTTCAGGGTTTAGCAATCAGACCTCTAATTGGTGAAATCTTATAATAATGTTTTGCTTTTAACTTTGTCATACTTTTTGGACTTAGATATTGGACAACTTATTTACAAGCTTCTTTCACTGATGGGAGAAATGAATCATGTTACTATTCATAAGTAGTTTTTGTTTGTTCATTTATTTTAAATACTGTAGTGCATAAACTTTACTGCACTGTTGGTCTGGGATCTCATAGCTTATTGTAATAGCCTCAGATATCCAGTTTGTCATACAGTAAGAGTTGGGTCACCCACCTACTGTGTTATGCCTCATAACCCTTGCTGTGTGGAGTAAATGAATTGATGTATGTGAAGCACCTATAACCGGGCTTTACCCCCAGTAGGTGTCAATTGCTGTTTTTATTGTTGCTGGTATTAGTATTAACTTGTTACCAGTCCTTTTTGGGTACTCTCCTTGTATCCTATCTTTCTGCAATAGGCTCACAATAGCATGGAAGTCTATCTTTTAACTTGTATCTAAGATAATCTTGGGCACACAGTGAACATTGTATTAGCCTTGTTTGATGATACAGATTAGAGTTAGCACTGAGGAACTTTGAGAGAAGATCATTAATATAAACCTGTCACAATTAATAAGCTGCTCATGAGGACAGTGTGCTAAGTACACTAAAGCACTGGGAATAGCAGAGGCCCAAGGAAATCTTGTGAAACCTAAGCGAAAATATTATCTATGAAAACAAAAATGACTTACATATGCAGTTTATTTATAATGGAGATTTTCTTCCCCATTTTGTTTCTTTCTGGTTTAATGTCTCCAGCCTATGAGGAGTAGTGTGACTCACACTGGGTGTGGTGTCAAACATAACAACTAGAGTCCGGGCTCCACTTCTCCACATACATGTGTGGATAGCTGGCCCTCAGATTCCTGTGAACTTCAATAAGTTTACATTTGTGCAAGAACTGACACATGATAGAAAGTCAGTAACAGTTTGCTCTAAATCCCTACTCTTGGCATCAAAGTCTCCTAGAGAACCAAAACAAGATTAAATTATGCATTAGATAAGTGTCTGTCTCTCTTGAGAATGGAAAGCATTGTTTTGTGTTCTGTATTTACATAACAGGTGGACATTACAGGCTCAATTTGGACTTGGCTTCACAGAGTCAAACTATGTAATTCAGTTGAACCAGGCCTCTTAATAAGGATATAGTATAGAAAATAAATAGTACAGGGAAATTAACACACTGAAATTCCTTCTCTCTTTATGTCATGATAATAAAGTCTCTTTTAAATTCGGACTGAATGAACTTGGCAAACTGCAGATAATTGAGAGGGAAGTTTAAGTCTGTACTATGTGGGATATCTGACAGTCATTATAAGAACCCCCAAATCTTACTTCCTTAACAAAGTATTTCTCTTTTTGTTATTTTTTTTCATTCAAGTGTCCTACATCAGTGCTCCTAGTTGGAGTCTTCAATAGGCACCTTGGGTACCAGACTCTTCACATCTTGTGGCTCTGTCCTCTCCTAGCTCCTGGAAGTCCCCTCTAGTCACTGGGCAAATGGAGAAAAAGGGCATATGGAGGATTGTATGAGAAGTGGGTGGCCAGACTACTAGTAACATGTTACTTCTATTTATAATTTTTTTGTCAGAATTCAGTCACTTTCTTCACCTGTTTGCCAGAGTAGCTAAGAAATACCAAGTAGCTGAGTGTCTAGGACAAAAAGGAAATGGGGCTTGGTGAAATATCTTTTCTGCCACTTGACATAGATAGAGTTCTAAATTCAAAAGTTACAATCATTGTAAATAGAAATAAGATTCTGTTTGTTGTTCCTACTCCTTCTTCTTCTTTTTTTCTTACCTTATTGGATTTCTTTTTCTCTCAGGTAATGGTTGATGAATCCCTTTTGTCTGATGACCCTAATTCATATGTGACATTGACAGTTGTGCGGTCCCCAGGAGGAAAAGGGGCTGTCCGACTTCGGTGGACCGTAGATGAGACGGCTAAGGATGATCTCAGTCCTTTGAATGGAACACTTCATTTTGACGAGGTATAGCAGCATCAGCGCTCCTGCTATTTCTCTCTAATTTGTCTTTGCTTGTTTTTCTTTTCTACAGTCTTAGGAATTCTTATAATAGTATTCACTATCTTTGAACTTTCTTTGAAATTACCTGCACTGTGTGGGAAATCACAAAGATGCACACACACACACACATACACAACCCCAGATGTCTGAAATCAAATTTTGTTCAGACAATGCCTCTATCTCACCATCAAAACTACTCTTTCTCAACATTTTCTTTCCTGACTGGGGGCAAAATCAGTCAGCCAAGCCAGACATCTGGGTGTCAGCCCCATCGCTACCCATTATGTAACTCTTATATATATTTGATCACTGAGTTTTGTCAATTTTCCCTTTTAGATATCTTTTCTCACTGTTCATCCTTCTCTATCATGTCTATGACAATGCTGACCCCCATATCTTCCATTGGCATTGGGCAGTCTTTTAACTTACAACTCTATTCCACATATTTTCCCTTTTCTGTCCATTACTTGTGCCACTGATAGGGTTGTCAATCTACAAGATATATCATGTTATGCCACCCCCTGCCCAGTGGCTTTCTCCTACCCTCAGAAAGCCGAGCTCTGTAGCACAGCGTGCAAAGCCTCCCAGAAGGGAATCCTGGCTGCACCTTCCACCTCGGTTTTAGGATCATGTTTGCATGTATCTTTCCTAAATTTATAAAGATGAAATAAGGAAATTAATTGAAAACCAAAAAATTGAATGGATGAATTCATTTTAAAAACCTTACAAAATAAAAATTGACAAAATAAAGAAATATTCAAAGAAAGAAAATACTGAAAATTGTAGGACAGTTCTTTGTGCAAATCAAAGCAAATAAATGTAAAAACCCACATGAAATTGATTCTGATAGATCTCTAGTAGATATAGAAAGTATAAAAACAGATGAATTTTCACAAATGAAATAGGAGTAAAAGTTAAATACTGGAATAGAAACTCCCGAGGTGGTTTTCTGAAGGAATTCAACCAAGTATTTAAAGATCAGGAAGTCCCACTACTGTATGGGTTATGTCTACTTTTTTGGGAATGTATTGACCTTTTTCAGAGCTTTCAACACCAAACAGCACTGAAACAAATACTCTTTCAGTTTTCTGATAGGCGATTAAAGAGTTAATCAGCAAGCCCTCTGGCAGTTATTTTATTTGTCACTTGACATTCTGCCACCATACTTGAGGTGTTGGTACTCTAATGGCACTAATGATCTCAAGCCAGATGTTGCATCCACTTCGATCTCAGACTCTGAACGATGATGACTCAAGAAACATATGGGCTGCCTGTCCAAGCCATGATCCGAAAACTTCTCATCTGGAATGACAAAATTTAGAGATTACTTTCAGATTTCTATAAAGATTCTCCTCAGTAATAATGAGCAGTAATTTCCAGTAATCAGATTCTAATTGCTCGATCTGCTTTCCAGATGACTAGAAAGGTTTTCTGGTTTTGAGCAGGACATTCATATTAAAATGGTACATAGTCTGATCTTTTCCCAATGGACTAAGATCATCCCTTTGTAGAATACCACCTCAGGAGAGATGGGTTTGTAGATCACTCTGTGTTTTACTCTCTCCATCTAGTTCTTCCGGCACCAGGCTGGTGCATTTCACACACAACTGCATAGCAGCTTCACTGCTCTTGTACACCCAGCTCTGACATGCACATGCCACCGTTCTAAGGACTAAGTTTATAGCTAAGTCAAATAATCAGAGCCCCTAATTCACAGTACACAGTAAATGAAGTGGATGGGGGTGATTCACTGCATCCCATAAATTATAGATTTTCTATGAATACATTTAATAAGCTCTGAGGCAGGAAGTATACATTTTCCTGGAAACTCTTACAAAGATTTTTTTTAAAATTACAGATATTATAAAATAGATACAAGGAACTATGGAGAACAACTTGAATGAAAAATATTAAAAATCTCTAAAATACAAATATGGAATTAAGATGTATTTGAGAAGGAATAAACAGCAGAATTCAAACTAGAAAATTAATCAGCGATGCATAGGACAATGGAGTTGTTTTATCAGCATACAGAGGAAAAGGTAGAAAAGATAAAGATAAAAATGATAAAAATGATACTGAGATCAGTGTAAGGTGAGAGAGTAAAGGAGGTCAATGCCTGCGGGAGGATTGAGAAGGACATGGAAGTGGGCAGGGGGCAGAGTCAAAATGGGTAGTAGAAAGATAACCGTCATAAGTGGTAAACCTATGATCTTTGTCTTTTTATGTCATGTTGTGACCATTTAACTCTCTCTAATAGATTGTACTTTCAGTGATTGAAAATGTTTAGTAAATTTAGAAGTTGTGTTAAATTTTTTCTCCTTTTTGCTATTACGAACCTGAATAACATTTATCGTCAGAGCTATTTTTTATATAATAATGCTCTTTAGAAGCAACCCCTAATTTTAGGGGACAAAAAGGACATACTTTTAAAAATGCTTATGGACAGAAACCTTATCCCACTAATGTGAACATTCCAAATGTGACTGTAGTCACTCTGGAGAATTAATTTCTGTCATTTGATGTAGACTGAGTCCCAGAAGACCATTATATTGCACACACTCCAAGACTCTGTGTTGGAGAAGGACAGGCATTTCACCATCCAACTGGTATCAGTTGATGAGGCAGAAATATCTCCCGTGAAAGGTAAGAGAATTCACATTTTTTGGAAATTGAAAAGTAGGTTCTCAGAAAAATGTAACCAAATAATAAATAGTACTAAAATAGGTAACATTAGGTTTTATAATAATTAAAATGTTTGTTGTAACATAAAGATGTCATTTTTCCACCCACATATTACAGCTAAAGAATTTTTAAAAGTAAAATTGTAGTACCCAGTGTTAGTAAGGTCATATGTCAAAGCTTTCATACAACCCAACTGTGATTTTTTAAAAAATAAGTGTTTCTTTTAGCAATATTTATGAAATAAAATATAGAAGCTTCCTAAATAATCCACTTAACCAGGTAGGAGATGGGTTAAATATAACTGAATTCTATGCAACTATTCAAAAGAATATGGTCTGAAAGGCCATAATTACATTAAAAATTAAGAATACTTAATTACATGGATGATTATGTTAATAAAGCAGGCTTCATAACAACATGTTCAATGTAATCCCATTTTTCTTGTGTGCATGTCCTAAGTATGTTTGGAATGATTTACTTGAATCATTAGTGGTTTTTGATTACCTATATTTTCTACACACATTTACACTGATCACATATTGCTTTTGTAACAAAATATTATTTTAAAAGAATGTATTATTATGTTTATTTCAGCATATCTATACCTAGTTCCATCAGATAGTAATTACATAGATATTTTGACATTTCAGAAACAGGAACCGTATTTCTTATTTATTTATGAATTATGTTAAAGTTTGTCTTGTAGATATGGAGAGAAAGGATTAATAGTTCTGAATGGTTTCATTGTGGTACAAAGAGTAATAACCATAAAATATGGCCCAGCAATTTTGATATAAAAGCTTAGTTACATGTCCTTTCTTGCCACTAAGAACTCCGTGCTCTGTAAGGGTCTGTGACCAAAAAAGCAGAATTCCATGGTCAAGGAAATTCTCAAAATCGTCGAGTACCACCCTGTGTACCTAGGGTAGCTAAATTACCAGTGAATCAGGGTAAATCATTTATCAATATAAACAAGTTCATAGTATATTTCTAACTGTGACATATTTGCACATGACACACCACTCTTGGTTGTATTAATCTGTTGCCAAAGGAAGTGTGAGCTCAGTAATCCAGTCCTTGGTTTCATGAAACCCTGTGTGCTTCCACAAACAATTTTCTTCAAGTTACTGCTCAATTGTACTATATATGTCAAATTACTTACTATGGTTTTTATTTCTGTTTTAGTAGGACTATTTGACACATTTTAAATAAATGCTTATAAGTGATTAATAGTCAGATTATTAAAAATGAAAGGTAGCTTAAAGAAATCTTGCTTTTGCCCCATGGCCAATAGACACAGCCAGAAAACCACTAGCAATGATCTGCAAAATGGTTATTGTAGAAGTGAATGAATGCAAAATGGTAGAGGACTACTTGTTTATCATAGGAGTGATAGTGGAATTATTGCACACTGTCATTAAATTGTGATCTTGGACTAGTTATTTGCTAAGTCTCCTCAAAGCATCAATGTGCTCAAATGTATTCATTGGTAAAATGAGCATATTAGTACCTAACTTACATGATTACCATGAGGATTAACTCATAAGATTAGTATATGTAAAGCACTTAGAACATTGCAGGTCTGTACTAAGTGAATACATGTGTTTGCTGTGTAAGCTGTATATACATCATTTTCAACTTAGGTAGCGCATCAATAATCATTCGGGGAGATAAGGGAGCTTCAGGAGAAGTTGGCATAGCGCGATCATCTAGGCACATCCTCATTGGGGAACCCTCAGCAAAATATAATGGGACTGCTATCATCAGGTGAGGATGTCATCATTTTTCTTTGCCTAGGTTGGGATTTTAAAGTTTGATGTAAATAATTATCATTTTTGTGCCTTAAATACATTGTTCTCAACACATACATACTCTTTAAGCATTGTTATTTTATATGTTTGTAACATCCTGTGGAGAGTGGAACACATTTTTTGCTACAAATTGAAGGCATATTCTAATGGTTAGAGCAGGGATGTCAAACTCATTTTCACTGGGGGCCACATCAGCCTCACAGTTGCCTTCAAAGGGCCGAATGTAATTTTAGGACTGTATAAATGTAACTACTCCTTAACAGTTAAGTGAGAGCTCAGTGCTGCCACCAGGTAGAAACAAGGTGCCGGGTTGAATAAAACAAGGTGGAGGGCCAGATTCAGCCCACAGGCCTTGTGTTTGCCACCTGTGTTCTAACCTGTGTTGAAGGCAGATTTTGAAGAGCTTTCTGGCTGTTTCTTGGGTAATTTGCACAACCCATGCTGTGGAAAGTACATCGTGTTGACATCAGATCTGTGCTTTTGGCCCTGTCTGTCACCGGCCATGTATTGTACCTCATCTCTGTAAGCTTGTGTGTCTTAGCTACACGTCATTCCTTAGGAAATCATCTGAATCAAGCATTGTATGATTCTAAGTGTCCTAAAGGTAGGGCCATTGTATAACTATGTGATGGTCATATGTGACTTTGTTTACAGTAGTTCTTTTCATAAAGAGTGGGATAGCAAATAACAGTGACGTAGTTGAATTTCAATTAAAATGTCCCCTTTTTGGTACTTTTTCCATTCGCATTGCATGTGCCAGTGTTTCCCATTAGAGAACTCGGTGAAGCTATTAACATTTTGTACCTTGTATATTAAGTGAAAATCTATAAACAACTGTTTTTTATTCTTTTAAACCTTCTACTTTTAGTATTCAACTTTTGCTGGTGTTCTTGTCAAGCAGATTTGTATCGATTCAGTATCCTGAGTGTTACTATCTTGAAATTTTAAGACTTTCCTTTGGTTTATAGTTGATAGATAAGGTTATTTAAATGCATAATGTTTCTGGAATACATGAAAATTGTTTATTGTTGAAAGACACAGCAGGTATCTATGAAAAGTTCCTTCAATGCAAATGTATTGAATGTGCATGTGTGTTGTTGTAGCCTCGTTCGTGGCCCATCGATTTGGGGGGAGGTCACAGTGTACTGGAGGATAGTCCCCCCATCCGTGGGGGAGTTTGCTGAAACATCAGGAAAACTGACAATGAGAGAGGGACAGTCTGCGGCGATTGTAGTGATCCAGGTATTAACGTTATTGGTTTCTGGCAGGGGTGTCCAACCCATGGCCAGCAGGCCACATGAGACCCAAGATGGCTATCAATGTGGCCCAACACAAAATTGTAAATTTACTTAAAACGTTATGAGATTTTTTTGTGATTATGTGTTACAATGTGTTTAATGTGTGGCCCAAGACAACTCTTCTTCTTCCAGTGTGGCCCAGAGACTCCAAGAGGTTGGACACCCACCCCTCTATGACCTTTGCTCTGTGTAGGGGTGGGGGTGGTGAGGTGGTGGGTGGGGTGGTAGGTGGGGTGGTGGGAGATGGTTAACATCCCAGATTTGTTGTTGTTGTTTGCGTGATAAGTATTTTTCTCTTTAAATGTTTAGGATTCTGCTGCTGATGGCCCTTTTTGTCCTTATGTAGGCTTTGAATGATGACATTCCTGAGGAGAAGCGTTTCTATGAGTTTCAGCTCACTGGCATCAGTGAAGGGGGAGTGCTGAGTGAAGCCAGCAGCACTGCCAATGTCACAGTGGTGGCCAGTGACCTTCCCTATGGCCGGTTCACCTTTTCACATGAGCAACTTCGAGTATCGGAAGAAGTACAATGGGTAGAGTGTGAATGCTTAAAATCTGAAATGCTATTTTTGATTTTTATATTGTATTGATTTTTAAAATGTCTTCCCTTGTTCTTTCTTATTCCATAGTTTTCACAAACCAGTTTGCTCCTGTTATTTTAATATATCATTTATATACTTTCAGAAATTTATAATTTCAACAGACTGCTGGTAAATAGAACTAGAAGCAATAAAAATTAAGTGTTTTCTGGTAGATTAATCAGCCAAGTCAGAGAACAAACCTCTCCTCCCTGTAGGTGAACATCACAGTCATCCGTTCAGGTGGGTCCTTGCGCCCGGTGAGACTCTGGTATGAGACAGTGAGTGGGAGCGCCAAGGCGGGCGAGGATTTTATCCCTGCACCAGGCGCGCTCCTCTTTGAAGCGCACGAGATGGCGAAGAGCGTGCAAATTGAAATCCTTGATGATGACCTTCCTGAAGGCCCTGAGGAATTTTCTCTAGTACTTACAAAAGTGGAACTCCTTGGAAGGTAAAGTAAAAACGGAAAGTAGGGAAAGAAAACAAAACAGAAAGAAAGAAAAATTAAGTGCTAGGTTGCGTAGGGATTAATAGAGAGCTGTGAAATTGTTTCTTCTCTTTCATAGATTTATGTGACATTAGAACAGTGTGTGGTAGGAGATTATGACGAAGACTGCTACACTATGCATTGTCCTAAAATACATAATTTTCCCCCTGAAAGTTGAAAGTATGTTTTTCTCTTGTGTGCATTCACTCTGGGCAGCCAGAAAATTGAACATGGCACGGGAAAGCGTAATTTGGTGAGGTCATAGAGTAACTATTCTCTAGGTCGAAGATTAGCTGGCCTGGGGTGGGGGGATTTGTTTTCCCCTATTTCTGTCTCTATACCTGTGAATGGGCTGGAGTGAGAGATTTCTTTTTGCAATCAATGAAGGGTGTGTTGTGTTCTCCATGGGTAAATGAGGTAGGTGCTTGCCTACTAGCAGTTTTATAGGGGGTTAAAAAAATTTGAGTCAGAGAGGGTCATTAATGTGTACCAGGTTCCCACTGAAGGTCAAGAATGAACCATATGGAAGCCCTCTCATTCTCTGATTTAGTGGGAGGGCCTCAGTTAACAAGGGTGGGAAGCACCGTTAGCATGCGGAAGTGCCCACAGGCGGAGCAGCCCAAGGAGCCCCTCCACACTACCAGCTTTTTCACCAAACCTTCCCGTGGAGTAATGTTTGCTTTTATATTACTTCTAAAGGAAGTTTTCTTGTGCATGAAAGTGGTTTTGCATTTTATATAAATTCTGTGCTCTAAAAGTTTTTTTAAACTAAAATATTTCCCTAAGTGACTTAGGTGGAGTGTATTATCGTTCCACTGTACTTGAGATCTTAAATTTCCCAGAGATGATTCTGCATCTGGCGATGGAATGAATTTGTACTCATATTAAGTGTGTTACAATTTGACCTGGTTACTCATATTTAAATAGGTAAAATTTGGTAAAATTAGCTCAAGTATGAGATCATATCAGTGTTATTAACTAAGAAGGACTTGCAGCATTTGCCTTCTCTGTACTACCCTTAAAAAAGCAATTTTTGAATAAGTTTAATTCTGGGGAAACAAGTTTTACCTTGCAGATAAATTTCGAGTCTTCTTTTGATCTGAAAAGTATTATAAACCCATTTTGCCTACTTACTAAAAAATTACTGCTTATCTACAATACATCTCAGACTACTGATAAGTTACTCCTATCATTTAATATTTTAATTCCCTTTTTCTAATTTTGCCTTACAGATAATCTTATTAAACAGCTTTCAACCTTTTGAAATTAGATGGGGTAAAAATACCAGGTACAGAGGGAATTTGGAAGTTGAAGGAAGGACTAAAATGGCTTAGTACCATTTTTTTAGTGTCAGGGATTAAAGTCATATAAACTCTGGAAGTCAGAAGAACTTTTCTTAAATGGGAATAGTATCAACCTAAAAAAAAACTTCCTTTGCATCAATATGTCATTAGACAAGAAAACTACCATCTCTACTGAAGAACAGAGGCATTGATTGTAATTGTTTTCCACAGATATTAAAATATTTTCTTGAATCTTGAAGGGTTAGCTTGAAATTCTTCCTGTGGCATAACACTCACCGTTTCCCTAAAGTAACCCTCTCAACCTCGCACTGTCAATTTCCAGCCCCGTGAGTCTCCGTCTCCGAGGGCAGCGTGGTGTAACTGTTACCATTTTGGTCTGTTTCTGTGGTGTGTGTTCAGCAGTGCCTTCCTAGCCCCAGAGTTTCATTTTACAACTTCTTCCCAGCTCCCTCATAGTTGTACTATCTCCCATTCCCCAAGTTTAATAACTTTATATTAGTTTGGATTGCATGCAGGCAGTGGTAATTGCGAGCAGCACAGAAATCTGTTTCAAACAGCATTGGAAGGGGGAAAAGGAGTAGTTTAGTGTTGGGAATTTTAGAAAGTATTAAAATGCATAATAGGACTAAGTTATAGGAGCTAAGAGGACCATTCAATTCATGCTAGGAAATTATATACTCATTTTATTTTATTTTTTATGACTTTGCAAGAGGCTATGATTTTACCATCCAAGAAAATGGACTTCAAGTAGATCAGCCTCCTGAAATAGGAAACATCTCCACTGTCCGAATCATAATAATGAAAAATGATAATGCAGAGGGCATCATTGAATTTGACCCAAGGTATACTGCCTTCGAAGGTAGGTTCAATAACCTTATTTTAAGTTTACCACCACTTTCTGAATCACAAGGTACCTGAATTCGACATTATCAGTTTGAATTCTCGTACATACATTTTCTGTATTTGGGGTGCAGGTGTGTATATACACATCTGTATGTATGTGCCTTTATGTGTATATGCACATGCACACACATACCTGTACATATATACCATAATAGGTGCATGCACATGCATGTACACACCTGTACACATATACCTTTATGTGTATATGCATGTGTATATACATACATGTATAGGTATGCCTTCACATGAATTTGTTTATGCCCTGATATATTTATGTATTTACTTAAAAATAAATTTTGAGTTACCTTTGAGCAATCTTGAACCTTCCTTACTTATATGTGCCAAAGCTGAATGATTAGGAACAAGGCAATTTAGAAAAATTAAGTTTAACCTTGGGATTATTGAAATATTCATATTTTAAACATTTTTATGACTATATTTTTAACTTATGCAACACCTAATTGTCTTTGTGATTAGAAATCAGTGACTATCCACTTTCTAATAAAGCGTCACTTATTTGTGTGTGGCACATGGAGGAAGATTGCCTATGCCAATGATTATATAGGCTATTTAAATTCTTAATTATCATGTTTGCTGGACTTTCAATTTCTGACAGATTTTACTTCTCCTAAAAAACAAGTCATGAAATTTTCAACAGTCATATTTTAAAGTGATAAATGAAGTACGGACAAATCGAGTACTTGCACTGCACCATTATATTTAATTGCCATGCTTAATTTGACTGAGTCTTATAAAAGTGAGTAGCTGTGCCTGGCACCCCAGTTAACCAGAAATGCCTGTTACAGTGGAGGAGGATGTCGGGGTGATCATGATCCCAGTGGTGAGGCTGCACGGAACCCATGGCCGTGTGACAGCGGACTTCATCTCTCAGAGCTCCTCTGCAGTGCCTGGTGGCATCGATTACATCCTGCATGGTGATTCAGTCACGTTTCAGCATGGGCAGAGCTTAAGTTTCATAAATGTCTCCATCATTGATGACAATGAAAGGTAACTATTTAGTGGTATCAGAAATGCAGTAGCCCCTCCTTATCCACAGGGGATATATTCTAAGCCCCCCAGTGGATGCCTGAAACTGCAGATAGTACTGAACTCTATATATGCTATGTTTTTTCCTATACATATCTATGACAAAGTTTAATTTATAAGTTAGGCACAGTAAGATATTAACAGCAATAACTAATGATAAAATAGAATAATTATAATAATATACTGTAATAACATATCTTAATTGTATTCTTACTTACCCTTCTTATGATGATATGAGGTGGCGATGCTGTTGTGATGAGATGAAGTGAGGCGAATAACTTAGGCCCTGTGACATAAGCTCCTGTGAGGGTTACTTGAACAAAACACTGTGGTACTGAGACAGTCAATCTGATAACCTGGTTGACTACTAAGTGACTGAAAGTGGGTAGCTTATTCATGCACTGGACAAAGGGGTCATTTGTGTCACAGTTGGGAGGGACCGGGTCAGTGGGAGATTTCATCATGCTACTTAGCATGGTGTGAAATTTGAAACGTCCAAGTGCTATTTCTGGAATTTTTCATTTAATATTTTCCTACCTCCCTTGGCTGGAGTTAACTGAAACCTCTAAAAGTGAAGCTGCAAACAATGGGAGGCTACTGTAGTGCGGGTGTACAGAAAACGTGAAGAGTGGGTTCCAGCCCTTGCCTATGTTTTGCAGTTATAGCAGAATTTTAGATTATGTATATGGCCATGAGGAACAGGTGATAAATTGTGGGGAGGGTGCACTGGGGCAGAGAAAGGGATTGGGAGACCATTGTGATTGCGTGTTACTTCTTTCAAATACAGTCATAATAATTTTTTTTACCTTAGACTTGAAAAATCTAATCAGAATTTAGAAACGGTCTGATATTCACTTCTTTAATGCATTAAGCAATTAAAAAGAGAAGAAAGTCTAATGACGAGCCCAGGTCATATAATATAGAAGTTGATCATTTATGCCTTTAGCTGAGCACTCTCTTCTTCTCACTTTGTGTGTGACTACTGTGCCTTGAATATGTATGACCAATTAGGAAAATGAGTAGTTATTTGGATTTTAGAGGCATTTTAATATACTTAGACTCACAGAATTGCTCCTTTCTATGCAGTGAATTTGCAGAGCCCATTGAAATTCTGCTCATTGGAGCTACTGGAGGAGCGGTCCTTGGGCGCCACCTAGTGAGCAGAATCACAATCGCCAAGAGTGACTCTCCCTTTGGCGTTGTAAGATTTCTTAATGAAAGCAGAATATCTCTTCCTAATCCCAATTCCACAATGATTTTATTCTTGGTGCTGGAGCGCACTGGAGGACTTTTAGGAGAGATTCAGGTATAGTTTATTACTCCCATAGTTTTAAAAATATTTTTTGATATTTCAGTTTGACATTGGATTTTCTTATTCCTCAAATATATTCATTTATTCACAATCAATAATATTTATTAATTACCTAATAAGTGTAAAGTAGCTCCTGAGTTCTGTGAGGCATATAAAATATATGAGGCATACAGCTTCCTCAGTGTATAGCTATCCTCAGGGAACTCTTGAGAGCACATTAAAAATTAAATGATGGATCCTGGTAGAATGCATTAATTCAGCAAGAATTTGTTGAGTGCTTTCCCTGTTGTGAGCACTGAGAACACACTGGTGGACAAGACAGACCTTGTCTCTGTTCTCATAAAGTTTTTGAACAATATACAAATAAATAAAAGGAAGATGATCAGATAACACGAAGTGCTTTGCTGGAATACAAAATCAAGAGACACAATCACTAGTGACCTGCTGGCTACTCTGGATTGGATGATGAGGATGTAATATTCAAATGGAAGGCTGGATGATGAGAAACAGGTGGTCATGTCATTGTTCATTGTTAGAAGGATAAGTGTTTGGGGAGAGGGAAGGCCAGCACAGATCCACCAGCCTGGCATGTTTGAGGTCTGGAGAGGTCCATGTTGTGAGTGGCTTGGAGGTACGGGGATCATAATACAGGACAGATCATGGGCTTAGTATGTGTTTGATCCTAAAACAGGTTAAAGATTTTATGCTAAGTGCAAATAGGATGCCATTAGAAAGTTTGAAGCAGGGCACTAATGTCGATGCCACTGGGTTGTCATTTTAAACAGCTCCCTCAGGTCAGTTGTGAGGAAAATGGACTGTGAAGAAGCTGGATTAGAAGCAGGATGGGTGGTTAGGAGGCTGTTGTCCTGTAGAGCCCAGGGCAAAGCTGTCAGCACAGACAAGGGTGGAGATGGAGATGGAGATAAGTGAATAGACAGTGAGCATGTTTTAGAAGAAGAACTCATTGGGCTACTGGAGGCTGAGGAGGAGAAGAGAAGAATCAAGGATAATTGCTAGAATGTTAGTTTTAGCAACTGGGTATGTTGTAGTGCTGCTCATGGAAGTGCAAAAGCTTGGGAGAGCATCAAGAGTTCAGTTTGGCCATGTTCATTTGAGATAGGTACAAGATACTCCCATAGGGAGGGGCCAGGTAGTCAGGGGGCTGTGCAAGTTGTGGGGGAGGGGTTAGGGAAATGCAGACACAAATGCAGACATTTGAAACTATGAGGCCTGAGGAGTGTAGAAAGAAATGTAAAGGATGCAGACCTAAGCCCCAGATTCCCAGCATTTAGGGATCTGAGGAAGGAGAGCCATTGAAGAAGATTGAGAAGTAAAGGAAGAGGAAAACTAGCAAAGTATGTGTCCTGTGAGCATTATGTAAGTCAAGAGATACAGGACACACTGTTTTAAGAAAAAGGAGGTGATCAATTGCTGATGAAATGCTGATGAAAGGGAAAAGAAGCAAAGAGAAGTGCCCAATTTTCTTTTTTCATGGATATTGAAAAACATACGATTTTAAATTATAGGAACTTTAAAAAAAGCATTTATTAGACTATAAAAGCTTTGTTTCTGATTACAGGTAATGAAAATTTCTGTTCATTTTACACTAGGAATTTATTGAAATATATTTAGAAGAGGTTGCACACCCAGCAGACTTTTCACATGGTTTTATTATTCAAATAGGTTTTCATTGACAGGACCTGTGCACACAGCAGGACAGTGTGTACTCATATATTTAATTTTTTTTATATTTCTCTAATATATACCTTTAAATACGTACTTTTATATTTTCCTTATCCTGTGATGGTGAAAAATGACCAGGTATTCATATTTCTCTTTTCTTGTTAGACATTGTCATTCATGAAAACTGATATTCTATAGTTACACAAATATCATTGATTAAAAATTTGAGTTGATAGCAGGAATGTTCTGGAAATATTCTAGAAAATATTTCTCATATATATGTATTTTTTAAGTACTTCATTTCCTGCCAAGTAATTCTTGGCTTAAAATTGATCACATCTATTTAAAAAAATAACACCCTGCAGGTGAACTGGGAGATAGTAGGACCCGACTCTCAGGAAGCCTTACCACCCCAGAACAGAGACATCGCCGACCCCGTGAGCGGCTCCTTCTATTTCGGAGAGGGAGAAGGTGGCATGAGAACCATAATTCTGACAGTCTACCCTCATGAAGAAATTGAAGTTGAAGAGACTTTTGTTATTAAACTTAACCTTGTGAAAGGAGAAGCTAAATTAGACTCCAGAGCCAAAGATGTGACATTAACAGTAAGTCTGACTTTATTTTCCCACAAAAATTTTGATGGAGTTATAAGAAAATGCTTTTGCATTTTTTAAACTCTACAGACTTATGATGGATTGGAGCTTATAAAACCAAATGAAGTTATAATAATTCCTGTGGTTGTTCTATTTCTTACATAGCCTTATTATTGCTATTATTTCTAAGAAGGCTTTAATATAGTGAGAAATACTTATTTTGCACTCTTCAAGAAAATTTGGTGTTTTGGGAGTTATTTGCCACTTTTAGGGAGCAGTATTTGTGATATCATCCTGAACATTGGATATCTTTGTCATCAAAGTATATAAAAATTATTAACTAGTTACGAGTCAGATTTTGTGAAGGAAAGATGGCACTTGTTCAGTTAGCACAATGACATGTTAGATTAGACTTGGATTCAGCATATTTGATATGGACTACCCCATCCATCCATCAGTGCAGAAAGTGCTTGGACCAAGGCTACTGAAATCAATACGGAGAAATGGACATCTTTTAAGTTTGTAAAATACTCTTTTCTGGGGTTTGTATCAGTTATATTTTACCAGAGAAATAGAGAGAGGGGGAGGGACAGGCAGAGGAAGAGAGAGAGAAAGAGAGATTGATTGATTAACTTTTACTATGGGAACCAACAAGCTTTCCAAGCTCTGGGTTTTCTTATACTGAAATTTTGGGGGAGGGGGCGCTGAAGAGGTTGATAATCTTGGCAGAGGACTATTTCATACTCCCATAAAGGATTCCAAAACAGAATATGGCAGAATCTGAACAAGCCATCCCTTTTCCCAGATTAATTTAGCAAAAAAAGAAATGGCAAGCAGGCAGTCTGGCAG
Source organism: Trachops cirrhosus (assembly GCA_028533065.1). Classification (NCBI taxonomy): domain Eukaryota; kingdom Metazoa; phylum Chordata; class Mammalia; order Chiroptera; family Phyllostomidae; genus Trachops; species Trachops cirrhosus. Next base: position 139,523,945 of record CM052540.1, on the reverse strand, counting down.
GCAAAAAACCCAGGAAAGGGTTGGAGTTATGGTCTTGACTTTGAATTTTGTGAGGCAGGCTAGCAGGCTGGAAGCTCAAGCAGGTTTCTAAGTTGAGGTACACACACACATTATTGAAGATAATCTCCTTTACTGAACTCAACTGATTGTAAATATTAATCACATCTACAAAATGCCTTTATAGCAACATCTGGACTAGTGTTTGACCAATTTGACACCTAATCTTTATGTTGACACATAAATCTAAGCATCACGGGGCTTTTTGCTGCTCTCCACATTGTGTTATAACCAGTAAAAAGAAGTTAGCCAAAATTAACTGGTTATATAAAACAAATGTAAGGCATGTAAGCCTGAACTGAGGCATCGAAGTGCTGTCTATCCTTTTGAGATTCTACAGATTGTAATTTTCCAGGCACTTATTTCCATTATCCTTGGGAATAAGAAAGTACTTGTTTTAGGTAACAATCAGTGTTATAAAGAAAGTGGTTTAAAAAATCATATAGCTAGGTACACTGTATTTAAGTGTTATTTCTATGTTTATTCTATTTCTTCAGCTATCTGTGTATTAATAAGTTAGATAATATATTTTCTCTCATAGTTGTTAAATATGTAATTCACTCTGCTCTGCTTCTATTTTTAGATACAAAAGTTTGGTGATCCCAATGGTGTGGTCCAGTTTGCTCCTGAATCTTTATCTGTGAAAACCTACTTGGAGCCTTCAGCTCTGGAAGGGCCCCTGATCATTACTTTCTTTGTCAAAAGAGTCAAGGGCATTATGGGAGAGATTAAGGTACCATATTTCATTTGATTTTTAATTTATTTTTAGAGAGGAGAAGGGAAGGAGAAAGAGAGAGAAAAACATCAATGTGTAGTTTGAGCACCCCCTACTGGGTACCTGGCCTGCAATCCAGATGTTCCCTGACTGGGAATCGAACCAGGGACCCTTTGGTTTGAAGGCCAGCACTCAATCCACTGGGCCACACCAGCCAGCGTTCATTTAACTTTTAAGTAGAGTGAAAATTTGCTTGACAAACATGGGTGTGAAGGACAGAGAAAACCGCATTGGTCTGGTTAAAGGATTTTACCAACCAAAGTGACATGAGTTTTCAGAGAAGCTGAGAAGGTTCATTTAAGAAACTTAGGGATGTCCAGCCCGCCTCAGCCTCCAGTGATCTGTCTACATTCTGTTACAATTAGATTAAAGAGATCTTCATCACATTTACTCATGAAGAGTATGCCTAACTTTTTGTATTTTCTTGTTTGCCATAAAATGAAGCTTTTTCTACTTCAATCTCTGAATGATTTTTATAAATTGCTTAATGTATTCTCCAGGGCTTTATTTCTGAGTATAATTTTTTCACTTACAACTGATTTTTAAGAGGTTTCATTTGTGTGTCATTGACATAGAACATTTGAGGGCACCCTTGTAAATCCTAACAGATCTAGTAACCTTCATCAAGATCCTCGTCTCACAGATCTGGGTTACTCATTTTCTAAAAAAACATATTTTGTGAAATTTCTCTATGAAGTTACCTATTTTCCTGTAACTGGCACTTGTTCAATTGAATCTTTATGTTTTGGAGGCTGAAAATCCTTGGAAAATAACTCTTAATTCTAAGAAATCTAATAGGTATTTTCTTATACTTAAAAAACAAACAAAAAATTCTGATATGAAGCATTATGTTACTCACTTTTTACCTTCAAATATTGTCTATGGTTTACTTTCAAATGTATTTGTGGTCCTGGAATTTTAAAGTTAACTTGCTCTTCTTTTCAAATTGTTATTATTTTAGAAGACGGTAAGAGTAGATTTTGTGATCTTGTCCTGCAGATTGCGTATGACAGCCTGAAAGAGTTACTATGCGTTCATGATACAGATGTCACTCTATATTTTCTAAACTAACTAACTGCTTGGAGATTTTGAAATATAATGATGCACAATTAACATTTCCTTTTTGTATATTAGAAAGGAAAATATATTTTGAAGGATTTTGGTTCAATTTATCGAGTTATATAACATTGCTGGATTTTTTTCCTTTTATTTTAGGTTTACTGGGAAATAAGTAGTCAGTTCGATATTACTGGAGACTTTCTTTCTACAAAAGGATTTTTCACCATTGCTGATGGGGAGAGTGAAGTGAGCTTTGATGTTCATCTGCTACCAGATGATGTACCTGAGATAGAGGAAGAGTACGTGATCCGGCTTGTTTCTGTAGAGGGAGGAGCAGAACTGGATGTGGAAAAGTGCATCACACAGTTCTCTGTTTCTGCCAGTGATGACCCGCACGGAGTGTTTGCTCTGTATGCAGATCGCCAGTCCATACTTATTGGGCAGAACCTTGGTAGATTCATCCAAATTAATGTAACCAGGCTTGCTGGAGCATTTGGAGATGTGGCTGTTGGATATCGAATATCCTCTGATCATAAGGAGCAGCCGGTTGTTACGGAGAATGCTGAGAGGCAGCTGGTGGTTAGTGATGGTGCCAGATACCAAGTGGACACGGTGCCAGTAAAGAGTCAGGTCTGTAGTACTTCTTCAGTGTCCCAATCATTTCAATCAAACTTCTTCAGTCAGAGCCTGGACCTACCTCATGATTAGTTTAAATCTTAGCCATGTATTTAAATGTAATCATGAAAAATGCCTTGGAAAATGCAGAATAATTATTGTACAGTACATAGAAGTGAGGTATTTGCAGATTATAAATGAATAAATGTATTCCAATGTGGAGATAAAATACAGGGTCCAGCAGAGGTGATGTCTCCCTGAGTGTGGTTGGTAGGGTAATAATATGGGTGTGATAATTTATAGTTTTAATTTGAACACTTCACCTAAAATGCCACATGTTGTGCTTGAGTGTGATATTGTTATGTTACAGAATTACATGCTTATGATTTTGTAATACAGGATTTTGTAATGAAAATGGGACATTATTTGTGCTGGATCCTGTGTTTTGTCTAGATAGTAGCAGGTGTTAATTTAGTACTTACAACATTCCAGAAATTATTTCACTTGCTGCACGTACACAGCACGATGCACACATGCACACAGGATATTTGTTGAAGGGGAGAAATGTAGGCGTTCTTGTGGGACTGACTGACGTGTGCTCCCTGGAGTTTGGAGGGGCTACATGAACACAGAGACTGCTTCTCTTCTTGCAGATCTGGAACACAGGAAGTCAGCTCTGACTTTTTGTGATGGTAAGAGAGAGAGAAGGCAGTAGTCTGGCAAGCATTTGGGGTGAGAGTGATAAGAATGTGTGGATTCCTGTGAGTCAAGTAGATACCTCCCCAGCCTTTCTCAGTCTAAACCATGGAAAGTAATTTAAGTGACCCTTTTTTGTAATCCTCACTTGATGATATATTTATTGATTTTAGATGGGTGCGGGGAGAGATTGAGAGAGAGAGATGTGAGAAACATTGATTTGTTGCCTCTCGTATTGATTTGTTGCTCCCTGATTGAGGATCGAACCTGTAACCTTTCGGTGTATGGGACGATGTTCCAACCATCTGAGCTTCCCAGCCAGGGCACGAGTGACTCTGTCTTACTCCTTCCAAGGATAGAACATAACTAGTATCATTGCATGTGCATAGGAGAGAAATTAATTTATTTCATACATGAGATGCATTATGGCACTAGGGATTAATTATCTCATGGTTGAGAAAGGCTGCCCCAGAGGGTAACCAGATCAGAATAATCTGGAGAAGAATCTGTGGAGTAGATTGTGAAGCTAGGAGAGAACCTCAAAAAGGTCTTCATCCCTGGAGGAATGGTGAGGAGCAGAATTCTGAAGTCTCTGAGGAACACCCACCTCAGGTCCATGAAAGGCTCAGAATTTGAGTGCTTGTCTTCATGGAAGGAGACAGGTCAGCCAGTGTTAGGCAAGAAAGGACTGCAGCAGTGAGGCATATTTGGTCACCCTGTCTCACACCGACCCTCTTCTGTCCCAAACCTTGAAAGTGCCCGCGATTTGGCGTAAAGGTCTGAGGGGGCACAGAGGAGCACTGAAACATCCTGCCAGGACCCCTTTCCCACTGTAGACACTGAACCATGAATCAAACAAAAACTGGGATAAACAGGGGAGATGTAACTGTATGGGTGATGGAAGTTTTGGTTGATATCAGTCTGGCCTTTACTTTCCTGAAAGCAACCGAAAACCTCGATATTAACCCACGACGTTGTCAATGAATAGTGGAAAGAAACCCCACAAAGCTATAATAGGAAAAAAGTGAAACCGTTTCTTATTTGTATTTCACTAAGTTTAGCCCACTCAATAATTGATTATCTGTGTTTCATATAAGCTTATGATCAATAGAACATAGGCTGCTATTCAGAATAAGCAACAAGCATGTTATACTAATTTGTATCTACAATGTAGCCTTTTTTATCCTCTCTTGAGGACATGCCTCTTGATTTTAGAGAGAGAGGAGGGAGGGAGAGAGAGAAACATCAATGTGAGAAAGAAATATCAACCCATTGCTTTCCTTACACCCAGACTTGGGGGACCAAGTGGCAACCTAGGTATGTGTCCTGCCTGGAAATTGAACCCATGACCTTCGTTTATGGGATGATGCTCCAATCAACTGAGCCACACCAGCTAGGTCTTATGTAGCCTTTTGATCTTTTGTGTTCCTAAATCTTAACTTTTGTTGTTTGTTGAAGGAGAAAACTGGAGGCTTTTCAGTGAGACATGGGTTCCATAATTATTCCTATGCCCCTGTAGCTCTTTGGGAAATTGACTCAATGCCACAACCCTATTGTATCAATTTCTAACCTCAATTTTCTATATCCAGAAATTCTCAAGACTAGAATAGAGTGCAAAGTTGGGGAAATAATAGGTGGACTAACTTAACCAGAATATCATTTTATAAAGTCTTGTTTACAAATGATCAGAGTTTTATTTTTCTAATACGGTGTGGTTAAATTACATAATGTAATTATACAATTACACAATAACTTGAAACTCTTTTGCAGACATGTCTGTGTAACATCACGTTCTAAACACATTCAAGTTATAATCTGCTAATGAATACAAAGGAACTTTCCTTCAGTTTTTATAGGAATAGTTTTGTTTTATATATGTTTTATTTACAGTAAGATTTGACAGTAAGACATGGCACATTGAAGATTAGGTCATTCTATTATTTTACTAAGCAATGTGGCAAGTACAAAATTATTCTCAGACTATGTATAGGAAAACCAAAAATATGTGATATATATTACATGGACCAAAACCATTGATCTGCCTAACTCTGAATCTGTCTCTTGTGAGTCCTACCTGTAACATTTTGTCCAGGTAAAATGATTGTCCTCTTTAGATTTCATTTTAAAAGCTTAATAATGTGGTTTATAAAGTTACTTAGCTTTCTGAATGCCTATTTCAATCATCTGTGAATTTTTCAATATCTTTTTTGAACATTGTTTATTTTTTTAATTTCTGTTTTCAATAGAGAGTACCAAAAGTTTACTAATTTATGTATACATGAAAGCTTCCTCTTATTTCCTTATTTTAATGTCATTTATTAACATATTTAAAATTGCATGGGTTTCTTCTTTCTCTCACATTCCAGGATTGTGGTGTAAGCCTGGATGTAGATTATATTAGGTGTTGTGTGAATGAGTGCTCTGGGATAAGTATTTGGAGCAGGCTACCACATGCACTTAAACTGAGGGTAGGGTTTTTTCAGTGGTCCCCCTCTTCCTACACAACCTGGATGTAATGCATTGCTCTTTGAAGTTGGATGATGCGGACCCCGGCCTGCAGGATCCATATGTTGTGGCTGCGACAAACAAATTCCCATGGACTACAGAAGTCCTGTGGAGAAAAAGGGAGGGCATGGCTGCTCTCTAAGTGAGAGAGAGGGCCCTGACCCCTGCCTGGACAGGCTTTTATTGCTTTTCTGGGTACATTGCATGGAGGATGGTCCTCATTTACTATGCACAGGTTTGCTGTAGGTGATTACCTTTTACAGATAACAAAGGAAAGAATGTTGCTAATTACTTCAAAGAAAAGGATGTTTGCAGAGGCAAGGGGAGAGGTGGTCCAACTGGTTACACTCCGTATCTGGGAGGTTTAGCACAGACTTTAGGAAGCTGCTTTAAAGATACGCAGTAAACATTTGCTGCCTCAATTCATGGTGAGGGAGTTTTAGCAAAAAAACAAGCCTCATAGAAGCCTAGGTACAGTGCAGGTGTGATTCCCCATGGGAAAACGGATCCGTGGGTTTGGCTTCCTGTGCACCGACTCACACCTGTTGGTTTTCTGATAGGGCTTGGCTACATTTGCCATGCCACGTGGATGGGTCCCCTATAGTTGGAAAGATATTAATTACAAGAATTACACACAGTTCTACCTGTTCTACCCTCCTGGTAAAGTTTAGGACCTTGGACTGGTCAGCCACAGACAAGGCAGGGGGGTCTTTGAACAGAGGAATTTTCCATTAGGCTCTGAAAACAAGGAGACTTTGTGCTGGTTTAGCATCAGGACCTGAAGTGTAAACTGTTCCATCCCCAGGGAAACCACATACTTGTTATGTGAAGTACATGCTGATGATAAGAATCATTGACCCACTAAAGAAATGACTGTAAGTTCAAAAGTATTTAAGGTAGAATGTGAGAAGAATTTTGCATTTGTGGCTGAGTCGCTTATTCAAACATTTATTGAGCGCTCACTCTGGCCAGCCGTTGTGGTATGATAAGCACCCCCAAAAGAAAGGTGACAGAGATATGGTCCTCATTGTCACATTGCTCCTTGTCTAGTGCAGAAGGCCCATTAACCACCAGTTATAAAACTGTGGACAAGCAGGGTTTGAGATGGCACAGGATATTAGAAGGCTGTGAATTCTGTTTGTGCTCAGATGCGATCAGGCCTCATGGGAAATACAGAGAACAGTGCTGGTGCTGCAGCCCCGGGTCAGGGGGACGGAGGGGCACACTGGGGAGCATGAGCACACCTACAGTCCTTCAAGTTCCTCCTCAAAGTTCACCTGCTTCTCCTCTGTAGGCAAACTAGCTTTTTCTCAAATTGCTGTTACTGCTGTTCAACTTCACCTTTCAGTTACCGTGCCCTGGGGATTTGCTGCGTCACATAAGTGTGTGTGCTGAGTGGGCTTGTGAACAGAAGAGCCAGGTGGGGGTGCACATGCCTGTGAGCCTGGCCCTTTATTCTTTAGGGAATAAGGACAGAAATCCACGGTTGCCGTGCCAGTGAACTGCATGAGGAAGGAGGGGCGCACACACCCTCGGAGGAGAGGCGGGAGACTGTGGTTGAGGTCAGGGCCCCATCACTTATTTCTGTTTCTTTAGCACTTGGCCTGTGATTCAGGTTCAGTGAGTGCCATTTTGACAGAAATGAAGATGGATTAAATGAATGCGACATCTGTGACCCTCATGTTGCGCAGCGTTTGAAACCACTGCGGTACATATTCTGCACATTTGGGGGGTGTGATGTATGTTTAAGTACATTAATTATCTTTGTAAGAAGAACAACTCCACAGAAATGGTTATTTTCATATTCAGTAATGATGTACAGAATTTTTAGCAATCTTCCAAGTTGTGGGGCAACTTGGGGGCTTATCCACTATCAACAATATTTCTATGAGAAAATGTATATTTAAAAAAACTTAGAAAACCAATTTTAAAATTCAGTATTTTCCCTATTTTGTTGGATTCTACAACTTTGAACATTTATGATTTAATACATGGTGTGAGCAATTATTTGTCAAATATTCCAATAATAAGTACACCTAAATTATCTATTGAGTAAATTTCAGGGTTTACTACTAGTTACTATCAATGAAGATGCAAGAAGTTGAGTTTTTCTGGCTTTAGGGGCTGATGCTATTCAGCTGTAAGCTCTTTCCATTCTTGTAGAATGTGATTCTATCACTGATGATTCTTGTGAATCTCATCACTCCTGAAGCCACTTGGAAACACATGGAAAATTTGCAAATTTGTGTTTTTTGAATATTTTTTTAAAGATTTTATTTATTTATTTTCAGAGGGGAAGGGAAGGAGAGAGGGAGAGAAATATCAATGTATGGTTGCTTCCTGTGCATTCCCTGCTGGGAACTGGCCTGCAACCCAGGCATGTGCCCTGACTGGGAATCGAACCGTGATCTCTTGGTTCACAGGCCCGCGCTTAATCCACTAAGCTACACCAGCCAGG
>CM052540.1:139493216-139515680 GCA_028533065.1 Trachops cirrhosus | reverse complement strand
ATTTGTGTTTTTTATACTGTATTGCTATCACTCTTTACCCCACGGTCTTTATAACAGTGATTTCTTTTTTTATAACATGGGCAAGGGCATAGGTTGATGGAACTGATAGAAACGTATCATCCTGAGGCAGTGTGCTAGTGACTTATGCCACATGTTAGTATTTTTCTCTGACAGTTGTTATTTTTACTACTAAAAAAGTCATTGATACTGTTTGTTTGTAGGTCTTTCTATCACTGGGCTCTAACTTTACTTTGCAACTGGTGACCGTGACGCTTGTTGGTGGGCGTTTCTCCGGCACACCAACAATTCTCCAGGGAGCAAAGTCCACTGTGCTCCCTGTCCCTGAGAGAGCAGCCAATTCTCAGGTAACCAGCCTTGGGTGTGGTGGGTCCAGGAGGAACGAGGGAGCAGCCTTTATAGGAAGGACTAAGATTCGGACAGAATTTCTTGAGACTTACTATTTTCTTAAATCTAAGTAATCCTTCTATCTGGCAGTGGGATGGGTGAAAAAAGTTATAAAGGAGTTGAGAATTACAAATTGCCAGTTATTAAAGTAATCATGGAGATGTAAAGTACAGCATCGGGAATATAGTCAATAATATTGTAATAACTATGCATGGTGTCAGATGGGTATGAGACTTACCAAGGTGATCATTTGATAAAGTATATAAATGTCTAATCACTGTGTTGTATACCTGAAGCAAATTTAATATTGTATGTCAACTGTAATAAAAAAAAATTAAAGAAATTAAAAAAATTAAAATCTAAGTAATACTATGAATATCAAAGTAGACATTATGGATATATTGTTTGAAAATAATTAGTCAATTTTCAACATTAGAATAATATATTTCCTTTTAAGAGTTTTAGAAAGTTTGTCCCTTAAAAAATTTGAATGTAAGGTATAGGATTTTTAAAGTAACAGTCACCTAGAGTCAGAGTTTCTAGGGGTTTTCCTTGACTATTGAGGTATTGTATGCCAAATAATTAAAATTAGAATGAAACATCAGTTAATATTTCATACTTTTTCATTTGCTAACCTTGTGACTATTTGCCCTTAATTTTCAAGGCTGTTTGTCCTGTGGCAAGTTTGTGCTGATGTAGGTGTGGTGGTGAGAGCCAGTGACGCAGTTGCACCTAAGCATTTGAGGCTTCTACCTGAGTTCATTGTAGGAAAGATCGTTTTCTCGTCACTTAGTGAATTCCATGAGAACAAAAAACATCTTGAGGCTGTGTAGGCTGATTCAGTCAGTACAGGGACAAGACAGGGCTGTTGTCTCAGGCTAGGGTAGCATACATATTTTTGAAACCCTTATGAGGAATCATTGCATCCTCCTCCTTAAGCTGGGAGCTCCTTCAGCTTGACTGAGATAGGCCTGGCCTGAGATGTGAAGTCTGTGCAGATGAAGGGCAGGCGTATGGGCAGATCCAGCCAGCAGCTTGTGTCACAGGGTCTCAGGTCATTCATTCAGTTACTCCCTCGTAAACTGCTTGGTCCCTTAAAGTGAAATCTACCCACATCAAAAATAACTGGGAGGAACAGTTTTCTTTCTACACCTCCTCTGTTCAAGAGGGTATAGAATTTAATAATGCTTTGAAGTTTTGCTGTCTTCTTTTCATTCACAGGTTGTTAAATAAATGATTCCTTTCAACCTGCATCATTCATTTCACACAGTAACTATTTCCCACTCCTTGTCCATGCACATTGTCACAGCACTGTATCACCTCAAAGGGCAAGATCAGGCCTAGTCATGGTGCACTCCCATCCGCACTGTGTCCATTGGACTCCTTACCAGTACTCGTATGGTGTGTGTGTGTGCGACACTGTGGCTAGGACATTTTTAAACAGCCTCTAGCCATGTAGCAAGCATGATCTCAGATGTACCAAAGCTTTTAGCAATCTAATCTGGTGTCAAAATGGAGTTTTCTTGTTTGTTTCTTCTTCTTCTTCTTTCTTCTTTCTTCTTTCTTCTTTCTCCAGAAGCTGTCCTGTGGCACCCTCTAACACTTTTCTGCTATCTCCATTTCAACTTAAAACGGGGAGAATGAGACTTAATTTAGAACTATTAATCATATGGTATCCCAAATTTGTAGATACCAAGACCAAAAGAGGCAAACTGATTTGTCCAAATGAAGCCAGGCATCTGGTTTTATTCTTATTCATTGGCCAGCACTTAATTCATCTATAAATCATTTATAACTGCCAGGGTACCCTGAGAAGATTGCCCTTAAGGAAAGATCTTGATGTGGATGAAAAAGATGATTATTTTTTTAAAAATTCTTTGAATCTTCCTTGTTCTTCAAAATAAGATTAAATGGAATCAAAGAGCTGCAGATGACCTTAATAGAAAATCTATTTCATGGTGTTCATTTTTATAAACAAAGAATATGTTAATATGTCTTAGAAAGAAGTAAAATTTCAGGTCTAGACAAATTGGGTTCTAGACCCATGAATAAGTCGCACTACAATGCCATTTTTAACCTTTTGCTTTCATTTAACCATAATTACATTTGTCTTTATGTATATTCTCAATTCAAAGGATTATATCTTGATTTAAAAAGTTAAAAACTATAAACAATTATAAAATAGAATAAATTTTCAAGTCTCAGATGTCATTACTTAAACATTGCTCTTCAACTGAATATATTTTAAAACAGGAAAATAGATCATGCAAACCAAGAGTAAGCTGACTTTTAATCCACTCTTCAGGAAACAAGAACCTTTAGAAAGAAATCAAATGTTCTCAGCATGTTTTTCCTCAGGTTGGATTTGAATCTCCCGCTTTCTCACTCACGGACATCACTGCTGGAACGAGCCGAGTGGTGATTTCTAGGAGAGGCACGTATGGCTCCCTCACGGTTGCCTGGGCAGCAGGATATGCTCCTGGGTTAGAAATCCCTGAGTTTGTTGTCGTTGGCAACATGACCCCGAAACTGGGTAAGCTGTAGCTTTTCTAAGATCTGCTCTGTAAATTGTGGAGGTGTGTAGCTGGCCGCTAGTTTTCTTGGGTCGTCCTTACTCTGGAAAAATGAACTGTTTGTTTTGTAATATAGTGTTCCCATTTTTAAGTGATCAGAATTGCAGAGGCTGCTTGGTGAGGATGAAAATTTATTCAATCAAAGTAAAAATTTCATGCCTCACCTGGAAATAGTGGTCACTAAGCAGACTGTTTATACATTAGGAGTTTGTTAAAAGTAGTTGTAAAAAACTTAATTTGGACCATACAGTAATAAAAAAAGGCACACCTTTGTGTCCTTTTACATGTTTACCTGAATATTTGACAGTGGAGCAACTGTTATTCAATCTACTTTATTTTTTAACTATAATTGTATCATCAGCTTTCTGAGGGCCAGCGAGATGCAAATGTTAGAAGGCTTGACCTTGAACAGCTAGAGGGGACAGGGATTGAAGGCAGGGTCTATGTGGTCCAGGGAACTTGCTGTAAATTTGTTTCCCTTTTCCCACTTTTAAAATGTTTTCATTTTTGTAGATTGTCATAGAATATTTTAGGCTTATTTTATTTACTTACATACCTGTTTATTTATTTAATTGACTTTATTAGGGTGACATTGGTTAACAAATTATATAGGTTTTCTAAAATGGAATTTTGGAAAAGGGAATATTTTACTACAAGTTTAAGTGTTGAATTCCAATTTAAGAACTCAGACATGACACCCTGCTTCGCTTTTCATGTTTCCTTTCAGGGAGCCTTTCGTTTTCCCATGGAGAACAAAGTAAAGGTGTCTTGCTGTGGACACTCCCCAGCCCTGGTCAGCCGGAGGCCTTTGCTGTCCACCTCTCGGGAGTGCAGAGCAGTGCCCCTGGCGGGGCCGAACTTAGGTGAGATGGCTCTGAGGAATAATCTGGAATTTATCAGTTGAAACAGGAGAAGAAAACCCCACAAGGATCACTTGCCCCAAAGCAGACGTGGACACAGTGTTGGTGCAGAGTAGCAAGTAGCCTGCATGCCTACAGTGCCGCGGAGGGAAGCTGGTCTTTGTAGTCACCACCGTTTGCCTTGAAGAGAGGTCATTACAACCTCTAATTCAAGGTTGGCCTGGGGTGACATATTCAGTAAGACACATAATGGCAAAGCCACCTGTTTTTAAAGGAGCTGTCTCTTGAGAAGTAGCTGGAAAATACTTGCTTTCCCCAAGGGATTCAGAGTAAAAAGAAGCCATCATAGAAGGAAAATAATGTGACTTGTACCAATAGCTCTTCTGAGTTTAACTTAAATCAGAATTTTGCAGATAAATGTATGCAAGCTGGAGCAATTTACTTTTCTCATATCTGGGATGTGCTTGACCAGAATGGCAGAAGGCAGACCTTAGAGCCAGACACAAGGATGTAGTCCTGGCTTTACCGCTTACTTACTGTGTGACTTAGGGAATGTTGCTTCAACTTTCTGTTCTTCAGTCTACTTACTTGAAAAATGCAGAAAATGTGTGGGCAAAATTGGTGTGTGTTCATGTGTGTTTGTATACATGTTTATGTGTGGGAGATACTGGTGGGCAGAATCAATATGGCTTTAGGTTATACATATATCATTTCAAAGGTGTTTGACCACAGAAAGTATTTCAGGCTAACAAATTCAAATGCTTTTTAGCAACAGCACTAATAGCTAAGTTTTACAGTGATCATCGTAGGCCAGGCATTGCTTTAAGAATGATGTACATTTACTCTCTTATTCTTCATAGCAGCCATATTACATAGATGCCATTATTAGTCCCCTTTTATAGGTCAGTCACAAATAGGTTATGTGACATACCTAGTGTCATACTAGTAATAATTATTGGGCCATGTTTTGAATTCAGTGTGTCTGGCCACTCTCTCAGCTCTTAACCATTGTGCTATGTGTTGAGCCATCAGAGCATTACAGTAGAGAATGATGGACTCGAGGGTGTCCTCCCTGAAGACATTCAAATTTACATTAAAAAAAAAAAAACCCTGTTAGCCAAAGAATATATGTCTATGGTTTGGATTAAGCTGACAGGCTACCAGTGTTATCTCTGACATAACTATTAACTCACAACAAAATTCCACAGGATAAAGCCAAGGATTAAGAACTCAGTCATGGATGTTTCTTCCGATTCACATAGAAAATGTTAGTATCATTTGTGTGAGAGACTAGTTTCATGATGAGCCACTTGCAAGAAATGAGGATTTTGCATCTAGTAGAGCCAACTGCATCTATTTGTAGATGAGAAATGTGGCTGACATCCAGAACATTCTAAGAACTTTCGGTTTTCTGTGTACCAATCATGACAGAGAGCCCGGTGTTTCCGACCTGCCAGGGAGCTGCTCTGGGATGACTGGAGAAACAGAGCAGAGACCCATGAGCTCTCGCTTGGCCAACATGTGTCGGGTCCCTGCACCAGTCATAGCAGCCTGTTCTTACATTTCTCAAGCTGGGTCTGCTCATCAATAGGTAATAGGATTGTACAGAACTTGAAAGGGCATGTCATTTTTAAGATGCCCTCATGAGCAACATCTTAAATACGTGAAAGGTGAATCTCTGCTGTGGTGTTCCTATTTTTATTAATTCTTTTATTTTTTTTTTCAGATCAGGTTTCACTGTGGCTGAGATTGAACCAATGGGAGTCTTTCAGTTTTCCCCTAGTTCAAGAAATATCATGGTGTCAGAGGACGCAGAGGTGATCAGATTACAGGTGCAAAGGCTCTTCGGGTTCCACGGCAATCTTGTTAAAGTGTCCTATCAGACAACCGCAGGAAGTGCGGAGCCCCTGGAAGATTTTGAGCCTGTTCACAATGGGGAGCTGCTTTTTCAAAAATTCCAAGCTGAGGTTAATTTTGAAATAATCATTATTAATGACCACCTTCCTGAGGTAGAAGAATTTTTTTACATTAACCTAACTTCTGTAGAAATTGGAGGGTTACAAAAGTTTGCACAAACAAATTGGAGACCACGCCTGAATCTAGATTTCAGTGTGGCTGTGGTCACAATATTGGACAACGATGGCCTGGCAGGAATGGATGTTTCTCTTCCCAAGACAACGGCAGCTGTCGCAGTTGACGCAGCTCTCGTTCCCGTAGAAACAGACTCCACCACCACACACCCTGACATGACCAAGATAACTGTCATTCCACAGCCGGCTGAAATGGTTGCCATCATTACTGAGGCAACTGGGATCCCCGACAAACTCGTTGCACCTGCCCCGTCTGACAAGCCTGACACGGCCACGGTAACTGCAGATGTTTTCATTCATGGAATGTTCAGTCTTGGGCCACCCGTTGTTTATGTTGAAGAGGAGATGAGGAATGGAACATTGAACACTGCAGAAGTTCTTATCCGAAGAACTGGAGGGACTACTGGCAACGTCAGTGTAACAGTTAAAACGTTTGGCAAAAGGTCTGCTCAGAAAGAGCCAAATGCAGTGCCCTTTCGTGATATCTCTGGACTTTCCAACCTCACGTGGGCGGTTGAGGAAGAAGACTTTGAAGAACAAACTCTTGTCCTTACTTTTGTAGATGGAGAAAGAGAACAGAAAGTGTTGTTTCAAATTTTGGATGATGATGAGCCTGAGGGGCACGAATTCTTCTATGTGTTTCTCACAGACCCTCGAGGGGGAGCACAGATTGTGAAGGGAAAGGATGACACTGGATTTGCAGCTTTTGCCATGATTGTTATTACAGGTTTGTTTTTGAAATGGTGGATATAAAAATGAATCACTTTTTTATTGGGATTTTTTATAAGAACATCCTATCTTTAATTTAAAGGGTGAATTACTTGAATCACTCATAGTTATTCATAGAATATCATTTTCCCCAGACTCATAGACACAGAGAGCTGGAGGTTGCCAGAGGGGAGGAGGGTTAGGGGGCTGGGTGAAAGAGGTGAAGGGATTAAGAAGCACAGATTGGGAGTTACAGAATAATCACAGGGATGTAAAGTACAGCATAGGGAATATAGTCAATAATATTTTGATAACTATCAGGTGGGTACTGGAAATATGGGAAGGGCTTTGTAAAATATATGATTGTCTAACCACTACACTGTACACCTGACACTAATAAAAAATAATATTGAAAGTAAACTGTAACTGAAAAATAAAAAAATTAAAAAACATCGTTTTCCTGTGGCATGGACCGAAATCATGAATTCATGATGAAAACTTGATGTTGTTCTAAAGTACTGGGCTAGACTCTAACGGACTGTAAATGTCACTTAGCTCAGAGCTGAACAATCTATAAATCCATACTTTCACAATATGGGGAAAACCTTAAACATACTTAAGTCCATGTTCTTCTTCCAGAATATTCTTAATTTAGTCATCTAGTATACAATCGCCTATAGTGCTTTGAAACTTCATTTTGAATTTCCTGACTACTTTCCATCCTAAAGTCTAAGATCTTATTATCACCAATTTCTTTGTATCTGTTGGGTGATTGACTGATACTATTTTCTTTTGTTCTATTTTTAGACCAAGGCAGTGTATTATATAGCTTTTGTACTATTAAATGTATATACTACAATAGCTTAAAATGCAATGATTTTTTTTAAAAAGCCCCTCATGTATCTTATAAAATCTTTTGGTGATAATTTGCAGTTTTCCTCTGAAATCATACTATATTCCTTTAAGTGTGTTAGTTTGTCATGTCCAGGCCATACTCTAACTGGAGTATTGCCAAGTGCATCTCGTGGTTCTCGCCTGCTCTGCTCTTTTATACAGACAGGGATGCGTTTTCCACAGTGCTTTAGAGTCTGAGGTGGCGCTATGTGGAGACAGTGCACTGTTTCAGTTTAGTGTGGACCCCACTTCTTTTCCAGTTTAATTACAGTTTTGTAGTACAAGGGTGCCTGTAACCTCAAGTGTCACTCAGAGGAGGATTTTACTCAGAGTTACTCAAGAATTCCTAGGTGTTTTTCTCTGGGGCAAATAAGTGAATGTGTAGCATAAATGGCCTTTTGGTCAACTCTCTTATACAAAGGTAAATCAGTTAAATGGAGTTCATTTATGTTAATATATATTTATTGAACACTTACAATATCCTGGCCACTGTTTTTGGTACTGAGGATACAGCAGTGAATACAACGTTGCTGCCCCAGGAGAGCTTCCATTCTGTGCTGATATACTAACTTTAAACAATGAACATATAAAATATATGTTTTATAAAAACATAAAATGTCAAGGACTATGAGATGTAGAGTCTCATCAGAGAGAGATGAGCAAGTATCTCAGTGTGGGGAGTAGGATTTGATGTTGTCTTTTTTCTGGTCTTCTGTTCTCAAAGTATTAGCAACCTCACTGTTATTACTTTGTATTCTAGCCACTGTTTAGTAAAGATCTTTAAAAATTGTGGCTCCCCTCACTTATTTGTGAATAGTTCACTTTTATACCATCTGAGCTGGAAAGATTAGTGAAGCATTTGAGATCTTTTAAAGTCTTAAGTATACTATTATCTTGCATTTTTCTCTTTAGGAAGTGATCTTCAAAATGGCATCATAGGATTCAGTGAGGAGTCCCAGAAAGGGCTCGAGCTGGGTGAAGGAGCTGATAGGAAAAGACTTCATCTCACTGTCACAAGGCAGCCAAACAGGTATGTTTAAATATACGTGGAAGACAGAACAGCCTGTGTGTCTATATTTTAATTCATAAAATGGTACAGCCAGGATCAGATGTTGATAGAAGGTAGTGTGGGATCTGGTATGTCATTGTTTAGATGCTCTAGTTCTTAGTCTGTGATTTAACACACTTGGTTTATGAGCATGACTTAGGACTACCTTGAACATTTTGTACTTCACAAAGTATAGATTATGTAAGTTTTCACTTTATCACATTTACTATTGTCTGATCACTCTGCATACACAACCATTTACTGTTAGGGATACTTGGAGTACCAAAATTTTGATTACAACTTAATATTGTATAGTACACAACTTCTGAATGCTTATCATATACAATTCCTGTCTAGAAAAAGTCCAACCATTGTTAATATAACAAGAATGGTTTGTGCGACATCAGTGTAACCTGGCAACCAAGGAGAGTGGACTGGAGTGTGCATGCGTGAACAATGACAACTTCACTGTACTCGTCAGTGGGGGCAGTAGATGCAGTTGAGTGAGCATGTGTGCTGTGTGGCCATTACATTCGAAATGACTGAGAGAGTGGAGCAACGAATATGCATCAGATTTTGCGTTAAGATTATTCCTCCATGGAAAATATTTGGATGATTCAGAAGGTTGCAGCCATGGGCAGCGGGTGACTGGCAGCTTCATCATGACAATACTCCTGCTCACGCATCATGTCTCGTGTAGTTTTTGGTGAAACATCAAATCTCCCATGTGACTCAGTTTCCCTACAGCCCAGATTTGGTGCCCTGCAACTTCTGGTTTTTCTCAAAACTAAAATCACCTTTGAAAGGAAAGAGATTCCAGACCATCAGTGAGATTCAGGAAAATATGATGGGGCAGCTGATGGTGATTGAGAGAACTGTGTGAGGTCCCAAAGTGCCTACTTTGAAGGGGACTGAGGATCATTGTCCTGTGTACAATGTTTATTGTATCTTGTCTCTTTTTCAGTAAATGTCTCTATTTTTCATATTACATGGCTTGAAACTTTCTGGACAGACCTCATACATGTACAAGGTCTGCACACATGTGCATGTATATATATTACATTTTCCATTTTGGGTCTACATAATCTCTGAAAATGTAGGTCACCTTTTGCCCCTTATTTTTATAGCAACCATTTTTAGCAATAGTGTTTTTCCTTTAGAAGAATTCTTGTTAAAAGACAAATGAGGAATGTTTACTTGAAGGCAAAAGTTCTCTATTACTTTTATTTTCATATTTCTGGTACATAATAGGCATAGTAGGCAGAAAAATATTTGTTTTCACATTTCTGATATGCGGTAGTTCAATAAATACTTATTCCATGTTGAACAACAGAGTGTGGTCAGAAAATGCCTTGTAAAGTGCTATGCTTTGGATGAAGAGGTGCACTCGGGCATAGTGATAACACATTCTGCATTAGACATGGGGATAACGCACTCTGTTACTGCATTTGTATAGGTTTTGCTTTCTTCCTAGGGCCTTTGAAGATGTCAAGGTCTTTTGGCGAGTCACATTTAACAAAACAGCCGCTGTACTCCAGAAGGATGGTGTGAACCTGAGGGACGAACTTCTCTCTGTGTCAGGGATTACAACCTGCACAGTGGGTCAAACAAAGTGCTTTATCACCATGGAGCTCAAACCAGGGAAGGTAAGAAACGATGAGGTACAGTATTTTCCACTTCTAATTGTATTTCTTTAGAATTAGTATTTCAAAGCCAAGTTGTTGAAACTTACACATTGGTTATGTGAAGATTCTTTGTGTCTTGTCTAGACGTAATGTGGAAATCTTTTTGCTAGGTGACAGACTTCTGACTTAGAATTCGTTTCATTAGAGAATTTTTGTAAATAAGCTCATTATTGTACACTTAAAACTAATGCATATTATATGTCAATTATATCTCAGTTTTTTTCAAAAAAAGCTCATCATTTTTCTTTGTTTCTGTTTCTTCACATTTCCGAGATTCTTCCTGGTCCACCTGCTCATTGTGTGCATGATCCCCAGAGTCATTTTCAGCCAATTAGTGTCTTTGATTGCTCTGAATATTTAGTGCTTTGCTTTTATTACATCTATAGATTTGATATTATATGTATATATTTCATCATAGGATGAAAGTTCTCTCATTCTCTATTCACATATAGTTAAGAAAGTTCAGTTTTGATCTACATAAGAGGCAGAGAGGCCATGCTTGGTGAGCCTTTGGATAAATTTCTGTTGGTTCATGTTGCACATGGCCCTTAGGAGACAGATATCCCCCTGCCTTTCCAGAGGAATCTGCTTTATTCAGATGGTACTGGTCACAGATAACCTAACAGAGATTTAGTCATGTAGTAATGGTATGTGGCTTTTAAAAAAAAAACTATTCTGTGATACTTTATTGCCTAAGGAACACTCAGTAGTATTTCTTTTTCGTCTATGAATTAATTTATTAATCTCAAATACCTAATACAAAAACTACTTATAATATGATGAATGTCCAAAAATATCATAGTTTCTTTGTACATGTCAAACACTTAATACAACAGGAAAAGCATGCACAAATACAGTTACGGCTGACCCCAAACAATCCTGGGGTTAGGGATACCAACTGCCCTTGAAGTTGAAATGCACTTCCAACCTAAGTCAGTCCTCTACATCTGTGAATTCCCAACTGTGGATCAAAAATACAGTTGACTGTTGAACAACATGGGTTTGAACTATGCAGATCCACTTATACACATATTTTTTTAATGGTTCAAATTCAACTAATTTTATACTAAATAATTTTGTTTTTGCTATTTAAATAGTCATGTCCTGTCACTGAAAGTTTTATTAATGCTGGTCTTTTGTCTTTTCATTTTGCTTTAAAAATCTCTGGAAGTTTATTTTTTAAATAGGATTAACATATATGCCACAGCCAGCCTGATTTTTCCTGATCTAAGCCATCCAATCAATGACTGTCCAAGAACTTGATTTTTTCATCAGAAAGAATTTTAGAGGTCTAAATCCATGAACTAGGGATATGTGTGAAAGTTACTGGTTGGCAAAAGTGCTGCTGTAGACCATCTTGGTAGTGATAGAGTTTGAAAAATAAGTTTTTAAAATACTGAATTCCCACTGATTTTTTTTCTAATTTAATATATTATTGTATTTTACTTTTCTTGAATGGGAGTTTCATTAGCTACTAATACTTCCCATCACACTGAAAAGGAGGAACAAAATGACAATATTCAAAATATTTGATCATCTTATTCTACTTGAAAACATTTAAATCCTCTTCTGTGCATTTGTTCAAATAGGTTTATGCCTTCTTCAACTCCCACAACCCTGCATTTACTGTCTCTCCCTTCAGGACTGTTCGAAATACCTCTTCCTCCTTGATGCCTTCCCTAATATTTCCAGTTAGAAGTTTTAATTCTCTAAATTGCAGAGACTATCTGTACCTTTCTTCTGAAAGTTATTGGTTTTATGCAGGGTCAAAATTTAATTTTGTCTTGACTATTGGATCTCAGCTGTATTCCTTCCATCATCCTCCATAAATATGTGTTGCATACATGAGTTATTGAAAATTGTGTTGAGCATTTTATTTCAAGTAAGATTTTTGGTGAGTTAGGCTCCTGGAAAGATTTCACTAGATTCAAAACATCTGGAGAATTGCACTTTAAGACTGTTTGAACGGGTCTCTACCTGCAGGAGGGAGAAAGAAAGGAAGAGAGTCAAACAGAGGTGGTTTACAGGAGCTGAAGGCAAGGTAAACAGGAAAGTTAGAACGTAGGTGAGAGAAGAGACTGCTGCTTCTGAGCTTGCCCTTCTTGCAGGAGAATACTAAGGAAATTCCTAGATACTAAAGATATTATAATCAAGGTTTAAGAGAATATAGTAGGAAGTACATAGGATGTTAACTGTGTATTTATTTTTCCTAGGATGGGAAATACTACTGAGCCTATATGCAAGTGGTTTCAGTTAGACAAGAGAAAGAATCTGGTCTCACCTCTTATTTCTCCTTCTAATGATTTTTCAAATCATAGAGCTGAGTTTTATACTGCAGCTAATTTTCAAGGCATTGTGTTTTTATTGTCTTCTCAGCTATTAAAAGGAAAGGCGTAGGTGAGAGTAATACACATTCCAGTTTCAGTAACAGAAAATTCAAAAAGAGGGAAGATTATATTCACAAAAGAATGGAAAATTATGTTTTAAAAAGTACTGTGAGCTTCTAATATGCATTTTAACAATTACTTTTTTTCACTAGAAGGAAACTTATTGCTCATGTGGTACAAACTCCTCATTTCTGATAAACTGATCTCTAGACATATAAATGAAGCGGTTCTGCAGCCATGTGCTTCTGCAGTGGACTTTGAGATTATTTGGTGGTCTCACTACAGCAGTACAACTAACTATTCTGATGCAGACACCGGCCCACAGCGTCCGTGTCATTATGGATGAAATGAGACATTCACACAGACTACCGAGCCTAGTGGAGGAAAAGGGACAGCATGGCTTTTCTCTCAAGGGGAGCAAAAGCTGAAGCCTCCATCATGACAGGCCTTTATTTGGTTTCCCCACCCATTACAAGACGGTCCTCATTTACTATGCACAGATTGGCTTTAGGTGGTTACCTTTTACAGAAAACAAAGGAGCCAATGTTGCTAATCACATCACAGAAGAGGGATATTTACAAATGAAAAGGCAAAAGTGGTTAAACCAGTTACACTGGTCCTTGGAAGGTTTAGCATGGTTTTTAGGAAGTTATTTTGCAGTAAATGTCCTCAATTCAGGGTGAGGGAGATTTAGCAAAAAGCAAGACTCATAGAGGCCTAGGTACATTGCAGGCCTGATTCCCCACGGGAGAACATATCCGTGGGCGTGGGTCCTGTGCATCTCCAAGTGGGAGCTGGGCCCACGCCCCGCAGAACAGTCTACTACAGTATTCTTTGACTTTTCATCTAAGAACCATTTCTTCATTTTTTATCAAAGGACGCTGCACTTGTCCTGGGAGGTAGTGCAATGTTAAGAGTTTGGGCTCTGATAATAGAAAACCTAGATTCAAATCTCAGATCTTCCACTGATTAGCCAGATGACATTAGATAAGTTACTTAGCCTTCCTGAGCCTCCCAGGTTTGTTGAAGTTAGTAATAGGTGCTGGTAGATGAAATTAGATAATGGATGAGAGGTTCTTCACACAGTTCTTGGAAAGGAATTGGCCCTTATAAGAGAAGGCTGGTGTAACTATTTTCCACCATGGATGGGAATGGAGCTTGAAGCAGTTTAGAGATTAAGTAGTAGGTGCTGTGAAACTAGTGGTGGGGGAGTTGAAACATCACAACACAAGGAACGATACATTCATTCATGGAATTGTACCATTGAGTAATGGTGGCTTCTCCTAAATGCAATCCAATCTGCTGACCCTCAGCTCTACATTTTTCTACTCTATAATATCTCCAGTTGTCATCTCTACAGTTATTCAGTACTTTCATTTTCAAATTATGAAGAATTTAAGTAAATTTCCCTACCTAGTGAACTACTCAGCCACAATTAAAACTTGTCTTTTGAACTTCCCCTTTCTCTGTTGTTTTATCTAATAATTCTTTATTTGCAAAATGTATAAAGGTAATAGTTAATTCACTTAGGAAACACATCATTAACCAACAAATTCTGTTTAAACAGATTGTTTAAATATCTGTTTCAAATATTTTAAAAAATATTTAAGTAACTGAGTACTCTTTTGTTATTACTTTGAGTGACTGCTATTGAGCAAATATGGACCCGGGAAAAATCATTGTATACTAGTTGGGCAAAAGATTGCCCTAGAGTGCTTCTGACCTCGCTAGGAAAGGGGCCTGCTGGCAGTTCACACAAAATAGGTTCTTGTGAGGTCTTCAGTCATACTCAAGTCTAGAGAGGGTTAGGTACGATCTGTGAGTTTTGGTTTCCCAATGTATTTCCAGAATATTGTTTGAGTCCTATTTTTCTGTGCAAGACTGGATGATTTCTTCTGTCTGTAGTTGTATATCCATCTGTACACGGTTCAATTTTAGATGGTTCCTTATTCAGATTATAATGTATCATTTTGACTCTAAGTAGTTATAAGTAATATTCTAATCGTCATCACAATTAGAAGAAATATTTTACTGGAAACTAAAGACAAGAGTCTCTATTGTAATGTAATATGCTGAAAAATAAAATAATATAGTGCTGAAATCTTTAATTAAATGGAACTACTGCAAATTCAAGCTCACTTGGTCATTAGGGAATGATAGTTCTTGAATAAAATTACCCATACTTTTGTAGTGTTTTGGTTTAACATAGCTGCCAAAGTCATTTCTCAAAAGTGGGAAGAGTACAGCTGTCTTTATGTTTCAGTACTTAACTGGTGTTGAATTGTAAAGAATGATATGTGCCATAGGAAAGCAGTTTATTCAGATTATGAAGGGAAATTAAATTCATTTATGGTATGACTAAGATACGGCTTATTTAGATAATACTAAAGAGTTTACTGTATTATTTCATGACAATAAGTAACATTATAAGTCTCATTAAAATTGTCACAGAACAAATGAATGAGGCCCTTGCTGATAAATAACAATGATGCATTGTATCAGATTACACCATGACAGATGCAGTTGGAAGTGCATCAGCGTAGCTTGTTGGAGTTATGACAGGAAGCTAGCGATGTTTAGATTACTGTGTGTAAGACTGAATGAGTAAAAACAGGTGATTGACAGGATGTGATAAAATTGAATGCCAACTTTAGAAAATGAACTATTTGAGATTGTTGAGAAAGAACTGCAGTGAAACATGAACAAACTATAATCAACAGATTAAATTTAAACTTATTTGATACTGAATTTTGGAAAATACATAAAATTACCAAATTTACTATTGTCAATATTTTGTCATGTTTATGTTTAACGCTTTATGAATAAAACCTTTCTGACAAAGTTGATGCTCTCTTTTTTCCTCTGCTTAAAAGGACATTCTCCAGCCCCAGGCCCTGCCCTGCCCTCCACCCAGACCCTGGCACCCGAGCCACCTAGTCAGGGCACTTTAATTTTTAAATATGTAAATACGTATGTATCCATTAAGGATGTATAGTAAGTTTTATGTAATGTTTAGGTTTACATTTATTGTATCATGCTGTACTTATCATCATGCAACCTGATTTTTTCACTCATTAACGTTATCAGATCCATCCATACTGAAAAGTATTGAAATAGTTCACTTCTTTTAACTGTTAAATAGCATTTCACTGTGTGAATATATTGTACTTATCCTTTTGCTTACTGAAGTACACATAGATTGTCTCCAGACATTGGTTTTATAGTAAGAAGCTTCCCTTACTATAAAGGGAGAGTAACAGTGTTTCTTACAGAAAGGCCCCAAAATGTAAGTTCCAGGGCAATCTAACATAAGATCTTAATTCTGTAATTATATATACTGTATTTCTAAATATACTTTTTTCTGTAATTATGTATATGAATAGTACTAATGCTTAACATCAGAATTATCTAAAAATAGAAAAATAGTAGTTATCATCTTCTCTCCTTCTTTTTTCATCATCAGGCACCACAAGCTGAGGTACATTTTTTTGTGGAGCTGTATGAAGTAACTGCTGGAGCAGCAATAAACAATAGCGCCAGATTTGCACAGATTAAGTTCTTACAGAGTGATGAACCTTGGAGCCTCGTGTATTTTTCTGTGGGTTCTCGGCTGCCAGTGGCTCATAAAAAGGCAACTTTAATCAGTTTGCAGGTAGCCAGAGACTCTGGGACAGGACTAATGGTGTCAGTTAATTTTAGTACCCAGGTAAGCATGGGAAATATACTGAGATACATTAAGGTTTTCTTCTTTAACTATAGCCTGTGTGATGAAAGGAAGAATAATCAGTATATTATTTTCTTATGATTCCATCATAATTCACATTATATTTATTACATTAAGCTTCATCCTTGAAACAGTTCAATTATTTTCACTTGGATCATGTTTTAAAATGATATTCTCTCATATTTTTCTTTCTTTTGAAAAATGTGGATGTGCAGTACAAACTGTCTTACATAAATCTGTTCTATATGATTTCTAGAGAGTTAAAATTTCTTCAAAATGTAACTGTATAAAACCAGAAATGAAAAGTAAGGGTCTTTGTTATTGTTTGTACCTGAACTAGTTGAAAATCTTTCCCAGCACCTCAAACACTAACTGATCTTTATGTTTCTTTAAATCCATAAGTACATGTTGTCTTCCTGCCACGTTCACATCCATCCTGTTAGGTGACCCCAGGGGAAAGAGAGGGAGCAGGGAGGTGTCAGGGACTCAGAAGAGGGAAACCATGTAACGCGGAGTGACCAGATGCTGGGCTTGGCCCAGGCAACGCCATACGCCTTCCCAGCAGTGCTTTTTAAACTTTGTGTTAGAAACAAAATTCTGCCACACTAAAACAAAAGTATCATCTCCTCTGCTTAAAGCACGATTCTGGGGATTGGAACTTGCCCTGTATTTTGTTCTCCTTGACTCATGTAAATAACTCCAAGAAACCCACAATATGAAAACTGCTATTTTGGACAGCACCACCATTTCCCCTGTTTGAAAGATTCCAAACCTGGTGGCTTGTTTTGCCTCAAGGTTTCAAAGATTTTGTTTTTGTTTTGTTTTGTTTTGTTTGTAAAGGTACTGTTTAATGTATGCTTGGTTGTGTCACTGTTGGGTGGCTCAAACACATAGAACATTTTTTGCATAGAACACATCCATGCAGCCAGTTTGCTGTAGCAATCAGTGAGTCAGGGATGGGAGGTGAGGACGGGAGTCCTGGCTAGTGACTTATCACTGGAGCTTGACAGGCAGAAAAGCTTGTCTTTATGACAGAGTCCGCAGCTTGGTGCACGAGAAGACAGAACTCTCTATCATATGAGAATCTAGAAATAAACTCCATTATAAATAGCTGTGAACACAATAAGAATGATTCATAGTAGAGAGGTTTTTATATATTTTTTCTGAGCATTTAAGTTAGGAAGAGAAATGAGAAGAAATATACACTTCATTCTTCTTCTCCCATGAAACATGTATCATGTAGGCTGACTACTTTGTAGAATGCAGGAGGGGAACTGGAGATGAACAGATGATAAAGATTTGAGGCACACTTTAACCTAGTTTATGCACTCAGATGAGAAAGGATTAAAGTTGCTGAAATAGGAGTCTGAGTGCCACTATCTCTATCATATTTATTTATATTCTGTCTACATTCGTCATAAATGATTCCTTACAAAACACGTGCTGCCACTAGCATGAAACTCGTAGCATTTTTATAACCCCGTAACACCGCGAAGCATCCCTGCGGTGATGGGAGCGTCCTATATGTCGACTGTGCTGGTGTCGGCATCAGCTGTGATCCAGTACAACTATGCAGAAGGTTACCAACCAGGGCGACCAGGTAAAGGGTGCAGGATATCGCTCCATTATTTCTTATAACTGCGTGCAAATCTACAATTACCTCCAAATTAAAAGTTTAATTTCAAAGATTAAAAATAAATGTTCTACTTCTTTGGTATTATTTTATTTTCCTGTTGCTTCACTGCCCTTGAATTTTCTCTCTCTGAATGCTAGCACATTAATGGAAGAGAAGGACATATAATTCTATTTTCCAGTAGCTGGCAAGAATGAGAAAATAATTATGGACCAAGTGGCTATTCTGTTACAGTGATATCAATCTTCATCTTTTTTAGAATAGACTTTCGAAATGTGGTTAAAACACTAGCTGCAGTGTATTATACACACCCTGTGGTAGGTCAGCATTCCCAGTACATAAATCCTATAGTCTTGGCATTTGTTTCCTTATGTCTACATATTCGAGATAAAAAGTTAAGGGATATAAAGTTTTGAGATAATGAAATACCACTCATTTCAATTATCATTAAATTCAGTAGGCCTATGGCTAAGCCAAACTTGCAAACCAATTTAAAACCCTTTTATTTATATATGTGTGTGTACTAGCCCACAGCACACAAGCTCACGAAAGAACATGCCTTTCCTTCTTATTCTCACATTGTTTCTTTTAAATTACATAGTGCTTCTCATTTTTATATGTATTTTATAAATACAAGAACATATTGGTTGTTCCATTTTCTTTAAATGTCTGAATTGTGAAATCCTACCAGAAAACAGTAGACAGATGTGTATGTGCAATTTATAGTAACAAAGTCACCACCACCTAGCTTATGAAATTCAGCTTTATCAGGATCACAGAACTAGCTGCTACAAACCCTTCTCTGATGCCAGCCTGCATTTTCCTTGCAGGATAACCTCTCCCCATCTTGTGGGTAACCTATATCCTGAATTTCATGTTGAATTATTTCCTTTTATTTATAGTTTCATCATCTACCATGTGCTGTTTAGGTTTATCCGTTTTGGAAAGTATGAGTTTCTGCCAGTTGTATTGTTTTGTGGTGCATTTCTTTTGTCAAGAACACATCTCTGAGAAATACATATGTTATGTGTGTCCTTCATTCACTATCATGGTGACATAATATTCCAGTGGATACTTATCCAATCAGAAGACGATAGGCTTTTGTGTCGTTTCCTTGCACAAGTTGTTTTCTTTGTCATTTGCTGCAGGTGTTCTTAAAAAACCTTTTATCTTCATTAATTTTTCATTTTTTTATGCACTTGGTCACTTCCTCCTTCTGGAAGCATCCTCTTCTCCTTTGGGCTTCTGGAGCAGCCTCCTTACTTGCTCTCAGCCCTCACCTCACTAGCAGCTCTTTCCTGTTGCCTAGCTGGTCTTCACAACCAATAAATAGTGGGGTGCACGAAGATAGATGCACGCTCTAGGCTAGACCATCCAGATCTGTTTTCTTCAAATGTCATCTGTAAAATGGGAACTGCTGGATTTTTATCACCAGCCTCTTTACCATCCTGATCTGGAGTCGTATATCTGATTGCTTCTACTTGACATCCTCATTTAAATGTCTAAAAAGCATCTGAGGCTTAATATATATACTAAATAACTCTTGAGTTCTCCCTGGACAGTATTTCCTCAGTTTTCCACCATTCATTGAAGCAAACATCCTCAATTCTCCTCTTCCTTTCCACCTACTGACTTGGCAAAGGATATTCCCAATCTGAGCTCATACCACTCTTTCTACTCATACAACCCTACTTCAAGTTACCATTGTTTTTTTGCATGAACTAATGTAAAAATCTCCTATCTCTTCTCCCTCCTCATGCAAATCCCCTGCTATACCCTAACTATGCATGAGAGCCAGATGAGTCACAAAAATGTGAAATAAAATGTGTCACTCTCCTGGGATCCCCCAGTGTCTTACTGCCACACCTGGTAAAATGGACATGTGTGATCTGGTGGCCCCTGCACCCTCTCTGATGCCAACTTCTTGTACTTTTGTTGTTTTTCCAACCACATTGCCCTTCTGGCTCTTCCTCACCACCTTTGTAATTGCTATTCCCTCTGCCTAGAATATTTCCCCTCAGTTCCTTAAGTGACCTGTTTGTTTCCTTACATCACTGAGGTCTCTGCTCAAATATCACATCAAGAGCTTCGCTGAGCAACCTTATCTAAAAGAGTACCCTTATCACCACCCTGTAGGCCCCTACCTAGCCATACTCTTCTTCATAGAATCCATCTTCGTGTAAAGTTACGTTGTTAATTTTATAACTTTTATACTATCTATGCCCTCTGCTAGGTTCCATGAGGGCAGGTATTCTGGTGTTCATATCTGCATCCACAGTGGCCCGTATTAGGAGTCTAATACCTGGCAGGTATTAGGAGTCTAATATTTGTTTGCTCATTAGTAAATAGCTGCATATTACTTTGGTTCTTCCTTGACTAAGTTCTCATGCTTCAATTTGTAAAACACTTTTAACAACCAAAGTTTGAAGAAATTCAGAGGTATATAGACCCAGTGTCCTTATTCCTTTGGGTATTTTCTTATCTAAGTAAAGATAACAAGATAATCAATTTCTCCTGTTTCTTCCTTTCATCCCTCTGCTTTCTCTTTACCTGTCCCCAAATCCCATCTCCCCCACATTTCCAGGTGAAAATGAAAAGTACATATTCCCTCTTTTTCTCCATACTTATATTTTGCGGCATGTGTTATTTATAGCGCAATTTTCAGTGTGTCCACAATTGTAGAAGTTCTGTGAGGCAGTAGTGACGGTTGTCATTCTCTTTCTTGGTCTGCTCAAAGGTATCTGTTTTTCCTAACCTCATCACTCTATGATGTGCTCTTTTCCCTCTAGCTCACCTTAGGAGATTAGGAAAAGTATAAAACCCAATGATTTAGTTGTAATGTTATGGCCGATCAGCATGCTTGAGAAACAGGATTTGTTTAAGGAGTAAGAGTTCATTTAACACAGGAGAGGAGGTGCCGCAGCCTCACTGAAGCGTGTTGTTTAACTTCCAGGAGTTGAGGAGTGCTGAAACAATGGGTCGTGCTCTCATATCTCCAGCTATTTCTGGGAAGGATTTTGTGAGAACTGAAGGTACCTTGGTCTTTGAACCTGGCCAGAGAAATACCGTAGTGGATGTCATCTTGACCCCAGAGACAGGATCTGTAAATCCATTTCCTAAACGCTTCCAGATTGTGCTTTTTGACCCAAAAGGTGGTGCCAGAATTGATGAAGTGTACGGGACTGCCAACATCACGCTTGTCTCCGATGCAGATTTGCAGGCCATTTGGGGGCTTGCAGATCAGCTCCAGCAGCCCCTGGATAGTGACATTCTCAACAGAGTGCTTCACAGCATCAGCATAAAAGTGGCCACAGAGAACACTGATGAACAGCTCAGTGCCGTGATGCACTTAGTAGACAAGGTAAGCACTTGCAAGTGTCAGCAGTTTGGTAAGGTTTCATAAATTTAGAAAATAAGAAAACATACCCATCTATAATGTCAGTTATCGTGAAGTTATAATAGAGTTAAATTTCTGAACATAGGAGTAGAGTTTCTCACATTTAACACTGTACTTTTGTTTGCATGTGACTTACGCGTTTTTGGAAACCTCAGTCTTAAATGCAGAGAGTGATGAGTTATCTGCTGCAGCAGGAGGGACAGCCCGGTGTCTGAAAAGGGGCACTGGATGTCAGAAGCTACAGACTCTGTCTGATTCTCCAGAAAGTGGACGAATGCCTTTTGAAATTGCATCTCAGTTTTTTGAGTCTGTAAAAAGAGAACTTGAACTAGAATATCTACAACGTTCTTCCTGTTTAAATGCCAGAGAACAGGAGCTTTTTCTCTCTGCTTATTCTCTGCTCCTCCAGGGCGCTGAAAACTTTCACAAAAAGGAAATCTCAGGAATGACCAAATAACTGGAGGCATTCAAACTGGTGTGGACTTAAACCAACCAGGTTTTATTTTCAACCTATTTTTATCTGTATGTCAATACTTACATCTGCTGATCCTAGTAACTGACTTAATACTTATACATATTTTATCTTATAAATCATCTAAAGAACATTGAAAAATTCTAGAGTAATATAAAAGACTTGAATAAATAGAAATCTATACCTTGTTTGTCAAAAGAAGTAGTATTATAGAGATAACAATTTTCCTTTTAACCTATAATAAAATAGAAACCCTATCAAAATATGTTACTTTGAATTTTTTTACCTGGAAAAAATGGTCTAGTTCACTTGGATGAATATACATCTTAGAATGGGCAGAAAATTTTTGAAAAAGAAGAAAAATGAGATGGTCCTCACCACACCAGATATGAAAATACATTATAGAGGAAGTTCCATACTGTTTTCCACAGTGGTTGTACCAGAAACTAAAAATGGACCTGCCCTTTGATCCAGCAATTCCACTGCTGGGACTATATCCTAAGAATCCTGAAACACCAATCCAAAAGAACCTATGCACCCCAATGTTCATAGCAGCACAATTTACAATAGCTAAGTGCTGGAAACAAC
>CM052540.1:139356502-139492716 GCA_028533065.1 Trachops cirrhosus | reverse complement strand
GGGTGTCTTGTCTTCTTCGAGTGGAGTCGTGTAAGTTCTTTATATATTTTGGAGATTAAACCCTTGTCTGAAGTATCATTGGCAAATATGTTTTCCCATACAGTTGGTTCTCTTTTGATTTTTGGTAGCTATTCTTATATTTCATATGTACTTACTATAAACTCTAAGTTAGCCACAAGTTCAGGGGTGGAACTTCCACATACTCAACAGAATTTCATTTTGTAAGGTCTTGTATTTTAAGTGAAATTATTTCTTATTTGTAGGTCTTATTTTCCCCCAAATTCTAACTTCTTTGGAATAGAATCTGCTCTATACCATATATTTTTTTACAGAAAGAGCTCAATAAATCTTGCATATTATTGTTACACTCACTAGAAGTGACTACTTATTTATGTTCTGAAGGCACAAATATTGTGCTAAAAAGAGCAAGAACCTTAAATGACTCACTGTATTTTGGATAAAATCTAGCTGTGGGTTTGGGCAAAATTTTGCTCTGACATAATATTCTCTTCTTTGATTTTCCTAGGTATGGTGCAATGAAAATTATTCAAAATGCTGTCTTTGCTTAATAATAATGTCAGTCTTTTAAGACAGCTGGATTTGATATGCAAAATTTGATTTTTAAATTTGGTTTTTAAAGCTTGATAAAACATGAGTCAGGAGATGTTGCCCCTAATGTTTTGTTCTGGAACACTTGAAAGAACTCAGGAATAATATGTTCTGTGAAATCTCCTTTTTTATTTTCTTTCCTGACAGTTAAAAAAAATATTTCCCATGGTTGACTCAGGCTCTCTACTTTTTTGTAAACCAATTTTGATAATTTTGGCAGTTCCTTTTCTTGTTTACATTAAATGGCCTTGTAGAGCAAAAATGTTTCTTCTTATCATATACTTTTTGTGCTATATATCTTGTATGTTAAGAATTATTTTTCTCATTTGATTTATTTTATAATCACACTAACAGGACGTAGACTCAGCTCTGTACTCTACTGCCTGGTGTTATATTTCACGCTGGCAATAATTTTGCATGACCTGTCTCCTGACTGAGGCCTGTTGTTTTGGGACAGGCTGATTGGGGGATGTGTTTTGAGTCAGTGCAGGTGGCTGTCACTAGTGCCTCCTCTTCACCAGCTCAGTGCACTCAGGCAGGTGAGGTGTTCTCTTTCTGCCTCAGTTTCCTTTTCTGGAAGCAAAACAAAACAACACTAGCACCCCCTTCACAAGATTGTTGTAAAAATTAGAGAAGTTAATATAACCAGTGGAGAACAGCACCTAGAGAAACCAAGGATTATATAAATGATCTTTGGGGTTTGTGTGTGTGTGTGTGTGTTTTACTAAAAGAAACTTTTTTTTTTTTTTTGCCCTTCAATGTGAATGAAAAGTGGGGTGGTCCTAGAAGTTTTGAATTCTAACCTTTAATTCTCAAAACTCCACATGTTGCTCTGGTGGTTTCTGGCTTTTCATTTTCCAAAAAAAGTCTGTCAAACTGAATGTTTGTTTCTCCATTAGAATAATTTTTTTTCCTGTCTGGTTTCCTCATAAGATTTTTTAACTCTTGAAATGATATTTAAAAAACACCAGACACATCTGGTATTGTTTCTGTTTCTAACTTTCACTGATATAAAGCAAGCTCCGTATTTATAGACAGGGGTGTTTCTTTATCTGTGTAGTGTTTTACTTCTGCCTGCTCCTTCTGTATGCCTGTTGTATCTTACGGATTAGTCCTACTTGTAGTATTTTCCCTGAATCCTGGGATCAGTCCTTGAGCTTATTTTCCATTTAATATAATTCAGTTTGTTTCAGTATCCAGTGGGCTATTCCTTGTCTCCATTGTAATTTTTACATTGTTAAATTTTATTCTGTACTTGTAATCACCTTTCCCTTATGGATTATTCTCCACTCTTCCTTACTATCTTTGAGATGCCTACTCTTAGACTTACATCTTCAGTTCAGCTATCTGCTTGGTACCATCTGGATTATAAAAATATAAAGAAAATATGGAGAACATGAGCCATTTCCTCAATGAGCTTAACTAGTAAGAGTGACAATCCAATCATTTTGATGTTGTCATAAGTTCATTAATAAAGGTACATGCAGACTACAAAGAGACTGATCATGTATGTGATGAGGCAGGTGAGGCAAGTGGGGCACAGTGTAGAAATCAGAGGAAATGACTAATTTGGATGTTGAAGAATTAATAGGGACTTTTCAGATATATGAGTGTAGTGGAATAACAAGTCAGTGCCTTCACACCAAAGCTGAGTCGGACAATAAGGATGTGACCCCTATCATTCTGTAAAGGAAAAAACAATTATGAAGGCAATTTTCCCTCTTACTCTCCTTTACCCTCAAATAACAAATATCCCAGTCCTTTAAGGTAGGAAGGCTCATACTTATGATAAAGGCGAGGATGCCAGGAGCCCTTGACTACTCCTGGTTGGCATAGGATTTTCTCATTTGATGTTACAGAAACTTAGTGGTATGCGGTAGCTTCTGTTCATTGAAACACTGATAATCAAGAATAATCTTGCTTCTTTTATGGACAGATATTCTTGTATTTATTTTCTTAATTGTTGGTCAAAGGAATAAGAATTCTTGGGGTAGATGTAAAAGTGAGGTTAATTTTGACTCATGGTGTTAATTATTGTAGTTAAAAATAAGTGATTCATGCAGCCATTTTGGGCTTTGTCTAGTTATTAAATATAAACTATTTTGGTAATTATGCCATTTCTTTCTAAGTGATTATGCTTTTTAAAGTATAAATGGATATATTTGAAATATAATTTTGATACTGATTTCACTTAATTCCTCATAGGTTCATCGTTATTTTGTTAATGCCAATAAGTGTTGATGAAGAACACATTTTATTATATGATACATATTATTTAAGCACCTTATTTCTGAAGATACTTTTTTATACTTGAATTTTTCCAGATAACTGTTGAAGGAAAAAGTCAAGCATTCAATATTGAAAACCGAAATCTATTCTATGAGATTCTTTGTGCTCTTATTAACCCGAAGCGCAAGGACACCAGGGGATTCAGTCACTTCACTGAAGTGACTGAAAATTTCGCCTTTTCTCTGTCAACTGATGTTACCTGTGGCTCTCTTGGTGAAAAGTAAGTATCTTTTCATATACTATCCGTACCTTATGTGTATTCCTTCACAGTTTACAAAGTAATACACCATGCGCATTGACATTAGGTGATGAAACTAAACACTATACAGTCAATGCATTATACCTACTGGGCAAATGAAATTAACTATTTGAAAAAAACAGCAGTTACATCAAGAAAAATAAATGTAGCTTGGCAACAATATATTCCTCTTGTTTTGAAGATATAAAATTTTGTAAATATAAAAGTCTTGTTGCTTACTCTTCCTTATGTAATGAACAGAAGATGCATTCTGAAAACAGGGAGGTGGTCCCTGTCCATTGTGCTTCTGTGGAGCTGCGGTTCGGTCCCATCCATTTTCAGGCATCTCTCAGAGTGTTACTGAACTTCAGACTAGTTGCTTCATGGCTGCAGTTTCATGGCATGAAGCAAGCAAGAGGAAAGGGAAAAATAAAATGTGGACCATGTTTATTGTTCACTATGTATTTAATTTTGTAACCATGTTAATGTTCTTCATAAGTCATGATGTCTTAAATTACATTCATAAGGTAAATTGGATAAGTGTAGTACAAAGGTCTAAAAATTTTATTTCTATTGATTTAACATAAAAATGGCTGATAATAGAATATGAGTGGAAATACAGATTTCTTGCCCAGTTCTTTCAGAGTAATGTGTTATTTAAAATGCAATGATTATTATTTAATGGAACATGTCTGATTAAAAAGTGTGTGTATAAATCTTTATAAAGTTTGTTTTTATTTATTGATTAATGCTGCAGTCCACAGTCATTAAGATATGTTGAAATTCAGAGATATTTTGAAGACTAAATTTTTAAAATTTGGTATAATAATTTAGATAATCTATTTATGGGGCCCTTTATGAGCTGCCATGTTAATTGAAATAATGATTGGATATGTAAAACTTTTATCTTTATTTCTTAGATCGCAAGACACATATAATTCAAAGAGCTAGTCAATTCAGATATAAAAGTATTACAAGATAGATCAAAGAATAAAATAATAATATTTTATTAACTGATATTAACTGTACCTCTGCTCTAGTCCTCACATTGTATTAGATTGAACAATATGAAATTCCTTTTTTTATCTAGGTATAAACACTGTAATATAGTGAAAATTTTATGTGGATTGAACTAGTCCTTAGGAAAAGTTGTACATATATGATTTTATCCCTACAAAAGAGCATTTTAAGTAGCTGTTTGAGGATAGGGTTAGGGCTCTTATTATTCCTGTTTACAGATGTAGAAGCTGAGACCAGGGCCTTACACAGCTTGCAGTGGTCACACGATTAGTCCAGGGCCAGTCCCAGGCCTGCTTGACTCCACCTCCTCCCTGCCAGGCACCATGCCATGTGGTCAGAAGAGATTGTAAATCACTTGCTTTGTAACAGATCTTTTACCCTGATCCCCTGGTTCCAAAGTGCCCCAAACTTTCATCCCAGGTCAGTGCCAGGGTGTGACTTGAGGTTTAGGTAGAAAACCAGCACCCCCTTATACTGTATTCTTCTTTTAACCCCCATGACTGCATCCTGAGGACTTGGTTTCCTCAATGAGGAGCATCAGCAAAGTATCTGAGAGGCTCTCTGTGCCCTGTCAGGAGGCCCTTCTTCTGTCCTCTCTGTTCCTAAATGTCCATCTGAGACCACTGATTAGTAGTGTGGCTCTTCAATACCATTTATAAATGTCTCTGATGTCTTCAGAAACATCTGAAATGGATAATTTCTTTACTTTGAGTTAGTTTGCAGAGGCCACAGTGTGTGTGTATGCACACATGCATAGTTAAGCAATATCCTCCTACTGTTATCCTTTTACACTGTGTTTGACTATGTTGTTCAATGACGGAAGTAGTTCGTAGCTTTGCATTCCCCGTAGTCCCAATTCTTTCAGTTTGTTTTCCCGTATTTCTGAGGATCACCAGGATGTTAAGGTTGTCTTAGATGCAAATGATCTATCCTGCTGTGAATGTTGGTTCCCGTATCTGTGCCTTCAAAGGCCCAGTGAGAACTCAAGAGAGTCTAAGATGCACAAAAAAATCTGGTCTTTTCTGTTTTATTGCCTAATGTATTCCCAGGACCTAGGAGACTATCTGGTACATGGTAGATTCTCAGTAGTGGTGGTACAATGAGTGAATAGAATGAGTACATGAATTAATATATTTCCTGCCATGTGCTTCCTCTTCATAGACTTACCTTTCCTCCTAAGTTGTCCAGGAAGAGGAAACAGCACATACAATGGCAGTCAGGCAAGAATAGCAATGTGTGTTTGGGGAGATCATCAAGCTAAAGGTTGAACATAGAATTAGCTAGGTATGGTGTGTGTGTGGCAGGGGGGAAGAATCAGACTGAGGATGTTAGGTCTGTCACTTGAGGACACTGGGAAAGGCTAAAGAACAGGGTAAATCAGGAAATAGAAAGACTGCACAGAGGTAATGTTCCTGTAAGAGAAGATGAGAGTGAAATTGAGGCAGGAACATGGGGACTGTGATAACCTTGAAAATAATTGGGTTGTAGAATTAACATATAGGTGACAAATTGAACTTAGAAAATAAGGACTAAATAAAGACTAGTTTTTTTTTTTTACTCAGAAAACTCTAAAGATGTTGACCATCTGATATGCATTATTTACATTGCCTTAAGCAGTATTCAAGGGCATCTACTGAGAGTGAGGGTTTGGGAGCTAAGCAGAGATATCAAGGAGAACCATGGAATCTAGAACAGTCAGTTGGAAGCCAAGTAAAAACAATGTCAAGTGGCATTAAGGGCTGACTGAGGTTGGTCACGGGGGTTTGCAGTGGCACCAATGTACATGATAACGTAGGTTCTTTCCACTGGGTTTCCTCCCCCTCACTTCAGCCAGGGTGTAAAGCAGATTGTGGAATTGATCAAAGTGAGTGTTGTAGAAGGGCATGGGTATCCAAAGATAAGGTATCAGGGAGAGTGTAGTCATCAGCAAGGGAGAAGGGCCAGCAATTTGTCACACTTGTGTCAAGGTTGAGCAGAGTCACCATGCATGTGATGTCCTCAGTATGCAAAGGTGGTGGAGTCCATTCCATGATGGTGCTGACTGAGCTAAACCTCAGCAGATTCTAGTGGGGTGATAGGGAGTTATGCAGCCATGTGGCTGCAGTTCACCGGTCTCAGCCACATAGCACACAGGTGGCAGTGACAGTGGCAGTTGTTAGCTCAGAGTCACCAGTGAAAATATGGGAGGCCGGATGGGGAGATGAAGAGATGAGTTCAGGCTGTTGTGGAGGTGTGTGTGGCCTCCACAGGCTGAGGTGCTTCACCAGGACTCTTGGACATAGAGTCTAGAGCCTGGATTAATGGCTAGATTAAAGATAGATATTTGAAGGCATGAAGTCAAGTCTGGTAGTCAAAGCTGGGGGAAGGGTGTAATTTTTTGTAAGAAATGACATATAACTAGAGATAAAGGTTAGCTCTTACCCTTTCCTTTCTCTCTCAAAAATTCCATTGAAAATCTTTGCTCCATTTCCCTAGTTGGCAGTCTTGACAAGGTATTATTTAGATCCATGATATAATTATATATACTGTACATGTATTGGGATCTATATTACTTATTAACATTAAATGCATAATTTTTATCCTAGTGTCCTCTACACTTTTCCCAGCAGGCTTCAGATCTGATTTGTCTTTGTATCTCCTCCTTGTTTGCAAACATGAGGGTCCACTGATCTGATGTATCAGGTTTACCGGAGGACTGGTTAAAAAATACAGATTCCTAGAACCTCCAGATCCCTCCCACAGCAAGGGTTATGGCTTAATAAGTCTGGGATGTTATCTAGGAATCTGCACTTTTAAACAAGCTTTGAACTGATTTCAGCACACTGAGGCTTAGAAGCAATTTCACTAAGCACAGGATCTTATGCCTAGGGAGTGTTCAAAACAGAATTGTTAAAAGGATAAAGATCATTGTTCAGGGCTGTTTCGCCTACCAGTCACATGGTCAAATTAGCAATTCTCTGATGAGTTAGAAAGGGGTGAAGTAACTCTTGATGAACACATGGCTGCAGGCATACAATATTTACAACATTCTTAAATAAAGCAGAATGTTTCACTTTTGTGGTGTGCCTTTTCTTCAACCATTCCCACTGAACCTGATATGAGTAACCCAAAAGTCCATTTTGTAGCCACAGATCATGCCTGATATCCATGAAACAGTTTTCAAAAACCCATGTTTTAGGTTATAAGGGGGATCAGGCATAGGGATACAGAAAGTTCTGTGAAAAAAAATCATGACAACCATAAAAGAACTGAAAACACATTCTCTCTGCTGGTGGTGTCACGGTTATATACAAAGAACACAGCCCCTGTCTAATGCATTTTAACAAATATAAGTGGATATATAGAACAAATACAAAAATACATAAAATACATGCCATTTTAGCAGACCCTTTGCTTTTCTGTTGTAGAGGCAAAACCCTCCTCGACAGCTGCCCATATCTGTCAATACTAGCCCTTCACTGGTATCCTCAACAAATCAATGGGCACAAGTTTGA
Source organism: Trachops cirrhosus (assembly GCA_028533065.1). Taxonomy (NCBI): domain Eukaryota; kingdom Metazoa; phylum Chordata; class Mammalia; order Chiroptera; family Phyllostomidae; genus Trachops; species Trachops cirrhosus. Next base: position 139,485,066 of record CM052540.1, on the reverse strand, counting down.
AGGAAAGGAAGGCGATTATATTCAAATTCCAGAAAGGTTATTGGATGTCCCGGATGCAGAAATAATGTCTGAGAACAGCCCCTGTGAAGTAGTCCAGTTTACAGAGTATAGTAGCCAGCAGTGGTTTATAAGTGGAAACAATCTTCCTGCCCTGAAAAATAAGGTAATCTATCATTATAAAGAATTATGGTTGAAATCTGATTTTTCCATAGCAGCCACACTCCTCAGAATGCATTTGCCTGATCAGATTTGTGGGAAGTGCTACGCATGGTGAGCTAATTATGAAGTGAAACATGTTCCATCTTCGTGAACTATTTGTAAAATATTTTGCTTCAAAAACAGCTGGAAATATTTCCTTCATGTTTTATTGAGTATACTACATGTCAAGGTAGAAAGTGAAGACATATAGCTTCCACTAATAGTATATTATATACCCTACTCATGATGAAGTCCGACAATTATAGTCAAAGTGAGTGTTGTTGGCTGAAGACTGTCAGAAACTGGAGTGGAGGTAGAATGTTTGCAGTGGAAAACCGGGGAGGTGCCCTGCATTCATAAGGAAGCTACTTGTAAATAGTAGCAGTATGTAGTGACCAAAGTAACTAGAACAGTGAAGCAAAGTTCAGAATGGGAGATTCAGTCATGACATTAACTTGGAAACATGATTAATTTTTTTTTTTTTACATATTATAGGTATTATCTTTGAGTATGAAAAGTCAGCGTTCACAGCCCCTGACTGACAATAATGAGATTCTCTACAGGATTTATGCTGCTGAGCCTAGAATTGTTCCCAAAACCTCTCTGTGTCTCCTTTGGAATCAGGCTGCTGCAAGGTACTTACTAATAATTGTTTAAAATCAGAATTTGGTCTTCCTCTATTTCAGTACCATTGAGCCCAATGCTTCCTACTGAGCAATGATGGACTTTAGACTGGAGAATGACCTTTACAACAAATAAGACAGGGAAGCATAGGAGCTAGTCCAGCATTGTGCAGGTGGCAAATGTAGTGAAACCATTTAAATATGTGTTTAGCACAATATTTACTTGATTGTTAGTGCTTTCATGGGACTTACCATGAATTCTGCTTAATTCAGATAACTTCCCTATGGATATTTGTTAATTTACTGGACAGGAAAGGAAATTTTTTTTGCCTTCCATCTAGGCTTGTGGTTCTGGAGCCAATACTCTATGTTCAGAGGAATTAGCAAGGATTTATAATTCTAGTGCACATATGGCTTAGAGTACATTTTGGGATTAAAGCCAAGCATAGGAATGGGAAGAAGAGAGTGATTCTTTCTCTTGGCCTAAGGTCAAGTTTCTGAGCAGTTCTTTTCCTCAGAGCTCAACCAATGCTTTTAGGGTCAGGCAGTGCTGGTGCAGAGGGTATAGGGTCCAAATCAGCCACTAGATTTGGACCCTAGGCATCAATTTAAATGTGGTAGTCAAAGCTGGGGTGGCAGGTTTTTTCCTTTTTTAGAGAGGGCATATAGCTAGAGATAAACCCTTACCTTTTTCTTTCTCTTTCACATCTTCCATTGAAATTATTTTGCTCCACTTCCCTGGTTAGCAGTCTTGACAAGATAATCATTTAGATCCATGATATAATTCTATATACTCTACATGTATTGGGTCCTATACTACTTTTTAACACTAATGTGTAATTTTTATCCTAATAACTTCTAGACTTTTCCCAGCAGGTTTCAGATCTGACTCATCTTTGCATCTCCTCATTGTTTGCAAACATGAGGGTCCACTAACAAGATGTGTCAGATTCGCTGGAGGACTGGTTAAAAAATACAGAGTCCTGGAACCCCCAGTTCCCTCCGCAGGGATTATATGGTTGAGAGTCCTAATAATTTCTTATTCTTAATAACATCTTTCATAAGTATGATATTTCTTGCTTAATAGATTCTCCTATGTCCACAAGGCTCCAAAACCAGATGGAGACATCAAAAGTTACTTTAATATTAATAGAAATTTCAGAGACTGATGAAATAACACCAAGGCATAAAAAGTTATTACTGACTTTCAGCCACATAAACTAAAATCCTAAATAAGTTTAACAGCTCAGTTGGCTAACCAACCATCTTCTGAACACCAAATTTCTGAATAGTCTCTTTTTTTCTATGGAAAAAAAAACAAATTGTCAATTGAAACTCCTAATGCCTGTTGGCAGATCTTAAACCTAATACACAGATACTGTGTGATCCTCAATATAAAATTAATAATGAATGTTTCAAGGTTGAACCTGCACTTGGAGTTGAGAAATTTTATACCCTTAGACAACTGTACTTGAACAACAATTAAAAAAAAGTAAAGTGAAAAAATAAATTAACTAATACTTTAAAAAGAAGAAACATAAAAAAATTGAGGCACTAAAAGGGAAGGGGCTCAACCAGTAGTCCCTGAGGAGTGCTGCGAAGTCTTGGCATGTGATGTTGTATTTGCCATGATCATGACAATGTTCTTATGCTAAATTAGCCAGACTTGTAGAAACCCTGCTACACTTCAAAGAACTCTAGCCTGGCTAGGAGGCTCAGTTAGTTGGAACGTTGTCCTGTACACCAAAAGGTTGCAGGTTTGGTCCCCAGTCAGGGCACATACCTAGGTTGCAGGTTCAGTGCCCAGTCAGAGCGCTTACAGGAGGCAACTTATCGATGTTTCTCTCTTTTTCTCTCAATTAATTAAAAAATATATAGATATATCTCCTAGGGTGAGGTTTACAAAAAAAAAAAAAGGAATCCTAGAAAACATTTAATTGGCTCTAAACTAAAAAAAAAAATGAGGAAGGAATTTTAGAAAAGCATATAAGTAAATTGTGTACTTCAGATTACTGGGAATTATGAAAATAAGAAAGGGTGAACACTACACATTGTAATGGCTGTGTCAATCTTTTGGGAGTTTTGAAAGATAGAGAAGGGTTCCTTCTGTTGAAAACCTTGGGTGTGTTTGCTTTAGATGAGATAACAAATGGTACTGCTCTGTGGAGAGGACCAGCTTCTCCAATGCTATTGGAGGTCTGGATAGTATTTAGGCTGCTTCCTAATGTCCCCTGTGGGGTCTGGTGTGTCACGTCATGCTCAAGATGTTCCCTCCAGTGTTTCTTCTGGACACTGTGGTGTACGTAAGTCTGGAGTCAACAACACTCACATTTGTTAAGTTATTTTTTCTTTAAAAGCCTTCTAGGACCTTATGCATTGATGAAAGCAGATTAGTGACAATTGTCTTTTTGCCCCAGCTGGTTGTCTGACAGTCAGTTTTGTAAGCTGGTTGAGGACACTTCAGACTACGTGGAATGTGCCTGTTCTTACATGTCTGTGTACGCTGTCTACGCCCAGACTGACAGCTTGTCTTCGTACAATGAAGCCTTTTTCTCTTCTGGATTTATATGTATCTCAGGTCAGTTGCAATATCTTTGTGCCAATGACTTAAAATATTTATGAGAATGAAAGTCTGTTTTACCATGTTCATTTTATATACACAAATGCAAATATACTGTAATTCATCAGCATTGGGAGAAAATAAACTTTCCCATTGTCTTATTTATTAATTCATTCAGTGGATGCTTATGGAGGGCCAACTTTGTACTGAGGATATAGGAAAAAACAAGACACACTCCCAGCTCATAAAAAATATAAAATACAGTGTGAGGTAGAAGCTGGACAATAGGAAAGGATATACATAGTTCATAGTCTTGTGAGGGTAGGTTCTGCATTAGAGTGTCAGGATTGTGTGAGATAATATATACAAAGCAGTTTGTATTTTTATTTTAAAAAAGCCTACCCCTTTGGTTGATTTGTATTCTACAAACTAGAAGCTCTAAATATGCTCGTTTAAAAAATAAATAAACTGTTGCCCTGGCTGGTGTGGCTCAGTGGATGGAGCGCCAGCCTATGAACGGAAAGGTCACCAGTTCGGTTCCTGGTCAGGGCATGCACATGCCCGGGTTGCAGGCCAGGTCCCTAGTTGGGAGTGTGCAAGAGGCAACTGATCTATGTATCTCTCACACACTGGTGTTTCTCTCTCTCTCTTTTTTCTTCCCTTGCCCCATCTCTGAAAGTAAATACATAAAAGCTTTAAAAAATAAAAATATAAGAAATTAAAAAGTAAACTGTCTTTTACCTTTCACATCTAGGTTTCATTTCTGGCAGGAATAGGAACTTGAATTGTGTTAATGTCTGTCCAACCGTTTACCTATAACTTAACTTAGAATAGCAATATAATTATTCTCATTTCCTGCATTGATTATATGGTTGAGAGTCTTAATAATTTTTTATTCTTAATAGCATATTTTATAAGAATGACATTTCTTACTTGATAGATTCTTCTAGGTCAACATAGTTACAAAACCAGATGGAGATATCATATTTTACTTTAATAGAAATTTCATAGAAATTTTTCATATTTAATAGAAATTTCAGAGAATGATGAGATAACACAAAAGGGTAAAAAATTAAAATAAAAATAGATGTTATTTTATGTATATCAATAGAGAGATAAATCCAAGCACTGCTGTGACCCATAAAAATCCCTCGCTTGTTCTAAATACTGAACATCAAAACAAAGACTTTTAAAAACTAAAGCGAAAACATTGTTTTGATTTTTATAAAAGACTAGAAGGACTATATTTCCTGGAAGAATTGTTAACAAATATATGTTTTTTGCAGCTTACTTTAGCAAAGGCTACATAGATTTGCTCATATATTTGAGAACAAACACCTAAATATCAGAATTTATTTGTATTATTTTTGACTTGAAGTTACATTTGAAATTACAGTTGACCTTTGAACAATTATAGTTGAACAAAGTGGGGATGCGGGACACTGACCCCTCTGTGAGTCATAGATTTATGTAGAACCTTGACTCTCCAAAAACTTAACTATTAATAGCCTACTGATGACCAGGAACCTTATGATTATGTAGTCAATTAACATATTTTGTGTTATGTGTATTATATACCACATTCTTACAATGAAGTAAGCTAGAGAAAAGAAAATCATAAGGAAGAGAAAATACATTTATAGTATCATTTATTCATAAGCTTATGTCATCTTCATTTTAGGCTATGTATTCATCTGCAACTTTCTTCGGTTTGTTGACTGAACAAAGTCTGCGTATAAGTAGATTTATGCAGTCCAAACCCCTGGTGTTCAAGGGTCAGTTGTATTGTTTTTGCTTTTCTCTCTGTCCATGACATATTGCAATGTGTGTCACATGTTCTGTAGATAAGGAGACATAAAATTCTGTCTTTGTGTCTCAGTTTCAGCTTCAGAGGAGATTGGATGTCCATCCCTCAGATGGGCCCATGGGAACTGGAGAAGAGAATTTTCTGTATCTTACATATGTATTCATTAATTTAGGGCAGGTCACACTGAAGATCCCCTCTGAATTTGGAAGTAATCCCACTAGCTCTTTTCATGAAATGTGTTAACATACAATTAGACAGGAGTTAAGCCCTTTTATTTAAATCAGGATAGATCACAGTGTATCTGTTCTGAATGTGGTTCACATTTCTGGTTGCTATCCTAGAATAGAACAACTAAAACGAGCAGTATGTGAAATACAGGGTGAAAAGTTTAGTAATGCCCAGCTTAGAAAGATGAAAGGTCAAGGCATATACCTATGTCTTTTAAAATTAGAAACCAGTGTACCAAATTCCAAGAAATTAAACTAAGGTTATCTCATGAAGCTAAAAAAGTTAGAGGAGAAAAGTAAAACGTAACTGTGCACATTAGTGTAACATTATGAAATTTGCCCCAAAGGTGAATAACTTTAGATGATAATTCTATAGTGTTATAGTATAATTACTTTAAGGGACCTAAGCATAGTTTGAAGTACACATTACTATTTGTAGGAGAATGTCAAAGAAGCTTACTCTGCTTCCCATAACTCTATTGATGTTGTACTGTCAAAGACAGACTGTCAGATCGGAATCATCTTCATTTTGACTCTGAGTACAATTTCTATGGCTTTGTGATTTTAGTGAGACCCTATTATATTCCATAACCATTTCAGTTTTACCATCAACATATGAACTGGGCCATGTCTGAAGCTCTTGTAGGCGAGTCTCCTGTGTTTGGAACGCTTTAAGCTGAGATTAGAGATGGACACAGACCTCAGGGTTGTTTCTTTTTGTCCTTGTTGTTTTGTTCTCTAACGGTGGAGAAGTACATAAACATTAGTTAAGCTGAAACTTTCTTTTTAAAAGGCTAATAGTTTTATTTACTTCACAGACTACTAAGTGATAAATGCCAACACAATGTCAGTTTTATAGTAAGTTACAGGAAGTAATTGTCTATAATTGCTAAATAATAAGACTTACAGGTAAGTAAAGAAATTTAATCCCATGTTCTTTGGAGCGTGCTTATTATTTTGTTCAAAGTTTATTAAACTGCAAGGATATTTTAATTCTGCCTTTTATAATTTATAAGCTGAGATTCTGATAGTTTAAAAAAAACTTTATAACTTTACCAGATGCTGTCCACTAATTTTTAATTATTTTTATGAAATAAGAGACATTTTCTAAAATTTCATGTCAAATTCTTCCAAAAATATCCAGTTCATATTCACTGTAATCATTGTCCTAGGATAGCAATTACAATTATGTAGAGGTAAATTGAAACAGCTTCATTTTGACTATTAACTGAGGAGTTATTCACAAGAATAGAAAAAATGTGCAAGAACTTTTTAAAAAAGCCATTTAAAGGGTAACTACAGGTGATAAGTCTATGAGCTTAGTTTTAATTCTTACATAAATAAAAACTGTTGGATTTCTCTACTGGGTACATACTGGGTCTGTCTGGAAAAAGTCCAGCCATTGTTAATTAATATATGAGAATGGTTTGTGCAACATCAATGTAGCCTGGCAGCCAAGGAAAGTGAATTGGATGACAACGTGCATGCATAAACAATGAAAACTTCACTGTACTAGTCAGTGGGGGTAGTAGATGCCACTGAGTGAGCGAGTGTATTGTGTGTCCGTCACATTCAAAATGACTGAGCAAGTAGAGCAATGAGACTGCATCAAATTTTGCATTAAGCTTGATCATTCCTCTGCGGAAACTATTTGGATGATTCAGAAGTCTTTCAAGGGTGATGCAATGAGTGCAGCACAAATCAAAGTGTGGCACAAACTGTTCAAAGAAAGTTGATAATCTGTTGACTGATCCACATTCTGGAAGGCCTGCAACAAGCAGAACACTTGAGAATGTTGAATGTTTATGGGCTGCGATCAGCAAAGATTGGTGCAAAAGTGAGAGAACTAGAAGCTGATCTGGGGATTCCAAAAACTACTTTGTCTGAGATTTTGACGCAGATCTTGGCATGAAACGTGTCGTGGCAAAATTTGTTCTGTGGCTTCTGCTACCAGAGCAGAAGGAACATCATGATGCAGTTGCTAATGACTTGATTCAGACCACTACCAATTAACCAGATTTCCTCAAAAAGGCCATAACTGGAGATGAATTGTGGGTATGTGGCTATGAGTAAGATCTGGAAACAAAGGCCCAGTTGTCCCAGTGGAAGTCATCTGGTTCTCCATACCAGAAGAAGGCATGGTAAAGTCACAGCAAGATCAAGACCATGTTAACTGTGTTTTTTGATTGTGAAGGTGCTGTCCATCACAAGTATGCCCCTCTAGGCCAAACAATTAATAAAAAGTACTACCTCAATGTTCTTCATTGGTCGGGAGATGCAATACAATGAAAACAGCCACAGCTATGGGTAGCTAGTCATTGTCAGCTTCATCACGACAGTGTGCCCGCTCACACATCATGTCTCGTGCAGAGTTTTTTGGTGAAACATCCAATCATCCAGATGACTCAGCCCTACTACAGCCCAGATTTGGTACCCTGCAACTTCTGGCTTTTCCCAAAACTAAAATCACCTTTGCAAGGGAAGAGATTTCAGACCATCGATTAGATTCAAGAAAATAAGATGAGGTTGCTGATTGCGATTCCAACAGAGGATTTTGCAGAGTGTTTTTGAACAGTGGAAAAGAAGCCGGGAAAACTATGTGAGGTCACAAGGTGCCTACATGGAAGGTGCCTGAGGCATCATTGTCCTGTGTACAATGTTTCTTCTATCTTGTATTTTCTTCAATAAATTGTCTCTTTTTCATAGTGTGTGGCTGGATACTTTCTGGGTAGATCTTCATATAGGTATATTATTTAGGATGAACTTGGCTGTGGGTAACAGAAGATAATTCAAATATCTTAAATAAGCAGAAGGGTGTCATCAGGAGTCCAGCCTCTTCTCTTTCTCTCTCTATCTCTCTTTATTTTGTATTGCACTCCTCAAAGATTTAATTTTATTTTCTCAGTCTTGCCCCTACATGGTCTTGAGCTGGCTGCAGAAGCAGTAAGCTTCACACAATGTTTAGGCTTGCCAAGGGTAAAGCACTTATATTTGCATCTTGTTTTAAGAGCGATGAAAAGTTTCCTGAAAACCACCCAGAAAGTTTTCCTGCACATCTCCTTTTCCAAAATTGTGATCTCTGACCTTTCATAAACCAGTCTCTGTCTGGGCGAAGATGCAGATGGAAACTCAGAGACAGGCAGTGGGAGTGCTGCAGCTGTCGTTTTGAATATCATGTCTCCATTGCCCAAGCCAGCCCCTCACATGTAGTAGTATTTCAGTAGCTATCTGTTAAATCAGTAAATGAATCGACTGTGTTGATCTGTCATCCTCCAATAATGAGGTGTACTTGTGGCTATGTAAATTAAGTTCAGACCTTCATGTCCCATACCATCTCCTTTTAGCCATTCTTATTAAAAATTCTTCTGAAATGTAACATACACTTTTTTTGGTGTCACTCAGGGCCATTTAACGCTGTCGTGGATCTTTTTGCCATGATGCTAATCTTCTGCACTGTCCGGTGTGGTAGCCACTGGCCTCCTCTGGTGACTGAGCCCTTGATGTAATTCTATTACATCAAGTGAAGTTGAGAAGTGAAGTTTTAATTCTATTTAAATATAATTAATTAAAATTTAAAGAGACTAAGTGGCTAGTGGCTATTGTATTGAACATCTCAGGTTTCACCCCATGATTGTCTGGGGGCTGTGCCCCTGGCGACCTCATCCCTCTGGAAAAAACACGTTCCCCTAACACACACAACCTGTATATGCTAAGATGTTTAATACTGACTTTTGTTCAACCTGGAAGACTTTTCAGGCTGACAGTTTTGTTCTCCTGCTCTTAGGTCAGTGGCAGTAACCAAGGGACATTGTGCTGAGGGCAGAGAATATGGGAATCTATAGAGATGGGCACAAACAGTAGGAAAAGTACCAATTTTTGCTAGCATTAGGTGGGAAAATACAAAAAAAACAAGGCTAATAAACTAATAACTGATTTAATAATGTGAATATTTGATTTTATATAGATTTATGTATGGAGAAGTCAGAGATATATACATATATATACACAAAGTTTATAAATATTTTACAAAACTTGTCATGGGAAACAGTATTAATATTTGGCATATGGAAGAATAAACTTCAGTAATTTGGAAAGTATATTCCATTCTTAAGCGTTACCAAACAATCAAGATGTGTACTGGACATGCATGTTCGTATACAAAGAGAACACATGTTTGCGCACGTGCAAACACTCAGATATTGTGTAGATAGATAAGAGGATATTTAGTCCAGTTTGGTAATAGCAAAACAATCTAGCTCTTTAGAGTTTTTCTTATTTACAGCAAAGATTATCAATATTACCATTTTGTTAAGGGTAATTTATCTTCCTTTTCACTTTCAAATCATATGGAAAAGTCATTTGTGTCATGAACTAATTAATTGCTCTTTTCCAACTGAGCCAGTACCTGTGTAGTGCTAGAAAGAAAAAGTAAAGGAAAATTATTCAATTAACTGAGGAATTAATTTTTAAAAACTGTTTAGATAAACCTTTACAGTAATAACTGGAAATACTTTATGTTATGTCCTGTCTTTTTTCAAAAGCCTACTTATTGTTATAACATTTTTGTACCCTGTGACTTAATGTGCTTATATTAAGGGAATTTAAACCAAACACTGTTATAATTTTTTTTAAAAAAACCTGACTGGTAAATTTAAATCATGTATGCTAAATACAGCTATTCAGTATCAGATAAGAAAATAAAAGATAAATAGTTAGCATATAATGCTTTAGAAACTTGGTAGCTGAAGTCTTTATGTCTTTAAATGGAAGGAACTCAATATATTTCCCAAAGCCAGTTGAGGCTGCGGCACAGCCTGCTTGAGCACCGGTGAGCGTCTCATGTTATAGGTATAGGCTGCAGAACCAGCCAGTTTTCCTGCCACTGGCTTCTGCCACCAGGTGTCATGCTAGCATTTTAACTGAAGCTTAATGCACTTAACTAAATCTTCCTGAGCTGGTCCATTGTGACTGTACTAAATTTGTATGAAGTGGGTGTATACTGGAATATTAGCGAGTCAAGGGAAGAAGCTATGAGTCAAACAGTTGACTGGTGTGCATTTCTCCTTTGCCCTGTACCAAGTCCCCTTGCCTGGCCTCGTTTCCATCTCCCACAACACACTTAGAGTGAAGTGTGTATTTGTGGTCATGTGCTCTACAATCAAACAAAAAGCTTACAAGGCACTGATATTAAGTCAGTATATTACACACACACACACACACACACACACACACACACACACTCAAAAGGGGATTTTAAGCCAGCTTTGATCACCATGGGAGATTTAGTGTACATTAATGAGTTGATAGCATCAGTTCAATAGCCTGTAGACCACCTGAGTCAAGGTAGAGAACCAGGCATGCCGCTACAGTTTCTGGATACACTGTGTACTTGTGCGGGTGGATTTTGGAGGTGGCCCAGCACTCGCACACCTGTCCCAGAACACCTCATGGCAGCCTTCCTAAAAACAAATTACTCCAGATATCTTGGCCAACTTTCTAGGCCAAAAGCCTTGACTAATGCAAAGCCTCACTTCTTATATGGAAGTTTGTCTACCTGTCTACCCTATTAAAATATAAACACACTGAAGTCTTTTCCCAGAAGGAATTACAAGAAGCATTTCTGTACACAAAACTAGACCCCTTTGGGACATTTTGCTGATGTCCTGTCCACTATACCAACAGTTGGTGTACTTTAAAAGTTTGTCCCATAGCTTCAGAGAAGATAATGAAAAAAGAAAATAGTACATAAATGCAGTGTCTCCTGTTTGTCAAGGAGGCATTGATAAGTGAGGCAGTGCATGCAAAGTACATGGCAAAGCAGCAAACACGTTATTCATTCATGTTTGAATAATTCTTAGACAAAACAACCCTACTGAGGATGAGAGTGGACTAAAAGGCTTAAATGAAAAAAATTACTATGTGCTGCACATTTAAGTTTTAAAAGACAGGAAATGTTTTTAAAATATGTATATATTTGACATTTAGAAACTTGGCATTAAAGGAAAGTTACATGAATTGCAAGACAAAAGATACGTGGGTTAGTGCTGAGCTTCTAGTCTTCCCCATGAAGTAATGTAAATGGGTGAATGCAAATATACTTGAGGAAAATAAGAATAGTTTTCTCGCCCACTTAGAAATGTAAATGTTGAAAGTCATACTAGGGGAGAAGAACACATTTTGTGCCTGGTTTTAGCACCCAGTAGCATAAAGTTGTTTTTAAAATTTATCATCACCACTGTTGTAATTACATAGCTAGTCTTAGTGTATAAAAACAGGCAATTACTGAACCTGAGTTTTGGGAGTGCCATTCACAATTTTATGCCTGACAAATCCTATTCACCTCCCTGATTATATCTATTTATCCAAGGCACCTGGTCTTATAAAATTAGATTGGAATATGATTCCTTTCCTAAACAGTAAAACTTGTCTAATGGAAACATGGAACACCAAATGCTAATGAAATTATTAATCTGCTTCATTTGTGATTTCTTTTTAGTAGGGAAAGGAGTATGCAGCTACTTGAAAATTAAAGTTACCCTTTGGGCTTAATTGATAAGTGTAAAGATTTTTATATGTCATGCAAAATGGAGCAAATTAAAATTGCAGCATAATTGTTCCCAGAGATAGTGTGCTGTGCAGCATGCACAGGCTTACAGACCTTATGCACTTAACTGTCCCGACACTGTTCCCTGTGCTGCTGTTTGTTCACGGATTATAAAACCACACATGGCCTTTTCTGTTCCTACAGGTCTCTGCCTGGCTGTTCTTTCCCATGTCTTCTGTGCCAGGTGTTCCATGTTTGCAGCTAAACTCCTGACTCACATGATGGCGGCCAGCTTAGGTACACAGGTAGGAGAGCTCTGGAATGTCCAGCTTTGATGAGATGTTCATGTTTCCTCTTCTGTAATCCTTGAACTGAATGTGTAAGTAAAGAGTTATCTCAAATTAAGTCGAAATATGCATGTGTAGTGTTGTAGTGGAGGAGAATGGGGGAAGGAGGGTGGTAAACGGAAATGATAGCATCAGGCCTAAAAAGTGTATTTGTGAACTTTCTGCAGAAAAGTGCTTTAATATAATTGCTTACAAGAAAATAGCAGCGGCTTATCACAAAGCATTGTATTGTCAACTTATATTTGCAACATTTTATTACTAATATGTATACATAGTAAAATTAGCACATTTTATTTAATCTGAATGAAATTTACTATTACAAATTATTTATATGGAGGACATGAAGATGATACATACTTAAAGGTATCTGGATAGTATATTTTGCTTCATTTAAAATTATAGAATAAAATTTGGTAGAACAGTCTATTTTTGAATAATCAGGTGTCTCTGGGAAAAGAAATAGTGTGCAAAACATTGAGTCATTCATTAGCATGCAGTTTAAAGCATACGGTTTGAAGCACAGAAGGCAGTTGGAAAGATTAAAAAAGGCCTTTTCTGTCTGTGGGGTACTCACAGTCTGGAAAGTCGATGTCCGTATACAACTTACAGTTCAGTGTGATAGTGTAGACATAGACTACGTGCAAATTAGTCTGTGGATGTAGATGACAAGTTAAGTCGTTTTCTGCTAAAAGTCAAGGAGGTCTTCATAAAGAGGTGCTGTTTGAGTAGGTTCAGTTTGTTAGTAAAGGGAAAGATGGGCATAGATGTTTATAACAGCAAAGGGGAAATGGCATAGTAACTTGTACTTTTAGGCTGTAATTACAGCACCAGACAGTAAAAATACACTGTATTATTCAGAGAACTGTGTACTTTACTTTTTTTTGGTAAAATTAAAGTTCTTCTTATCTGGGTGGGTGGGACACTTCTAGAGTGTAGAAAATCCTGCCGCTTGATTGGATGCTGGTTATATGCATGTGGTCAATTTAGGTAAATTTATTGTGCTGTACACTTATGATTGGCATGCTGTTTTATAGTGCATTTTATTGAACTCCAACAGAACTTTAAAAAATACTAGTGGAGGAGCTTAAATATAAAATAGAAAATTATCTGGAACATTGCACTTCCATTTCCTATTTTTTCTTTTGACCTGTGAGTGAAGATGGCATGTGTAATTTTCATAACTATTTTTTGGGGGAAAAATAAGTGCTGGATTCCAAGCAGAGGATCCAGATTGCTTTCTTAAAGTTACTCATGAACTATGGGCGGTAACAGCTGTTACCGAAGGGGGGCTTACAATGAACTTGACAAGACTATTTATATTGCCTCAGTAACTATCTTAGCTGTCTGATCTTGCCTTTGCTTCTTGTATGTAAGATCTTAGAAAACCCGCCTTCCATAATTAGAGTTTACTTGGCTGTATTCACCACCCACTCTGGTGATTTTTTGGCAGCTGAATTTGTACAAGTCTTAATTATAGAACCCTAGAATTATAGGCAACTCTTCAGTGTCCTAGCAGACAAATTTGCTCATGTCTAGGGACATGAAAGAAGGATTCAGGATTTATATGTTAGGACATTGCCTTCTAATTCACATTGTACTTTGAATTCATTTTGGAGAAGACGGCTAGTCAAATTCAGATTTCTTAGTATATTTTTAAAATGGATGAAGCAGTGTGGCATGAGAAGTCCTATAATTTATGACTTGTGACATGAAATACATTAAAAATAATCTTCATAGTTTATTTTTTGGCAGGGAGAATTGGTGTATTATTGATTGAAAAGCACTGTTTCCTCAAAACAGTGTACCTCTCTACTTCAATTTTTAAAACACCCTTTAAATTAAAAAGAATAATCATCGCCCTTAAAACTGTTTAGCAAAGGCTTTCTTAAAATTCTTAGACTCTCCAGAAAAAGAAATGAAGCCAAATGCAGGAACTTGGGCCCACCCTCTCTGAATATTAAAATTATGTTTGTATATCCAGTTACAGAATCTTACCAGCAGGGGTATTCCAGTTCTAGCCAAGGATCCCTGAGTTGGGATTCTCCGTCATTGTTATGTTGACATCTGTAGATTTTAAGTTTCCTCTAGAGAGGTCTTCAAAAACATAGCTTTGGTCTCTGATTTTTTGGCTGAGAGAGTTAAACTTCTCTAGCTGACCAAGAATATTTGAGTTGTGAATTCTCTGCAGACAGGCCTGCCAAGGCCATTTGGTTTCAAATCTTTACTGCTGACACAGGACTAAGTTGAATGGCTTTTGTGGGAAAAGGAAGAATGGAAATGTGATAGTCTCTGACTTTCTTTTGAAGCAGTGTTGGTCTCTGGGAGTCAGTGGTGAGGCCATCAGAAGTCAGGAAAATGTGCTCCTCTGGCTGTAATTCTCTACTTCTAGAAATGTGTATGTGATATATATATCCATAATAATTTATTATAAAAGTTATTATATATGTCCATAAATAGGGAAATATAGATAAGAATCTGAAGATTATCGCTGCTTTACAAATCAAAAATTTTCAGTCTGAAGTTTTTCTAGTATCTTTGAGAATCATTGACTATAAATTGCCAGTAGGTGGCAGTAGAAGATTTTTCTTTTTGCACAAGTGGTTTCAGTCTTGTTAGCAAAGATGGAGTTCAGTAGAAAACAAGCTGTTTTCACAGTACTTCTTTGACTGACAAAAGAGTATTCTCCTGCAACATAGTAACTGCATATTTGTGACTTCCTTCCTTTCTCTTTTTAGCCCCTTCAGAATTGAACTAATGAATCTATAAGGCACTATAAGAAAACCTGTAGATCCCTGGCCTGGGATATATCTCTTATCATTTATCATTTATAGTTAAATTCAGGGCAGAAGATTTATTTTCATTATATTCAGGTTGTTATGGGCTTGAAGAAGTGTGTTATAGAAAAGCAGGTTTATCAATTGCCACAGCTAGAAGTTTGAGATAAGCTCTGTATTTTCAGAGATGTTTATTTAAAAAGTATATATTTTTCTCCAGTGTCAAGTTCATATTCCTTACTTATCTAAGAGAAAATGGTTAAGTGGCAAGAAATTGTGAGACCATTTGCTTCAACTATGAAGTGAAGAACAGCAAACAAATTTTCATGGCATTGGGAGATGTTTCTCGGAAAAACATCTAATTATATCTTTGGAATTTTTATCTTAGAATCACATTGCCAGCCCATGTGTGCCTGATAAGACTGGTAAACAACTGGGACAAAGGACAAGTTTGCAGTTCAGGGTTCTCAGTTCTGGGGGGTTCTATTAGGAAAAGCAATTCTCCAAATCTAAAAAAAGAACAGAAGTTTCCTCATAGAAAACATGATGATAAGATAGAACTGTATTTACTCTGATTAATAAACTTAACTAGGGTGGAATGTTTGTTTTGTTTTGTTTTTCCTCTGTCTCTGATTGTAGGGCTTAAGCACATTTTCTGAAACTGAAGAGCAAATATGTGTAGACAAATGTATATTAAAATGATTAAATTTACCAGCCAGCCTACACATCACCAGAAGACACTGAATATCTGTGAATTTGAAATACTTAAATATACATTTTGGGCAGCTACTGGCTGTGCAGGAGTTCCAGCTGTGGGGGCCCTTCACTCTGCGAAGGGGCAGGGAATGGCCTTAAAATTCAGACAGCTGTTTTCAGGAATTCAGCACAAATTGGGCCGTTGGTATCTTGTCCACTTTCCTCATTTTGCAATATTTTGGTATGTCATTTGCAACGTCATTTTGTTTCCCAGGTAGGATCCTTCTCAGATACTCCTGCCAGTAGATTCTGCTTTAATCTGCAGTTGTGTCATGCTGGCTGTGAATATCTAGCATTTTTGAGACTCTCTGAGAATCACTGACAGCACGTGACTGAAGCCAGAAGCTATGTGTGACCTCCCAAACTGGCTCTTTCTGGTTTCTCTCCCTGCAGCTTGCACTGTCTTGTTGAGACTGCCAATTCCAGAAAATCGTTGTGTGTGTGGGGTTGGAAAACATGTATCTATCTAATAAACATTTTTATGGATTGAAGCAGCGTAAGATGGAAATTAGAAAATGTCCATTAATCAGAAGACTTGTCATTAGTTGGAAGTTTGGTTAATCACTTTTTAACCTGAGTATCCTCTATTATTTCTGCTTTAGTTACTTAAAAAAAAGTATTTAAGTACAAGGATCAGAATTGGATCTTGCCTTGAGGATTGGGAACTTGAACAGCCCAAAGGGTCATTTACTCAGCAGAACACCTGTGAGGGTGTGTTAGTGCAGGTTTAAGTGGGTTAGGATCCAACTTGCTAAGACAGTAGGTTAGCTGTGCTCTGACTAAGCACATCTCTGGTCGTTGCTGCCGCCACTGCTGCTGGTGCTGTTGTTATTATTACTAAACCACACAATTGCACTATTTTCCTTGCTATGAAAATTAAGAAATTACATTAATTAAATTTTTACTTTCATTTAAAGTATCATTGCCTTTGAAATTACTTAACAAACATTTATCTTTCCTTCTTGAAGCGAAGTTCCTCCCACTCTCAGGTTACCAAGAAAAGGAAAGGTCCTTAGGCAAGTGAACTGATGTTGGACTCGGAGTACAGACTGGGCTTTATTTGGTCTTACAGCATTTCACAGTGTTCAGAACTTCTCAGTATTGTTTTGGGCATAAAATAAACCACGAGAAAGTATTATGAGCCACCCCTCCCCCACAATTCTTTCTTTCTTATAAAGAGCTGTAAGTTCCAGAACTTAATGGGATCCAGTATGTAAGGCTTTATTTTATTTTTTGTACAAAACATCTGAGGTACGTAATTGTCTCTTTTCTTCATGTAAAGATTAACTTGGTGAAAATGAATAAAGAGCCTTCTGCGAACACATGTGAATATGCATTTAAGTTGAGCTCATTAAGCTGTTTGACTGTAGGTATGCTCATCGACATAGCCAAAGTGTTATCACATTCATGACTCTGAAGGCCCATTCAACCATCCGGTAATGAAATTAAAACAAAAACTTGAGCAAACCTTTCTTCTCCCACATGAGGATCGTCACTCATCCAAGAACGCAGCCCGTTTCACCTCATCAACTACGTGCACAACTTGGAGATTGTGCAATGGGAAATACCAAGCCAGATAAGCACCCATGAAGTATGTAAATGACAGTCCAAAACAGCAGCCTCATGATAAGGACCAGGTGTTCTGTGACCAGATGATGACCTCTATTTCTTTCACACACGGTGTGGTACTACCTAAGCTGTGGATGGCGGCCTCAGCTTGAAAAGGTTCCATGGTATCTGAGCTGGTTGCTGAAGAATGTATAAGATTTGAAAACTTAGAATGTGGCATATTCTGAGCAGGGAAAAGTACAAGCATAAAAGCAGGGATGGCATAGTGGACCTGGGGAGTTGCACTTAGGTAAGGCCCACACATGTGCATAAACAGGTGTGCCAGCTCCCCGTGAGGCAGTTGCATATTGCCTGAGAACCTTGAGGAGTCACTGATGGAGTAAACCCAAAAAGGCACAATATGAAAGGAGTGTTTTTAAGGCTTAATCTGGCAGTTAGGGATTAAATGAAAATGGATTAAAGTAAATGCGAGGCCAGAATTAGGGAGATCAGTTTAGAGAGGCAGGCAAGGCAGCTTTCATCATCACTTGGTTGTTGTGGGCTGTTAGCCTGGACGATGGTGGTGGCGATGAGGATTCAAAGGAAGGAATGAGAACTAATAAACCTGTTTGCTTTGAAAAACTTTTGCAGTTTCCTTCTTTCTTGAAAGCAATCAAAAGGCCACATTGAGAGTTTTATTTAATAAAGATTAATATAATAATCACTAAGCATTATATGAGGTAGCTTCTAATAATCCTATTTTACAGATGAGGAAATTAAGGCACAAAGAGTTTAAGTTACTTGCCCTGGGTCACAGGGTGGAAGTGACAGAACCGGTTTTGAACATAAGCAGTCAGGCTCCCGGCCTTGTCTTTAACCACAATGCTGTACGGCCTCATAAAGCAAGGACTTGATGAGACTTACTCTGCCACTAACGGAGGAAGATGATTTTACAGTGACTGTGAAACCCATGGTTTCATTTGACCTAAATAGAAAAGGCTGAAAGTTTTCGTAGCTGGAGAGGGAGACGTGCAGTTTTGGGCATCAGGGATTTAAAGTTTCTAAAGCACATTTAAGCTAGTGATTTAGATGTTAGTTACATAAACCTGAAGATCCTGACCCTGTAAAATAGACCCTTTGAAACAAGTTGTGTAGAGAACCTGTGGCATAGAATACTCACAGGTACTGTCATCAGGTGCTTGCTTTATGGCAATGAACTAAGTGATTTATATGCCTTGCTTTCTTTACTCCTTATAACAACTACAGATGAAGTGGATACTGTTATCATTCCTATTTTACAAATAGAAGAAAAGTGAGACTATGAGACATTCATTTACTGGCCCTAATCTTGAAAGATAGAATATTGCAGCCAGAAGAAAGATTTGAATCCAAAACCTACATGTTTAAAACACTGCCATGTGGAATGAGAAGGATCAGTAGAAGTGAATAATTGAAGAACAGTTAAAAGGTTTTCAGGCTGAGGAAGAAAAATGATTTCAAATGGAAGGATTTAGCATCAATGAGAGATGAGTCCTCCCATTTGGCAAGAACAAGGTCACTGGAAACCTTGGAGAAGGAGGATGAAAATTAGGCATAAAAGATTCAGGAGGAAATGGCCCAGGCTGTTTCGGACCACAACTGAGAAAACTTTGGCAGTGGGAGAAGGGGCCAGTGAGAGAACAGGCAGAAGGAAAACCGCTGGGTCTCTGATCATAAAAAGCTTGCCTGAAGGGAAGCCAAAACCTGGAGCCAAAGGGGCAGGTCTCCTCACTTTTTTTACTGAAAAGGTTTAGGAATTAGTAAATTTCTCTTTGGCCCGTGTTTTTATTTATGTGCTTTGATAGCTTTCACATTTTTTATGCCTAAGGCAAGCGGCGCTCTGCTAGTGTGCCTCACCCTCTCGTGCCATGCGTAGGAGAAGATTAGCTCTAGTTTGAGCGCCCCCCCTTCTTAAATCCAAATTTCTTTGATGACCATACATTTTTTGGTATTATTATTATTGAATTTCTTATGAACTTACAATCAGTCATGAAGTAAATCTGTAGCTAGTGATTATCAAATAATTGGGTAATTCCCTCTATGTCCAAAAATATTACGATGGACATAAGTATTTGTTTTGAGGAATTAAGGCAAGAATGGTGTTCAAAATGGAGTGAAACTTGAATATTGATCCAAATATTGAATTTCAGAAGAAATCGTGAATTTTATTTTTGCTTTCATAAGTATACATTTTCTTTATATATCAAATTTTTTATTCTTAAAATCTTTTAATAATGAAATCCAGCTCTTTTTTTTTTAAAACAAGCTTTCAAAGTTGAGCTCAACATGGACTGTTCTCACTAAATTGAAAGTAAGTGAACACAGAAGATACGAAAATAGTATCATGGTCACACTACTGGGAAATTCAGACTTTCCCAAGTGCTGAAGTAGCAGAGCAACAGAAAGAGTGAGTAATATTCTGAATGAGGCTACAGTGACATTATCGTGTTTGCAACATGGCTTTGTTACCAGGAACATTTGTGAAGCAAATCCAGGCTTTACCAGAAAATACCAGTTTGGAATCTTTTATTACAGCCTCAGAAACATAAACCATCCTTGACTTTTCAAAAACTTCTTTGATGTCCCTAAGTAGGGAAAATCAGCATGTGAAAAAAATTGTTTTTATGAATATTTAATGATAGCTCTGAAGAACTTTACACAAGAAATGTAGACTGCAGGGGGAGAGTCCCAGGTTTTGGAATTAGAAGGACAAATCGGGTAATATCCTTGAGCTCCCTGGGAAAAATCATTGGAAAAAATATTAAGAACGCCTGCCTTGGAGTGTTGCTGAGAGGATAATAGATCACGTTTAAAAAGCTGAAAACAGGCCTAGGGGGAGAGGGGGTAAAGGAGGATCTGAAGGATGATTCCTGCTGCTGTGAGGAAATGCAGAGGCCCCTTGGGCTCTGCTCTGAGGCAGACGCTTCCTACTGTCTTCTGGAGAGAGCCTGGGTCTTGGTTCTTGAGGTTTTCTGGAATCAACTGCAAGAGCAGTGACAGTTTTTCATCCGCACCTTTTTAAAATAATACGCCTGGTACCATGCCTCTCTCACTTTACTGTCCCAGGAAGGCTTTAATGTCTGTCTGCATTTTCTGAGACACCATATTAATTTTTCTTTGTTTATATTTTTCAAAGGAGATTTCCCCCAATCTTGAGTATTTTTTAAGTTTGTGTTTTTATTGCTTTTGTTGAATGTTAGAACTTAATTACTGGAAATATACATACATATAGAAATTTATACCTATTTATATATATCTATTTCTATATACACCTATATTTATATATATAACAGGGTGGGGCAAAAGAAGGCTTACATTTGTGAGTATATGAAATACAGTTTATTGTTTTATTTATTAATTATTGTATTATTTTTCATATGAACTGTAAACCTACTTTTGCCCCACACTGTATATATCTATTTTTTAAATGTTACAAAGAGGGGAAGAGAAAAAGAAAAGATTTGTTTTTCCACTTATTTTTGCATTCATTGGTTGGTTTATGTATGTGCCCTGACCAGGGGTCAAGCCCACAACCGTGGCATATTGGGATGACACTCTCTCCAGCTAAGCTACCTAGCCGGGACCCATGCTTATATTTTAAAAAGCTATCTGTATATATATGTACAGATATATGAATGTATGTGTATACATGGTGTGAGCTTGTGCATGTCTATACATTTGAAATTTGAAATAGGCATACTCATGTATTTTAGAAGCACAGAGACATTTAATGAAACAGCAGTACTGCTAGAGACTACCATAAGTACCTGATGTGCATAATTCCATGTGATCTTACAACATGCTGAGGAAGTCGGTAATCAATCATTATTGCCTCCATATTGCACATGAGAAATCTGAGACTCCAAAGGGTTGTGTTAGTTGCCCACATGTAGTAGCCTGTTGACCCCAAAGCCTTCATCTCCCTTTCCACCTCTCCACAAAGGACACCCCACAACCTCCCAATGGCAACTCTTCCCCCTACTTCCATGGATCATAACTGCAAGGTCTCTGAGAGACCGTTTTTTAAAAACAACTTTGCTGTGATATAATTTACACAGCATACATTTCACCCATTTAAAGCATAGGATTTGATGGCTTTTAGTAAATATACACACAGAGTTGTGTACCCATCATAGTTAATTTTACGTATTTATCTTTTCTAGCTTTATTGAGGAATGGTTAACATTTACTACAGTGCAAATCATGTTAGCAGGCCTCTCTTCTGTCTCTTTTTTAGCTCTCTGGCATCTTGCTTCCTTCTGGGAATCTTTTCAAGGAGTGGCTCTTACAAAATTGGATTTTATGTTTCCATATACATCTGTAAGTCCCAAGAAGCTGTGTCTTTGAGTTGTAAATGCTTGCCTTACCAACACAGTGTACCTTAGTGCAACTTTTAGTTGCCTATTGCCTAGCTCAGCTTCAGTTTCTGAGCAGAGACTATTTTTTTATATCATACTCAATGCCAAAGGTATATGAGGGCCAAAATAACAACAGTTAAAGAAGCGAAGCAGCCTTCCCTACAGACTGGTAGCTGTGTGCAGTCTAGAGCCACCTTCCTGGCAGAGCCCATCTGGAGCCCGTCCCCCTGGAACATACACTCTGTGTTCTGCCAGGGGTGGGGAGGAACTTGGTTTCAGGCTCTGTGTTTTGGTGATGAGGCTGAATGTTATTGCCAAATTGAAATATTTGCATGTCACATATCAACAAGCAAGTGCATTCTGTGGCCAAATTTTATCTGCAGAAGATGGCATGTGCAAGGGATTTTACGGCATTTGGTGTGGAAACTGGGCGATTCCTTAACAACCCCAGACCTCACTTCCAAACTCCACCCTGACCCAACTTACACCTTTGCCCCTCTGGGACACAGAAAGCCAAGTTAAAGGAAAGTCAACCTCCGAGTTCCTGGTCACACTTTTGCATATTTTAAAGCTTTTTAGTATGGATTTCCTTTTAAAATATGCATTGAGTTAACCATATTTGGAAATTAAATGCATTTTAGCTCTCTGTATCCCAGCTGTGTCCCCTCCTATCCATTTTTACTGTTACTGTGTTTGTCTAAACCATCTGCCTTCTATGACAGCCTCCAGACCTGTCCCTATGGTTTGACTCTTGCCCCTTTCTTTTTAATCTGTTACCTTTTCAAGCAACCAGAGCAGACCTTTTACAGACTAAATCAACTGGAGTCATTCTTTCACCTAATGCCCTTCAGTCACTTCCTTTGGCACATAAAGAGGAACTTCTGACCTCCCTCCAGCTTATCCTTGAGGATTGTCCCTTTCTACTCTGACCTCACCTCCTACCATCTTCGCCTGTTCATCCAGCACCAGCCACAGAGGACGCTTTTCATTTCCTTAAACCTGCCTAAGCCTGGAAAGTTCTGCACCAGTGTTTCTTCTCATTTCTATATCCATTCATCCTTTATTCACACTCTGCTCACATATTATCACCCTTGAAGAGCCTCCCAAGTAGCCCCCCTACCCTACAATATCACATCATGGTTATATGAGGGGGGACCAAAAGAAAAACCCGGAATTATCTTCTGGAGGGTGGGCCCTTGTAGTACTTTACAAGTACTACAGGTACTTGTAGTGTTCCTGTAAACACTGAGTGAGTGTAAAGTGAGTGTTCTAGGAACCCATCTGTGTCAGTGTACCAGCTGGGGTTGTTGTGAGAAGCTGCACTCAGCTTCAGCAAAAATATTTTTTTTGAAGACTCAATGCATTTGCCCATTTCATGATGAGTGAGTAACAATCACACCTGCCCACACTGCCCTGAGTGTTCAGCAGTTTTTGACCAAAAACGGCATGACCCCTGTGCCCTGCCTTCCCCCATTCACCAGATCTTGCCCCGAGTGACTTTTTTATTTTGTTTCTCCTGAATGAAAAGAGTTTTGCTGATGTGGAAGAGGTGAAACAAAAAATGCAGAACCACTAAAAGGCATTTCAAAAACTTATGAGCAATAGAAAAAAGTCTCGATAGGTGTACCAAATAGAGAGTACTTTGAAGGTGACTGAAGTTTAAACATGTAAGAATAAATACAGTATCTTATAAGTAAATTCTATTTTGGGGGTCCTCCCTCATATTTGTATCATGTCATATATCAATATCTGAAATCTCTTGTTCATTTATTATATTCTGTCCCCTTCTTTACTCCTTACTTCTCACCTCCTAGAATGTAAACTCAATTATATCAGGAATTGCTTGTTTTGTTCGTTTCTGTGTTTCTATCCTTCATAAAAAGCTTTTTGGCATATATTAGATTTTTAATAAAAACCGGTTAAAATAGCGAGAAAAACAGTGAGGTGAAAGAAAATTGTAGGCTTGCTCCTAAAGAAATTTTCAGCAGTTTAAAACTCACCTGTTATCACTTTCTCAGGAAAATAAGCTCTCCTGTATTTTCAATTCCTTAAAGTAAAACTTCAGAAATATATTCACATCCTTAAAGAACTGTAATGTAGTGGTCTAGAACTTATAAACAAATTGCATGAGAAATCTTGGTTTATAATTTAAACACGTTTAATTCAGAATTAGCTTTTCCAGAAAAATAGTTATAAAGAAAAGTTACTATTTCAAGCCATCCCCCAAAGTCCATTTAATTCTTTAAAAAATATATTTTTTTAATGTTTATTGAGTTTTGAGAGAGAGGGAGAAACATTGATGTGAGAGAGAACCATCAACTGGTCGCCTCCTATGTGCACCCCGGCAGGGGACCGAGCCCACAGCTGCCCCATGTGCCCTGACTGGAGATTGAGCCCCCAGCCTTTTGATACATGGGCCGACGCACCAGCCAGCTGAGACTCACTGACCAGGGGCTCCATTTAACTCTTAATTGGGTTATTATGGGCCTTAATTGTACTTTGTAATTTTTCTTCATATTAAAACATTCCGAGTTCTAATTGGGAGCTTCCAAGAAAATCCTTGCTCCTCCCAGAGCCTCTGTTACATGGTTCTCCTTCCTTCAAAAGTCCAAAGACACAGACAACAAGGGTGAAAGGATGCTGGTGGTGGGTGGGGAGAGGTGAGGCGGACATCAGAGAGGTGAGAGGCAGACTCTGGAAACCAGCTTCCTGAGTTCCGGTTGATGCTTCTACAAGTGGGTTGGATAGCAAATGTGAAGGTTTCTGAAACTTATTGACATAGTGTGGGGATAGAGATTTGGCTCTTCAAGCAGCTTTACTAACTTCTTGTTGAGAAGTGAGGTTAGAGGTGAGATAATAACCATTGAAGTGTACAGAAAATGTTTTCTTCAGTAAACATTTCTGTAGGAATGTAGAACCCATTCGTGTTAGGATAAAGTATAGACACCCAAGATAGATAACTAATTTTGATAGCTAATTTTAATAGTTAACTATAAATGTCTATAGTCCCAAAGTGATCAATATGGCCATTAAAATAAAGATATAAATAACAAGGTTGTAATATTGATAATACATTGACATTAGGGCTTGTGTCCATGCATAATGAATAATCCATCCATGTTTAGGTTATGTGTATAATTATGATTAAAGTGCTGTTAGTTTCTCAGTTTATTATATCTGATACCTTTTAACCTATTATATCTGATACCTTATATCTGATATCTTTTAACCTATGAGTAGCTGAAAGCATTCATTACATTGACTGTTATTTTGAAAGCAACTGAGTTAATGAGATACAACAATCATAAAACCCTATTTTCTCCCCCCACCAGATATTTTAAAATAAAATTTCTGCATTTAGGGAGTGTATTTTTTGTATCTTGGAACTCTTGAGACAAAGAGTAAAAGTATTATATTTATTTGCATCTTTGTGTCTGCCTAGAGAAGTGTTCAGTAAGTATTTGTTTTAGATGGGTGATGTTAATATTTTAAATTATATAAGTAGAAGTGTATAGAGATTGCTCATATAGTTTCTTCACTCCACAGAAGCACTAAGGCTGGAGGAGTTTAAGAGATTAACCCAAGGAAGTCAGAGTAGCTGAACTGTCGCTGTTATAACTCAACATTACTCTGAACTCACTGGGTGTCTGTGAGACCCTATAAAAATGGCCTTATGTTATACAATCTACGCTTAAGCAACCTTCAACTATACAGATTAGGAATTGCTCTTTTGAAAATATTTGTCAGGGTTAATTATTGAAGACTTCTGTGAATATAGAAAAGTCAGATGAGGACAAGCAAGTCTGTCTTCCACCCCTGTTTTCAGTCTCAGAGCAGCAGAAAACTCTGCATATTCTCTAGGTAACAACAACAACAACAACAAAAAGACATCTTTTTCTGACATCTTGTGGGAGTATAATTTAAATGTATCTCTTTGTATATATAGCAGTCATTCATTATTCCCATTCTCCAAAGATTTAGCATCATGTGAAATATATCAGGCTTTTTGCTAGGAATTGCAGACACAAGGCTAAATGGGCGGACTTGGTTTGGACCCTTGAGCAATTTATGGTCTACTAGGAATGGGGTAAACATATGAATAAATGGATACAGTAGAGGTTATAGATATACGATAGCACTCTGTATAGCACACAATGGCAACAAAAAAGTGAGCTGTTAATTGTATGTAGGGTGAAGGGTGGGGTCGGGAAAACCTTTATAGAGATGAGAATGCTTAAGCTGTCTTGAAAGATGAGAAGTCTTTACCAGGTAGAATCTACATGTAATTAAAATACAGACATTAGTAAAGGCAGAGGAATGGACTATGTCTGGCAGGATTAGTGGTAAAAAAGCATGCTCTGCATTGAATTATATTCTGTTTATTTTGCAAGACTTCGGGGATGTTTTGCTGGTTAAAGGCCGATGATGAGAACTATTTCTGCTGCAGACCTGAAGAGATGGAGAATAGTCTCCAGATCTGAGTGGAACTGGCATTTGGGGAAGTAATAGAAAATAGAATTTTTATAGGTTTTTCTGGGATAAGAATTTGGGTGCCACAGATATATTCTCATGTCTTAAGAGCATTTTTCTTAGAAGTGTATTAAATAATCTAATCTGAAGAAGCCATTGTATCCGGTTCTATACTATAGCTCCTAAAAAAATCAGAAGCCTTTATTCTGCAACGTATCACTAAGGTTCCAGCTATTTTTGGAAGGGGTGGTTACTGATGCCGAGGTAATGCCTCTTATATGTTGAGGCATTCATTATGCATTTTATAAAAAGCTGTTTCATATTTTAAAGAATCATTCCTTAAAATAAGCCGAATGAACTATTTGTTATTAGTTCAAGTGAAGAAATAGGAAAAAGCTAATAGAGTATACAGTATATTTTTTAATGTGACTTCAAATACAATCTACTGCAGTCATATGTTAAAGACCCATAAAGGCATAAATCAATATAGCTTTATATATTTCAATATTTAAACTAATATAAAAATATTAACACAACACTACATTTTATATGTTCATTATGTAAGCCCTAGGGACAAAATTCAGCAAAACTACACTGAAATTATAATATCTTGAGCTGTGTAACTAACTGTAGGAAATATACCCTGTATATATTTTTCATAATTTTACTTTGTGAATTTTCTACTGAATTCATATTCTTGAGGTAAAGATAGAATTCAGAGCATAGAGAAATACAGTGAAAATATTTGTGGTGGTGTTTAAAATTCAGCATGTGCAACTCAAGTTTTCTAAGTTATTAATAGGCTTGAGACCAACAATATAAGCAATTTCTCCTACAGAGAAGCAAGTCTGAGAGAATAGACTTCCGTCAGAAGTGGCTGCTGTTAGGAGGAAGGGAAGCTGAATTCAAACAGTTTTGTGAGAAAATTACAAAGAGGAAGCAATTCAGCTTCACAATCGGTCACTGATATTTGATTTACTCCTTTTGGAGTTTACAAGTGGCTGCCAAGTTGCGCACAATGCATATGACCTAATCCTTGGGGGCCTCCCTTCCAGCTGATGTCTGCGTCAGTCGTGGCCATGAGAGGACAAGCAACTTGAAGAAAAGACTGTTTACCACTTTTGTTTAACGTGGAATTAGAGACCAAGTCAAGTTGTGTAGAACACCATTGGAATGTTGTTTTGTTTAAATTTAGAACACATAGTGATTCCAAGAGTTATTTAGCATCTAGTCTTTTTAAAAAAATTCTTGTTTTTTCTATTACAGTTGTCCCAGTTTTT
Organism: Trachops cirrhosus; assembly: GCA_028533065.1. Lineage (NCBI taxonomy): Eukaryota > Metazoa > Chordata > Mammalia > Chiroptera > Phyllostomidae > Trachops > Trachops cirrhosus. The sequence goes on along the minus strand of CM052540.1, from coordinate 139,457,535 downwards.
CCCTCTTGGCCCTCCTCCATCCAGCCCCCACCATCGTCCATGTCCATGGGTCATTCGTACATGTTCCTTGACTAGCCCCTTCCCCTTCTTTTCACCGTCGGCCCCTTTCCTCTGGCAGCTGTCAGTCTGTTCCCTGTTCCAATGTTCCTGGTTCTGTTTTGCTCATGAGTTTATTTTGTTCATTAGATTCCTCTTATAAGCGAGATCATATGGTATTGGTTTTTCACCACCTGGCTTATTTCAATTAGCATGATAGTCTCCAGTTCCATCCATGCTGTCACAAAGGGTAGGAGCTCCTTCTTTCTTTCTGCTGCATGGTATTCCATTGCGTAAATGTACCACAGTTTTTAATCCATTCTGTTTCCAACACTTGGCTGTTATAAATAGTGCTACTATGAACACAGCAGTGTGTAAGTTCTTTTGAATTGGTGTTTTGGGATTCTTAGGATATATTCCCAGCAGTGGGATCACTGGTCAAAATTGTTAATTAGAATCTCATTCCGAAGGGTACCTTTTTACCACTTCTTTGGGGATAACTATGAAAAGTCAAAAACATACTTTTAATGAATACCTATTTTGTTTACATTTACTTCTAAATTCTCTGTGAGAGTTAGCAAATAATCAAACTGACTAATAAACCCCAAAGTAGTCACAATTATGGCCTCAAGAGCATGATAAATCTAAGGAATGCTGAGGAACTTTATATAAATATGAAACGAGAAAACAAGGGGAGTATGAAGTCGGGGACATAAATGTGTAATTGTCACACATTCTTTGTTGTTGTACATTTCCACTTTTTCCTACTTACGGATTATAATTTTCTTGAGGGTAAAGATGACTCTAACCACAAGTGTTTGTTAAATCTCCTTCTGTGGACAGACTGGAACAAACGGGAAAAGAAACCCTTGACCAGCAGCCTGTGAGTAATTCTTTCCCTAGGAGAAGCCTGCGTCAGCTCTCAAGTGGAGAGTGGCTTGGGGGAAGTGTTGTAGAAATGAGGTCACGGACGCAGACGTGTTTGGAATTCGGCTCCCGTTCCCGTCCTCCCAGTCTGTGGGCAGGGGGCGGGAAGGGAGCAGCCCCGGCCACACCGTGTGAGGACTCCAGCTCTACTCTCATGGTTTTCCACAGAGGAGCAGAGCCCAAGCCTCCCCTTCCCACCGTCTTTCTAGAAATCGTTTTGAGATCCACAGGGAAGACAGGCCCCACAATTGGACCACTTAATGTACACATTAGAAAAGTGATCATTATGCACATTTTGAAAACAGGAGGAGTATCAGTAAACAAGATGAGATAAAATTGTGAAAAGAGATTTGAAAAGAAAAGGAGAGGTTTTCATTCAGAGAAGCAAATAATGTGTGACCTTGTGGGCATAAAACAGTCAAGGTTTTTTATTTAGGTTTTTAAACTTATTTTTTTCTTTTAAAATGTGTGATTTATAGTTATTTTGGCTATGGAAATGCTGATTCCCCTCATCAAAGGAAGAATAACCTCCCTTCCACCTCCTTCCAAGGTTCAGCGTGTTTCTTGAAATTACAATTTTCTTTCTCATTGATTTGTTTGATTTTTCCCTTCCATTTTCCCAAATGATAAGCAGCATGTATTTAATTTAAATTTTGAATTCAATCAAAATAATTTCTTTTCAGAAGCCATCCATTTACAGTTTATTTTATTTAATCCTTAGAGAAGTAATGGTATTGTTAATGATGTTCTTTCCAAGGTCCTGTTCTAACCCAGAGACTCAAAGCACACTACTTTTATTTTATTCTCACAATACTCGTGTGATTCGGCATCACCATCTTCATTTTATAGCTGAGTAAACTGAGTTTCACAGAGTGTAATTAAATTGGCCTAAGAAAGCATAACTATGAAGCAGGACCAAGATCCGAACCCATGTGTGTCTGGTTCTCTTTCATCCACAAAACTACCCACAGTCGTATGTGTGCACGTGCACCACATGAGCTTGTGTTGTATGTAGCAGCACTTTCCCCTTTTCCTGGAAATGAAGGCTTAGCCAGATGGGTGAAATCTCAACAATCAGAGTTAGAGGGCACCTTTCAGTGGGGAGGAGGCATTTTGAGCAAAGAAAAAAGCCTCAGTGGCACCTTAGGTTTGGAAAAGTACAGGACATGTTTTTTCGATTCCCAATTGTGGCACATACAAGAATCACCCAATGAATGCATAGATAAATGGAACAACAAATCAATTTCTCCCCCTCTCTCCCTACCTCTCTTTCTCCTTGTTCCCTGTTCCCCCTCTCTTTCCCCCTCTCCTCTCTTCCTTCCTCCCTCTCTCTAAACTAAATTAAAAAAACAAAACCCTCAGTGTAAGACATTGTGACTGACTCAAAGGGGTCTAGAACAAGCCACTTTAAGATGTGCCTCCAGATCCCTTTATTCAATATATAGAGGAATTTGAATAAGGGACCTTACCCATAAGAGATGATCAGAGATCACTTCTTTTGACCTACAGGGCAGGGCAAACTTCTCTGTACTGAATGTCTGCTCTTCCTGTCACCCTGCAGTGTCCCTTTGAAGCCCCAGGGCACCTATCTCACCCCTAGTTCAGGCTGTCTTATGCACCTCAGTCCCCCTTTGTGTCTCTGCACCTGTCATCTGTGCAGTGGCTCAGACTTTCTTATGTGTGCAGGGTTCCCATATACATGTATGAAATTTGGTTATTTTCCCTTGCTAATCTGTCTTATGACTATTTGGTTATTGGATCAGCCAGAACATTGAGGGCAGAGGAAAGTTTGTTCTTTCCTCACACATACAACATCCTTGAATAAGAATGTTGGGGGAAAATCTTGGAAAGGCAGATTCAGATTAGCTTATGGGAGACCTTGAAAGCTTGATTTAGAATTGAGACTTTACGTTTGAGGCATTAGAAAGTTTCTGTTGTGGAAGTAACACCACTGGAAGCTTCATCCTGGAGCCACCTCTCAGTTTAGCCCCCTGAACGTGATGGGGTGACAAGGGTGCACAAACAGTTTGTTAATTTGTGACAGCAGCAGCTGCCATCCCAATGTGTCAGTTTTCTGGAGAGTATAGTTAATGTGTCAGGATGTGGTAGTAATCTTTAATTGCCTGTTTCTTTGTAGCCTCTTACCCTCATAGGTAAACTTGCACTAAAAAGTGGACAGATTGTAGCTACAGCCTTTTCTGACCAGTGACTGCTCTATAGAGCCCATGGCCTGTCTGGCAAATTTAGAATTCTCCTGTCCACTACTTTTGCTCTTTGGGAAAACTTAAACTCTGTCTGCACAGCAGTGCATCCCTTTCTTCATAGCTAGGTAATGTTTAGGCTGCTCTTTAATAAAGTCAGACCCTGAGGGTAAATACAATGTGAGAAACTTTGTTGTGCATCTCCTCCTTAGTTGATAATTGATGGAATATTTTGTCTTTCTTGGGTCCTAACTCATTACATTGCCAAGAAACTGCTGGGTTCCACCTGTGCAATTTTTGAAAAGAAATTAAATGATGCATTCCAGGAAGGGTTCACATTTGCTCATTATTTCTGGCTTAATGAAATTAAGGGGAAAGAATAAAAAGGAGTTAAGACTAGAGCACCTGTAACCAGTATTGCCGGAAATTATGACCCTGTTAGTTTGATATTTTTTGTGTGTGTGTATGTGGCAAAGGGGTGTAATTATCGGGCTGTTAATAATGTTACTTAAGTACTCATTAAATGTGGTACCAGTAATAGACTTCTCTGCTCACAAACCTTCATTAAAAGTCTCAGAAAGTTTTTGTTACTAATCTTGTATTTTTCCATAAAATTCATATTACTGGATAACTCAACATCGGTAGGTGAACTCTGACCTGTGGGTCACACTGAAGGATGAAGATTGGGTACTGTGTGTGAGGAATGCTCAGAATGTGTTTATTATTGGTGCACTTGTATATTTGTATAATATTTCCTAGCTGTTTCTGTAGGATTGATGCAAATCGTGGAAAACAAATCTGGAAAATGATTAGAGATTAGAAAGAAGAGACACCAAAAATAATATATGGGGCAATTTCATCTTTAACTTTTGAATATAAACTAACTTTTCCTGAGGATTAAGCCAAAGAAAGAACCTCGAAAATTCATGTATGGAAGAAAATTGCAGATTTTTTTATAGGTGTAAAGCAATTACCTTTTCCGTTAATATGTTCGCCTCCAAACAGGAAACTATTTCTAGATTTTAAAACTGAATTGGGATTTTTTATTTAGTACAATTTAAAAGAAAGATTTCTTCTCATTTCTGAAAGAGTTTACTGCCTATATTTTTTTGTTGGAGTTTTGTGGTTTCAGGTCTTACATTAAAGTCTTTAATCCATTTTGAATTTATTGTTTGTATATGGTGTAAGAAAATGATCTAGTTTTACTTTTTTTGCATGTATCTGCCTGGTTTTCCCAATACCATTTATTGAAAGACTGTGTTTTCCCCATTGTATATTCTTGCTTTATTTGTCATAGATTAATTGATCATATAAGGGTGGGTTTATTAATCGCTTGGTGTTTTTAATCATTGTACTACTGCTTTGCTTAGTCAACGCTTACATAGTCGCCTTTGTGTTCTTTCTTATCTAGCCATTTTCACCTTCTATGCTTGGCTTATTTTTTGTTAAGTGGTAAAATATTGAGTAACATTATTGATCTTGGCACACTTTCACCATGTCCCTGTGGTCTTTCTCCTCATTACCTTATCTGACACTCTTTAAACTGTATTTTTAGTATTCTTGCACAACTGACTCTAGTGAAATAAAGAAGCCATAGTTTTTAATCCACCGTCTACTATTTTTCCTCACAGTAGAAGCTGTGGTTACATCTGGGGTATCATTAGCAAGTTAAATGCTGAATTTCACATCTTGGATTGTGGCCTCTTATGAGTCACTTCATCTTTTGAACAAGGTGTGTCCCGCGTGGGAACCAAGATCTACACTGGAGTGCCAACAGTACTTTCAAAAGGAGGTGCCGCACCCAAACCTAAAGCATTTTTTTCAACAGCTAAGATTAAGAGTAATGAACATTTAATGTGCCCCCACTTAGGTGTCCATGAAGTTTCCATGGAAACTAACATTTTAACCACATGTGTCAGTGCTCACTTTAACTTGTTGATCTTTCAAAGATTTCTCCATATTGTTTTTATTTTCTCAACAGAGATAGTTTTAATATTTACTGCTTTTCCATCAAGAGTAGTCCCACTCTGTGAAGGCTGATGGTCTAGATGAACTGGTATCAACATTGTGGTCTCTTCACAGGCCTCCCTTGTTTATTACTCAGAGACAGCTCGTTTGGTGGGTGAGGAAGAAGAGCTCCGTTTTATGTCCTTGCACAGATCCTTGTTTTTAGCCCTAGATCCTCCTCTTAAGTATATATTCTTAAAGAGGGTATTGCTTTGTTGATAAACTATTTCAGTAGGAGGGAAATTTCTTGGTAGACCTATCTATCTACTGTACAATATATAAGCTATTAAATTTTATTGTTTCATCATTTATTCACCATTTTGGTCATCTAAAAGTAGTTTATTATTATTATTATTATTATTATTATTATTATTTAGTTTTCTGTGAATATTTTTTGTGTGCAATTTAGTACTTAAAACCCTTTCATGTAATTAAGAACATCATTTGTAGTGGACATAAAATTAAGTTGAAGTTGTTACAGTGTTTGTTAATGTTTGATATGAAGATAATTGTCATAAGTCAAAAAGATAAATCCTACTCTAAGTGTGTAGATAAATCCTATTCTACAGTTGATGAGAAGACTGTGGAGAAACAGGGAGGGATGATGGAGGACATTTTCCTTTCTTGCACATAAGCAGATTTAGTCCCTAATTGGAGAGATTTAGAATGCATGCTCCACAAACAGCCACAAACCCTTCGCCACTCCAGCTGCTCACTTCAAAACCTTAGGTTCACATCTTGCAGTTCACAGAACTGACACCTTACACGTGCTCTTATCAGTCCTTAACTCCAAAGGGAATAAAAGGATTCCTTTAATTTGCCATTGCTTCTATATTATTATTATTATTGCCTAAGATAGCTTTAGCTATTTCAGCTATTGGAAGTAAATCATGAAGATAGGCATCATGCAGTACAAGTGGTTTTACATCATGCCTTTTCACTCCATGTTAGGTTTTTCAAATGTATACCAGCTGCTCTCTGTAGGTCTGGCTCATGCTTCCCATAGGCTGTGCTATTCTGTTCTGTGTGCATGCACTGCTGTGTACTTGTTTCTTCCTTTCTTGGTGAACACTTGGATGACTTTCACCCTTCTGCGCATCCATGAAGTGCTTCAGTGACCCATACAGCGCAGTAGTTAACAGACTCCAGAACTGGAGTGCTTGGGTTTGTGGTTCCACAACGACTAGTGATGTGACTTTGGCGTGCCATAAGCCTGTGTGCCTCAGTTAAAATGCATTATGTGTCTGTTAGGTAGGCATGTTATGGGATGATAGAGTGAAACATAGGAAGGGCTTAGAATGCTGCCTGGTGCATAAAAGGCACTGTACAAGTGTTAGCTGTTACATTTATTAACATAGTTCTTTTACATGCCTCCTGAGGCCTGTGTGTGTCACTTTCTCATGGGTCAAAACCTAGAAGGATAATTTCTGGGACATAGCCTAGTAATAGTCTTAGTTTTACTAAAAATTTGTTAAATTGTTTTCAAAAGACATTTTATCAACTTACACTTCTGTCTGTGGTATTGAAGTTGCTGTTTATTGTCCTCTTCACCAACACTTCATGTTATAGACTTTTAATTTTTTTTCAGTCTGATGGCTGACAGAGTACCTATCTCTCTTATTTTAATTTGCATATCAAGGAACAGATATAAAGGGTACCTGGACAAAATGGGGGGGTAGGATCGAGGGTGGGAGGTGGGGATGGCTGGGGTGGGGAGAATGGTGGGGGAGAAATGGAGACAACTGTACTTGAACAACAATTAAAAAAAGGGAAGGGGAAGAGTGAAGTTGAAAATCTTTTCTAATTGGCCTTTCTGGGAATTCCCATTAATATTCTTTGCTCAAGCCCTGATCAGAGTGGTTCAGTTGGTTGAGCATTGTCCTGTGGAGTGAAGAGTCACTGGTTCCATTCCCAGTCAGGACATATGGCTGGGTTGTGGGTTCAGGCCCTACTTGGGACACATTCTAGGTACAACCTATCAATGTTCTCTTTCACATTGATGTTTCTCTCCTTTTCTTTCTCCTTCTCTCCCCCCCCACCCTCTAAAAATAAATAATTGTAAAAAATAAATATAATCTTTGTTGAAAACAAAATATAAGTACTGGATATGTGCATATGAAATTAAGATGGGAAGAAACTCACTTTTTACCTCTAGGAGAAGGTGCAGAACTAGATTATATCTGGGTGATGAGTATCTGGTTAGACAGTCAAACCTCGGTTCTTGAACATTTGGTTTTCGAACAATTTGATTCTCGACCAAGTAGTTCATGGGAAAAATGTCTCCATTGTCTAAATAACTTTGGGGCTCAGTTCTCTACCTGAAAACCCTTTAATGCTGATACCTGTATGATCAGTCACGCATCGCACAGGAGACAAAGGAGATTCCGTTTTCAAACAAATCACTTCTTGAACAGTTTCCCAGAACAAATTAAGTTTGAGAACTGAGGTTCCATTGTATTTTATATTGTTTGTCATTTTCATAATAGTTTCAGTATTTCATAATTTTTTAATACATTAATTTAAGTTTTATTACAAGGCCAGGTAATCTTCTTTGGGATTCAGGTAAGTTTTGTTTTTTTTAGGAAAGTATTTAGACTTTTTTGTTGTTGTTGTATTCCAGTTGTCCCAAATCCCCTTATTGCTCTCCCCTGCACCTCCCCTCCAGCTCCCACAGTCAGTCTCTACCCTGCTATCAATGTGTGTGGGTCATTTATACCTGTTCCTAGACTAGACTCTTTCCCTTCCTTCCCCCTCCCCCCTGTCCTCTGGGCACTGTCAGTCTGTTCCTTGTTTCCATGCCTCTGGTTCTATTTTGCTCGTTTGTTTTGTTCATTAGGTTCCTGTTATAGTTGAGATTATATGGTATTTGTCTTTCACCACCTGGCTCATTTCACTTAGCATTATATTCTCTAGTTCCATCCATGCTGTAGGGGAGAGTAGGGGTTCCTTCTTTCTTTCTGCTGTGTAGTATTCCATTGTGTAAATATACCACAGTTTTTTGATCCTCCCATTTAGATAGCTACTTAAGCTGTTTCCAGCACTTGGATATTGAAAATACTGCTATGAACACAGGGGTGTATTGTTCTTTTGAACCGGTATTTCAGGATGCTTAGGGTATAATCCCAGCAGTGGAATTGCTGGATTACAAGGCAGTACCAATTTTAGTTTTTTGATGAAATTCCATACTGTTTTCCACAATGGCTGCACCAGTCTGCATTCCCGCCAACAGTGCACTAGGGTTCCCTTTTCTCTCTACACCATCACCAGCACTTGTTGTTTGTTGATTTGTTAATGATGGCCATTCTAACTGGTGTCAGTTGGTATCTCATTGTGGTTTTAATTTGCATTTCTCTGATGGCTAATGATATTGAGCATCCTTTCATATGTCTCTGGGCCCTCTGTATGTCCTCCTTGGAGAAGTGTGTATTCAGGTCCTTTGCCCATTTTTTAATTGGGTTATTTGTCTTCCAGGTGTTGAGTCATATGAGTTCTTTATATATTTTGGAGATCAAACCTTTGTCTGAGATATCATTGAAAAATATGTTTTCCCATAGTGTTGGTTCCCTTTTCATTTCTTTAGCTGTGCAGAAGCTTTTTAATTTGATATAGTCCCGTTTGTTTATTTTTCCTTTATTTCTCTTGCCCTCGAGGATATATTGGCAAAAATATTGCTGCGTGGGGTATCCAAAATTTTGCTGCCTATGTTTTCCTGTAGGACTTTTATGGTATCATGGCTTATGGTTATGTCTTTTATCCATTTTGAGTTTATTCTGGTGTACAGTGTAAGTTGGTTGTATAGTTTCATTTTTTGCATGTACCAATCCAGTTCCCCCAGCACCATTTATTGAAGAGGCTGTTTTTACTCCATTTTATGCTCCTGCTCCCTTTATTGAATATTAATTGACCATAGAGATGTGGGTTTATTTCTAGGTTCTCTATAATGTGCCATTGGTCTATATGTCTGATCTTATGCCAGTACCAGACTGTTTTGATTACAGTGGCCTTGTAATATAGTTTGATGTCTAGTATTGTGATCCCTCCTACTTTGTTCTTTTTAAGATTGCTGAGGCTACTCAGGGTCATTTTTGGTTCCATATACATTTTTGAGATATTTCTTCTAAATCTGTGAAATATGTCATTGGTATTTTAATAGGGATTGCATTGAATCCATATATGGATTTGGGTACTATGGACATTTTAATGATGTTAATTCTTCCAATCTGTGAACATGGTATATGCTTCCATTTATTGTATCTTCCTCAATTTTTCAGTGTTTTATAGTTTTCTGAGTACAGGTCTTTTATCTTCTTAGTTAAGTTTATTCCTAGGTACTTTATTTTTCTTATTGCTATAGTAAATGGGATTATTTTCTTCATTTCTGTTTCTGATATCTTGTTGGTGTACAAGAATGCCTTTGATTTTTGAATATTGACTTTTTATCCTGCTTTTTTGCCAAATTCATTTATTAGGTCCAGCAGTTTTTTGGTTGAGTCTATAGGATTTTCTGTGTACACTATCATGTCATCTGCAAACAATGACAGTTTTGTTTCCTCTTACCAAATTTGGATGTCTTTTGCTGCTTCTTCTTGTCTGATTGTTGTGGCTAGAACTTCCAATACTACATTTAATAAAAGTGGTGAAAGCAGATGGCTTTGTTTTGTTCCTGATCTTAGAGTAACAGTTTTTAGTTTTTGCCTGTTGAGTATGATGTTGGTTGTAGATTTCTTATATATGTATTATATTGAAGTATGCTCCCTTTATTTGCACTTTGCCGAGCATTTTTATAAAAAAATGGGTGCTGTGCTTTATCAAATGCTTTTTTACCATCTATTGATATGATTATGTGATTTTTGTCTTGTCATTTTGTTTGTGTGGTGTATTATGTTTATTTATTTGCAAATATAATGCCAGCCTTATATCCCTGGAGTGAGTCCCACTTGATCATGGTGTATGATCTTTGTAATGTATTGCTGGATCCAATTTGCTAATATTTTGTTAAGGATTTAGGCATCTGTATTCATCAGCAATATTGACCTGTAGTTTTCTTTCTTTGTTGTGTTTTTACCTGGTTTTGGAATTAGGAGAATACTGGCTTTATAAAAAGAGCTTGGGAGTCCTCCCTCTTCTTGAATTTTTTGGAATATTTTGAGAAGGATAGGGGTTAACTCTTCCCTAAATGATTGGGAAAATTCGTTTATGAAGCTGTGCAGTCCAGGGCTTTTGTGTGCCAGGATTTTTTTGATTACTGCTTCAATTTTACTAGTAGTTATTGGTCTATTCAGGTTTTCTGCTTCTTCTTGATTCAGTTTTGGAAGATTAAATGTTTCTAGAAATTTGTCCATTTCACTGAGGTTTTCAAATTTCTTGGCATATAGTTGTTCATAGTAATTTCTTACAATCCTTTTTATTTCTGTGGCATCATTTGTAACTTCTCTTCTTTCACTTTTGATTGTGTTTATTTGGGTCCTCTCTCTTTTTTACTTGATGAGTCTGGTTAAAGGCTTGTCAATTTTGTTTATCTTTTCAAAGAACTAAGATCCTGGATTTATTGATCCTTTGAATAGTTCTTTTATTCTCTATATAATTTAATTCTGCTCCTATGTTGATTAATTCCTTCTTTCTACTCTCTCTGGGCTGTGTTTGTTGTTTTTCCTCTAGTTCTTGTAGATGTGGGGTTAGGTTGCTTATTAGAGATTTTTCTGTCTCTTATAGGTAGATCTGTATTGCTATGAACTTTCCTCTCAGGACTGCCTTCACTGTGTCCCATAAGTTTTGAACTGTTGTGTGTTCATTTTCATTTGTTTCCAGAAACTTTTTAATTTCTCCCTTGATCTCATTGTTAATCCATTCATTGTTTAATAGCCTGCTATTCAATCTCCATGAACTTAAATGTTCATGAGTTTTTTCATGGAGGTTGGTTTCTAATTCCAATCCATTGTGATCTGAGAAGATGCTTGATACGATTTCAATTTTCTTGAATTTGTTGAGGCTTGTTCTGTGTCCTACCATCTGGACTATCTTTGAAATGTTCCAAGTACATTTGAAAAGAATGTGTATTTTACTTCTTTGGGGTAAAAAGTTCTGTATATACTAATGAAGTCCATTTGATGTAGAGTGTTGTTCAATGCCACAATATCCTTGTTGATTCTTTGCTGGGAAGATCTATGCATTTTTGACAATGAGGTGTTAAAATTCCCTAGTATGAGTGTGTTGCTCTTGATATCTTTCTTGAAGTCCTCCAAGATTTTTCTTTTAAATTTGGGTGCTGCTATATTGGATAAATATATGTTTACAAGGGTTATATCTTCTTTATGTATTATTCCCTTAAATATTATGTAGTATCCTTCTTTGTGTCTTTTTATGGCCTTTTATGGCCTTTTGAAATCTGTTTAGTTTGATATAAGTACTGCTACCCCAGCTTTTATTTTTTTCATGTCCATTTGCTTGGAATATTTTTTTCTATCCCTTAACTGTGTCTGTATAAATATGTTGTTCTTAGATTGGTCTCTTGTAGACAGCATACATGCAAGTCAGTTGTTTTTTTTTTTTAACCATTTAGCTATCCTGTCTTTTGATTGGAGCATTTGATCCATTTAAGGTTGTTATTGATAGGTACTTATTCATTGTCATTTTTTCTCTTTGTGCCTGTTTCCCCCCCCCCCGCACCTTTTATTTCATCTTCTTAAAGCAGTCCCTTTAGCATCTCTTGCAATACTGGTTTGCTGGAGATATATTCTTTTAGCATTTTTTTTTGTCTGGGAAACTCCTTATTTCCCCTTCCATTTTAATTAAGAGCCTTGCTGGATAAAGTAGTCTTGGTTGCAGGCCTTTGCTTTTCATTCCTTGAATTATTTCTTGCCATTCCCTAGTGGCTTGTAGAGTTTCAGTTGAGTAGTCAGTTGATAGCTTTATTGGAGTTCACTTGTATATTACTAGCTGCTTCTTACTTGCTGCCTTTAAGATTCTCTCTTTGTCTTTAAATTTTGCCCTTGTAATTCGATGTGTCTTGGAGTGGGCCTCTTTAGGTTCATCTTGATTGGGACCCTCTGTGCTTCTTGGGCTTGAGTGACTTTGTCTCTCATCAAGTTAGGGAAATTTTCTATCATTACTTTTTCAAACAGATTTTCTATCCCTTGCTGCTCTTCTTCTTTTGGTATCCCTATGATATGGATATTATTATGTTTCATGTTACCCTGCAGCTCCCTTAAAAGCTCTTTGCTCTTTTTTATTTTTTTTTGTTTTGTTTTATTGCTGTGTCTGGGAATGTTTTTCTATCATGTCCTCCAGCTCACTGATTTGATCCTCTGCTTTATCTAGCCTGCTTTTAATTCCTTCTACTGTGTTCTTCTATTTAGATATTGTATTCTTCATTTCCTCCTGCCTTTTATTGATAGTCTCTATGTCCTTTTTCATGCTGGTGTAGTTTGCAGTAAATTCCTTGTAGTTTCTCTGGACTTCTTTGTAGGTGTCTGAGCTCATTGAATGTCCTTATAAGCACTATTTTTAACTCAAAGACTGATAGTTTGCTTGCCTCTATTTCATGTAGCACTTTCTGGGGATTCCTCCTTTCCTTTCAATTGTGTTTCTTTGTTTCCCCATTTTAGGTGATGCTTCTTGTTTACTTCTGCTTCTTAGATTGATCTGCTTCAACTCCCTGTCTTTGTGGTATGACTTTCTGTGGTGCGAGACCTCTGGGACTTAGTGATTCAGTCTCCTTGATCTCCTGAACTTGACACTCTTGAGATGCCTTTTATGCCATTTATGTATTATTTCTGGTTGTAATTAGGTTTTGGTTGTTGTTGGGTTGTTCTTTGGTGTGGGTCCTTCCCTCCAGCTGCCTGAGAGTCACTCCACCTACCACATTTTGTATGCTGTTGTACAGGTTCTGCCAGAACATAACCACACAGCCCAGGAAACAAACCCAGACCTGCAAAAATAACCCCACCCACAATCATACTATCAGCCTCCAATAAGCCAATATTAATAAAGATATAATGAGATTAAGACTATTACAAGAAAGGAAAAATGAATATGAGATGACTAACTGAAAGAAAAATGATTTTGAGAGGGAAGTGGAAGAAGTAATAATAGCAGTAGGGAATAGAAACAAGGTGAAGAAAGAAAGAAAAGAAAATTTACATCATAAATAAGGGAGGGAAGAAGATGGAATGGAGTAAGAGAAGAAAACTGTAGAGTATTAGATTTAAACAGAAATTTTATATATATATGGAGAGAGAGAAAATAGGAACCAAACTGGAGAAAAAGATCCACCACAGCACTTCAACAAGAAATGAGAAAAGATTGATATAGGTTGACTAGGAATAAGAGGGAAAAAAGAAAGAAAGTAAAGCTTAAGAGATGTCTAGAAGAAAGAGAAGTGATTTTGAGAGGATAGAGGGAGAAGGAATACTAAGAATGAGGAATGAAAACCAGGCTAAGACAGGGAAAAATTTAAATTTAAAATGAAAAATAGAAAGGACACGAGGAAGGCAAAATGGGGTAGAAGAGGGGAACAGTAAAATTTGATATTTGAAATATAATAACTGTGAAGATCTGTAAATAAAATTGAAGAAATACAACAACACCTACACTATCCACAACCGACAAACAAAGATTGATAAAGGTGGAGAGAGAATGAGAGTATTTTAAGAATGAGAAAAAGAATGTGAGATGACTAATGACCAAAAACAAAAAAATGGTTTTGAGAGGCTGGAGCAGGTAGAAATCGTAAGAGTATGGAATGGGAATAAGTCATAGCAAGGGAGAAAACAAAATTTAAAATGAAAATAAGAAGAGGAAAGATGGTAAAATGGAGTAAGAGAAGGGAGGAGCAAAATATGAGATTTGAAATAAACTGTAATGTAAAAACTAGTGCCCTAATAGGCACACACTTGGACAAGAAATGAATGTTAAAAAGCTATGCAGGAGAGAATATAATGCAAACCATGAAGACTGTGGTGGAATTCATCTCAGTAGCATCTTTTATATAAACTGTTTTTCTCTTTCTGGATCCGCCCCTGGTGATGTCAGATGGTCTTGCAGTCTGTCTTAGGCAGCTTGTTCGAGACTACCAGCAATCCAGTCAATGGAGGTCTCCTTCAATTGTTAATCTACTTAACCTGTAATCAACAGCCAGGTTTAAGCACCGCGGGGGCAGGGTGGGGCAGAGTAATTCCTGCAGGCAGGGCTACTGTTTCCCCTCAGCCTGTGCCACTTGGAAGGGAGTGGTCTCCCTGAGCAAGGGGACTCCTGCAGTATGAGTAATGAATCAGCCTGGTAGCTGCTCCCTTAGTTCTCTCCCCAGAGCCACCAGCCCCAGTTCCTCTTCAAGCATCTCTAGTCCACTCTGCCTTCCCTCTGCTGGAGCCCAGGGTCAGTAGCTGCAAATGGAATTGTGTGTGTTGGCCCTTAAAGAGGCTTTCTGAGTCTCCAGCCATCACCCCCTGGCAGACAGAAACCTCACTGCTTTTCACAGCTGGATGTTATCTGGTTCTGGTGCTGTAAACCAGGGAACCCAGCCTGCAGGTTAGACCCCACACTTCTCAGGGAGATCCCCCTGGCAACCTAACTATCCCTCCATCACTTTAGCTGCCTCCTGTGGGCGCCTCACCAGGCCACTTGTGTCTCCACTGCACTCCCTTCCAGTCACGTTGTGCTGAAGCTGTTTCATGTCTTTCCATGTCTATAAGACTTCTCTCCAGCTATAGTTCAGTTGGTTATTCAAGATGATTTCTCTACAATTTAGTTGTAATTCCAGATTGGTCCTGGGAAGAGGTTAGTGTGTAGCTTCCAATCACTCCTCCACCATCTTGGATCTCTCAGGTGACTTGTTGATTGGTCATATATTTGTACCTTTCTCACTTTTATTTTTGGCATTGTTTTTTCTCAGTATTATAAAGTAGTTAACAACAGATGGGTAAATAGCAGTAGTCATGCCCTGTCTTGTAACACAAACTGAAAGATACTATCTTAAAATAGCCTTTATATAAAATCACCTACTTATAGATAACTGATAAATACGTGATAGCACATTCAAGTGTCATTGATTAAGAAAATTAGTATGCACACGTTACTGAAAGAAAACCAATTACTTACAGTCGTTCTTTCTTTTAAAAGTAGTAAAATTAAAATAATTAAATATATATATATATATATATATATATAAAATAAAAATATTGGTCTTTTAGTTTCCCAAATCCCAAAGAAGCAAAGTCTAATATTTTTCAAACCTGGCAACTTAAAAATCATGGCAATTTGAAAATTAGGTAAATGTGGGTACAATAGTCAGATATTTACAAATAACTTTATTGAAGAAGTAAAAGGGATGTCTATGGATTTAAAGAGTACAGATAAGTTCTGACATATAAATACACATGTAAAAATCATCAGCACAATCAAACTAGAGAATATACCCATCGCTCCCCACCTCCAAACAGTTTTTCTCTTACTGCTTGGTAATCCTTCATCTCTACTCCCCAGTTTCCACTGTTTTCTGTCACAAAAGATGAGTTTGCGTTATCTACCAGGGGTGTCCAACCTTCGGCCTGCAGGCTGCATGCAGCCCAGGATGGCTGGAGTGTGGCCCAACACAAAACTATATATTTACTTAAAACACTATGAGATTTTTTTTGTGTGTGTGATTACATGTCACAATATATTTAATATGTGGCCCAAGACAACTCTTTTTCTACCAGTATGGCCCAGAGACACCAAAAGGTTGGACAGCCCTGACTGACTTTATGTACATATTTTTGCTTATTATTATTGCACAGGTAAATTCAAGCCCAGGATATAAAAGAGTTAGATATTAAGTCTAAACAATCCTTATGTATGTAATCATTCAGCTTTTTTCTGACCATAACCTTCAATCAAAATTGAACAGGTTGACTTTGGCTTCTGTCCAAGTGGGGTAGGATGTATGTATCTGTTGGTAAATAAAAAATTATACCAAAATTTAGCAGCTTAAACAACAAACTTTAATTTCCAAGGATCAGGACCCCAGGAATAGCTTTGCTGGGTGGTTTTGGCCCAGGCCATCTTGTGAGGTTGCCGTCCCGCTACCAGTGAAGTGAGGGCTGTGGTTATATGAATGCTTGATTTTAACTAGAAATTGTTTCTAGGCTTCCTCGTGTGACCATTGGCCCAAAGCCCTAGTTTTTCACTGGCACTACTTTCAGAAGATATCCTTATGCTTTGACCTTTTTGTGGGAAGTTCAACATAGTATTGGGCTTTCCACAAAGTGAATATTACGAGAGTGAGAATGGGCATGACCAAGATGAAAACTGAATTGTTTTGGATGTCACATACCATCTCTTCTCCCATGTTCTCTGGTCACACGGAACAACCCTGTTTCACTGTGGGAGGGGCCTGCACGAATGTGTAGTAGGAGATGGATCTCACTGGGGACAACTTGAAGGCTGGCTCCCACAATGTGTTTGGGCTTTTTAGTATCAACTATTCAACAAGTTTTAAGACTCTTATGTAATCAGACCATAAAATCCTGCTTGGCAGCATCCATTTGCCTATAATTTATGGGCTGATTACATAACAGTTATACAACTTACTGAATAATAATTTTTAAAAGCACATATTTGTTTAACACTTTACTACCAGCAGCTGAAAAAAAAAGTGTTGTATTTCCTTTAAATGTCCTCTAGATTTCAAGAAATTTTTGTTAAAACTGGTAGATTTCATCCTTCTGGTCTTTTGTTTTTGTATGGATTTAAATACTTACTAGACTTTCAGAACAAAAGAGACCATCTGTATTTGTTAGACCTTCAGCCTGTTATAAAGGAACCTGAATTTATTATTCGTAGTTTTACATAGAAGGGTTAATAATAAACATTAAATTAAAAAAGATTAGCTAATTCAATATTTATTTTTCCCAAGTCCTACTATAGCAGAGAGTTCATTTTAAAGATTATTATTTGTATTATTCACATTTTCTAATGTATTTCTAATATTTTAGGTATAGATACATTTAAACATTCTTAATGTTGTTTTGAAAATTGGTGTAAAGATAAGGATTTGAATTTAAAAATAAATCCCACTTAGAAATTCAGCATACTTTTAAAAGATCATCTAAAGCAAAATTATAGATTAAACTCTAATAAAGATTCAAAACATTAATAGATGTTCTCACATGTTAATAGTAATAGAGTATGTGATTCAAAATAAGCCCCCAAATGCAAGCAATGAAAACCAAATTGAGCATATCATCAAAGAATCTGGAAGTAAAACCATTCTGTCTCACTCTATAGCACATTCTGTTCCCAAGGAAGAAGCAAAAGTTTGAAGGCTTAAATTTAGGTTTTCATCATTGGAGACCTTCTTCAAACTCCCAAATTCAGTTGCATTAATCTTCTTATACCCCGTTCCCACCTCCCCATCACCTGCAATGGCTGATTACTGGGTAAAACATCAGGAATGCTTGTACAATTTGATGTAATTTTACCTGTACCCCAGAATAGAGCAGCAGATAAAATAAGTAGGTATAATAGCTTGCCTTTGCTTAGTGATTTGAAAGCTCACTTATTGGAGGGTAAGAGTAGGGGGGAGACTGCATTTGTCAGCTGACAAAACTGAGCAGACTGATAAGTTTTGACTCTTGCGGTCCCAAAAGTTTTTTTTGTTTCACCAATATTGATATTTCATGACTTTGTTAAGGGTGCAGCCAATCACCGAGTCTACAGACACTTTGGCTCCCCCAGAATCCAGCAGGTTCCCTGAGTGTAACTGAAGTAGACAGATTGACCCGAGAATAAACACAATACGTAACAGAGCAGATGGCACTGGATATCTATTTCTAAGAATGAATGTGGAGCCTCATTCATTCTTTACCTTGAGTTTCTTCAAGGTAAATTTTTACTAAATGAAGGATGTCAATATTAAGGAACAATGGTTGTTTCTTAATTTTGGCCCTTAAATCAAAATGTTTTATTAGGTTAATTTTAATCTTTTACTATATTAGTCAATATTTATACAGTTTCTAAAAAGGGCCAGATAACCATTTCACATTGGTGAACAAAAATGGGCATGTTTTCTACTCTCTGGTTGTAAATACCTTAGCATTTGAGGAAGACATAATGGGGTAAATAAACCCCCTTTAGATAGTGACAAGTGTTACAGTGAAAACCAGTTGGAGGGAAGTGAGACCAGATAAGGCATCAACATCTAAGGAAAGAAATTTATCTCTTCATATTTCTTGGATGCATAAGTTTAGCCTCTTGGACATAAACGTTTAGCCAGAAGTGATCAAATTTTAAAGCAAATCTGGTGAAATATTTGTTACCCATTGTGTAAGCATTGGGGTTCATTCTTAAGAGTCAAGTAGGAAACCATTTGGTATTGTAGTGAGTATATCCGACACCTTTCAGTGTGTTTCATCCCTCACTGCTATGTTTTTTTCTTAGGATTTCAATATACATGTATGAAAAGCAAAACTTGCATAACAAAATAAATTGCCCATGTGAACGAAAACGTAAGCACTATGATCTCTTAAGGAAAAAGAAAATCTGTAAAAAATGACATTGTCATGAACTTGTTACTGCACCAGCACAAAGCGGAGTTAAAGGCATGAGGAGGGGAGCACCAGGGAGTTTTCCTTGTGGCAAACTCCCCCTCATGGCGGGGGTGGGGGGCACCTCTTATGGCAGGGTCTTGTTGGCGAGCTGACCAACACGAGGCACCCACCGTGAAGTCTCAGAAAGCCCTGATCAAATGTATCAGAAGGTTACGAAATTTGAGTCCTTGCTTTAAGGAGTGATTTTTTCATATGTATTTGCTTCTAAAATAGCTACTTCTCATTAAGACTCCTTACTGCTTTATTGTTTGTACATGTGTTTTAAAGAGGAAACTGTCTCACCTTAGAGAAATAGAATTGAGCCTAGAATGTCACTGAGCTAGCGCAAAGTTTAGCACATTTAGTATGCATTTTATATAAATATAAACAATTATAATGTAAATTAAAATTTAATTTTATAAATTAATTTAGTCCAGACAAATAAAAATTAACTTATGGAAGGAAAGGCTAGTTATAAATATGATTCATTGTCAGTATAGATATGGAATTTTGGAGATCTGGATGTTATACACTTACTTGCCACTTGTTAATTTTGTGCCTATTTCATCAGCTATAAAATTTGAATAATGTAGTATTTAGAATAATAAAGTATGGATATAAGCATATATATTATATGTATGTGATACACACTTATTTTATAATTAAATGTATTATGTGGTCCCTGAAGCACTGCAAGCTTAGCACAGTGCCTAGCAAACCATCAGCACTCAACTTATTATGTATTGTTAATAGGCAGATTATTTCCACTTTGTGCCCTCAGAAGGTGGTTGGGCATTTTGCTTTCTACCATTTTAATACCACATTAGGACTAAATCAACTAGAAAATAAGTTTTTACCTATGTGCAATTAGCAATCAGGAAAAAAGGAGTTTGGGGAGAGAAATACTTTTATTTTTATTTTTTAGGGTATCCCAGATAATGATAATTTATATGCCTCTACATTTATTGGCTTTGTTCATCAGAACATCTCAATCTTTCCTTTTTGATGACTGTTATTTTGCCTCTGAGGCCTCTTTGGCTTGCGTCTGCTCAGTGAGAAGATAAACTTTTTCCATTTTGCCTTTCTTTTAGAGTACGTATAAAAGGGACGGCATGCTCCTGGCAGCCTGTCGCTGTAGGAGAGGGAAGCATGGCTTCAGCAACTCCCCAGAACTTACCTAAGCTCCTAACAGTGGTGGGTAGATGAGGTCAGAGGTTGTCTTGCCCTGTTCACCCAGCCCATGCTGACCTGAACATGACTTTTGTGGATTTTATTGCCTGTGCCTTTCTCCAGTTCCTCTATGCCCAGTGGAATCTCAGAAGTAGGATAGAGAATTTAGGGTGAACACTTACACTTTTGTGTGTGTGTTTTTATTACTTTTGCAAGCGTTTCCAGTTTTAGCCTCACCAAGGTACATTTGAATGCATGAATCCCTAAAAACACTATAAACTGTAATGTGAATTTCAATTTGATTTCCTTCTGTCATGTTTGACTATTTGGTGCTAAAGATCCTGTGCAGAGACAAAATGATGGATAACCATTTCTGTCCAGAATCAGAACATGAGTCTCAGGTGAATAATTACTATGCATGAGCCAAGAAGTAGAGGACCTGGCAATTCAGTCACCTTTTGGGGTCCTCGGTGGTCATTTCATTCATTGCCTTAAGCAGTTAACATATTTTAAGTTAGCTCCTACATTGCAAATTGGTTGTAGAAATTACTTTTTAAAGCTTGATAAATGGACAAGTTCAAGTTCCAATGTTTAATTCCCTTAGTCAGTCTAGCCATAACTCTATTCTCACCTTCATAGCAAATGTCATCATGGGGGTTTGTTTAACTGAAATACTTTCCTTCTGAGTAAAGTTTTACAACCTAACATAGGTTAGCATTTTCAGTGTGTCTCATTTTTTAGCATGCTTGAATAAGTTTACATGCTGGTAACTAGTTGAAAAGAAATGACTCAAAGGAACTGGGGCGGTGTTCGTGCTTGTTGGAAATCAGCTACGGTTAAAGATTAGAACCAGCTCTGTGGCTGCCTGTATTTTTTTGTGTAAACATAAAGTCAGAGGGCCCCACGTGACTCAGAAAAGTTACTTAGCTTCTGCAATTTTTTTAAAACTCTTTCTTTAGTTTCCTGATTATACCCTGTTTGCAAAGTAAATGAAACAGTGAACTTCCTGGATGCTGGGTTTCAGCAGATATAAATCAGATAGCAAGCCCCGCGGCAGCCGGATCATGGCTTTATTCACCTACAGTGAAGAGACACTGCTCTGCGCAGGTCAGTCCCAAACCCCTGGGACAGTATTTCCAGCTTCCTGTCTGCTTAGGAACAGATCACTCTACATACCTTTCTGTACTTATGTTCTCTACCCTATCTGGCCCTTAATAGGTAAACATCCCCTACCTGGCCAAAAGCAACAAAGTTGGAAAAACTTGGCTGAATCTAGGAACCTGTTTTTAGTCTGTGTGTTCCTGTACCAGAGCCTGCATTCCTGCTTGTTTCCCAGTGTCTGACTTCAGGCCACTGTTCTCCACGGGCCTTGACCTCCGGGCCTGGTGTGTTAACCTACTATACCTTTCAGACTTGCACTTTCCCTTCTTCCCATTCCTTCTCTTTCCTTCCGTCATCTCTTCTACCTCCCCTGAACAGTCTGATATCGAGAGTGAGCTGCTTCCATCTTAGCCTCATGGGGTTTTGGCTAACTAACATAAGCCCACCACCTAATGGGCCTCATCAACCTTGTCTTCTCTCCACCTGGGGTGATGCTTGGTGCCAGGTCTTTGAGATAATTCTTAGTGTGGACGTGCCCTGATTGATCCCTCTGGTTGGCTCTCTTTGACTCACCCAGTCATTGCACTTTTTCTCACCACAAATTTCATGTTGGATACACAATATAAGAAAGACCCACATCTTTCATTTACTATTTTAGTGAAGTTATACTACATAGCTCCCATTTTATTTTACTTAAAAAAATTTTTTTATCCTTACTCGAGGACATTTTTTCATTGCTTTTAGAGAAAGAGGAAGAGGAGGAAAGAGAGGGAGAGAAGCATCAATGTGAGAGAGAAACATCTATTGGTTGCCCCTCCAACCCGCCCTGACTGGAACTAAACCCACAACCTAGATATGTGCCCTGACCAGGAACCAAATCCACAGCCTTTCAGTTTACAGAATGATACTCCAACCAACTAAGCCATGCCGGCCAGGGCCCTGGCTCCCTTTTTCGATGCCATTCCACTCATCTCATTTAATATGTTAACACATCATAGAGACTTAATGATAGATAAGATGGAATACTTGTTACTAGCAGAAAGTGAACTTAAGCAATGCCTGCCATTAAATAGGATGTCTCATTTAGATAGGGATTTAATAGTTGTCTTAGATAGAAAGTGTACTGAATAATCTAAAATAAAAAAATTTTTAAAAAATAGTTGTCTTACAGGCATTGCTTAGATTCCCAGACTTCTGCATACAAACTCCTATTACCCTTTTCATTGTTCTAGAGCTGAGCTTCTCAGACTTTAATGTAAATATAGGCTTATATACAAAACAAGTAAGGATGTACCTTATGCTTTATGGGAAAAATCACCCTTGAAATCCTGAAGTTTTTTTTGTCCCCTTACAGAGTTATGTTTTTTTCCAATTTAAATTACTCACCAAGATATAAAAATCAGAAAACTTGAACTGACATTGTTGAGAAAGTTTCAAATCTGACAACACTATGACCTGCATTTCTTTGCAGCAGCTATGTGTTGGTTCTAAGGCATGTGAGTAGGTGATCCTGCTCTTTTTAAAAAAATTTTTATCCTGGCCTGAGGACATTTTTTTATTGTTTTTAGAGAGAGGAAGGGAGAGAAACATCGATGCAAGAGAGAAGCATCAAATATTTTCCTCCCATACACACCCCGACCAGGCATCATACGCCCCCAGACTGGGGATTGAACCTGCAATCTCGTATGTGCCTTGACCAGGAATTAAACCTGTGACCTTTTAGTTACAGAATGACACTCCAACCAACTGAGCCACATGGACCAGGGCTGCAATCCTTGTTTTAGAAGAAGCATGGTTGGAACTAAAGAGACAAAGGCATATAGATTTCCACATAGCAGAACTTTTTTACATAAATAAAACATTTAAAAAAATACAGAGAACAAAATAATAGTCTTTTGTATTAACCCCTCCCAGAATAAATCATTGCTCATTTTTTGGCAAGTTTACTTTCAAGGTTCCCCCTTGCCATTCAGCATCATTTTAATCTGGTAGAATTTTATTACAATATCAGTGTTAATTTCTTCTTTAACAGGATTTCCCCCCCACTCTCAAAGATGTTAATACCTTTTTCCTCAGTATAGGCAATAACCTCAGGTTTGCAAAGCTCAGCCACTTTGTGACTAGGGCATTACACATTAGACTTTCTTCAAATCAGGGTTTCTAATGGTTCTTGGTCCAGATTCTCTTTGGCCTGTAGGCCCAAGTAGAAAACATAGTTATTAGTTGATGTCATAGTAGTTTAAATGGTACAAAGGCCCATCTCTAAGTCATCTCTAAACAGATTAATTTGTGAGCATTCATAAGTGTGGAACAGACAGTTGGACTCATTCTAGCTTTGACCTTCCCTGATCAGGGAGGTATATTTTTCACAGATCCTGGTGAGCTTTAGGCCAGTGGAATTAAGCAGTGAATACAATCAAGGATTCATCTGGACCAAAGTTGGGAAATTCACCTGCCCTTCTTGTGTGCTATGATATCACCAGCCCCACCTCCATTGCTTCCAAACCTTTGTACCCGAAGAGCCCTCCCCTTGGGAATAAGCGTGAACCCATTTAACTTTTGCTCAGACTACTTACATAATTAAACTCAGATTTGCTGTACATTTTACATTTCAACAAAACTTGGGTGTTTAGGATGCAAATACTTTCTAAAAAAATAGTATTTAGACTCTGTGCTTGCTCCCCAAAGATAATTTAATCCATAGTATCAATTAATAAATATATGTGAAGTATATAAAATATATAAATAAACATGTGCAAAGGATATAAAATAGATTTTTCAATGCAGTAAAGTATAGAGCTCAACACTTCGGTATTTTACTGGTGTTCAATTGATATCAGTTTCTTCCTTACAGAAGATACTCATTATCCCAGTAATAACATGGATTAGATAGGATTCTGTGGCCTCTTCGGGGATCCTCACACTGTCATAGCAGGGTTTTTACGGGAAAGTGCATTCTGTGATACACATTGGAAAAGGATGCAAAGATGCTGGGAATCTGTCTTACTCAGCCACCACCCCTGGGCATGCTGATAAAGTGTCTGTGACAATCACCTGTGTCTGTGGCGATGAGATGCCTGATGAGTTGGGACCTTTGTTGTTCACACCTGTGATCCAAACTAGAGCCCTTTCTCCCTCACTCATCCCAGCTCCACAGGGTATGTGTGGTGTTATTTGGCACCTGTAATACATCTTTCTCCTTTATTTCTCTTTTCTTACCTTCTCTCCCCTGTTTGTTCCCACATGTGCAATGGTGGTGAACCTATCTCATGCTTCAGAAGGAACATAGTTAGCTACAACCATTGGCCATTTATAAGTCTTTCAGTAAAGCAGCAAATGCCTATTGTTCTTATCGCAAAGATAAATTTGAAAAGGCTTAAATTGTACTGCTGCATTTATTCTATAATCAGGTAAATCATTGTTGTTAGCCCCAAATGTAAATTTCCATAATTCAACGCAATAGGAAATTCCCCTAGCCAAAGAAGGGCACTGATTAAACCATGTATATACACAGCCAGGTTTTATTTAGTGTTGCATAAAACAGCAGTTAACTGGGATTTTGCTTTGAGAACCAACAGGCAGTCTGGTACTGCTAGACTGGAGAAAGCAAGGCAGAGAATGGAGGGGAATGAGTTTAGAGAGAGAAGTAGGGGCCAGACACTGTAAGGTCCAATTGCTTGGGATAAACAGTTGGTATTTGATTCTGACTGTGATGAGAAGTCATGACAGAGTTTTGGCTGCTGGGTGGAGGATAGACTGTGGTAGATTGTTGATGGTGGGGAACAGTGAAAACAAAGAAAGCAATTAGGAAGGTTTGGAGGAGTCCCGGTGAAAGATAGTGATGGCTTGAACTAGGTGATTAGCAGTGGGATTCAGCTCTACACTCTATTTTTGCTGCTGGATTGGATGTTGCTTGTAAGGGAAAAAGAGAAGTCCAGGAAGAGCCCTGGTATGAGTCACTCAACCTTTACTGATTCCTTTCCTTCCACACCCCAGTTATCCAAGTTATTAGTTCACTAGAGAACCCAACTGTGAGCCATAGTCCATTCCTCAGTTGCTTCTCATCAATTCTGTCACCACCCACTTCTAGAAGTTTATAGATTATAGCTGTTTTGTGAACTTTATAACAGATTTTGAAATCTTTGCTCTTTCACCAAACTCTAGTGATTGACCAAAGGCCAGACTATTTCCACATAGTTTATTCAGTTAGAGGTTCCATAGCTAATCTGTTCTCAGCCCAATTGCCTATATTGCCTCCTTCCTACAGGGCCCCTACCTTTTCTCTGAGAAATTCTAATGCCTCATTTTCTGTCCATATATTGGCTCTGCACATTGAATTCCATGTTTCACCAAATGTGATACTATTTTTGATTTTTGACACCTAGAGGGCAATTCCTGCTGTATACTTATGCAATTAGGTTCAAAATAAATATTTTTAAGTGATGATAACATTTTGATTCCACTGTAGTGGCTGCATTTGATAAGAATTCAAATCACACTTTTACCGGCAATCAGGCCCTTTCCCTCTCGCATTTTAAAGTGATGATACACCTGGGCTTTTCAGAAGGCAGCGCTCTGCTTTCAGTGTTCACGGGCCGGCCTGTTTACCACACTGACCAAGAGCTCCGTTGTGTCAGCATCACATACCTTTGCCATTCGACCACATGCACCACGTATTTCCCCACACTGAAAACCACTTTTGTGTTAGAAACTGTTTGAAAAGGGATGGAAAAATTCCCAATTTTATGAAAAAAACACATCCCATTTTAGTAAAAAATCTAGAATTTTCATTGAGTAACTATAATAATATGCTTTTATGAACCACGTTTAGCAAAGGGAGTTAATTTCCTTTGAATATCACCATGGACTTTTAGAAACCAAGAATGATTTATTTGCTCTGTGTCTAAGATTAACCAAGTTAAGAATGGAAAAATCCTATTAGATCAGAGGAGACTGTTCCCTTCCCCACTGCAGGATTATGTGCTACAGTATATTTCCTAATCTTTGTTCTTTTTAATAACATTCTTCCTGCATCCATTTGAAAGTCATTACCCCCAAATATTTCCATTAAATTATAATATTGTGCATGATTTCAGATGGAGATAAATTTCTTATGTTTGTTTTATAATATGTACCAAAGTTTATTTTCTAAAAATTGTTGAGCCATGTTTTTCTCTTTTAAATGGGACAATTATATAACTCTTTAGAAGTTTAAATAATAGCAGTATTTTCTTTAACTTGAGTAACTTTCACTGTTATTTTGGAATAATGATGTTTTGTTTGGAACATACTATTGACTATGGGTCATTTGTCAAATATACTTTACAAAGAAATTAGAATGTACTCTAAAGGGAAAAGCAAGCTGATCAAGGTTTATTTTCTTTTTGTTTGTCCATTTTTTAAAAATATAAAGTTCCAGAATTGATAGGCTAATGATTGACTGGGACATAAATAACTGTAATAATAAAACAGTAATTAATATTCTCAAATAACATGGAGCTGCACTTGTGGGACCTCCCAAACCTCTCAGCATGTGGTTTCTGCTGTGGTCCAGGATTTCTGGATGATAATCTAGCTAGGACTTATTTTTTTCAAACTTAAGATACATTTAGCCCTGGCTGGTGTGGCTCAGTGGATTGAGCGCTAACCTGCGAACCAAAGGGTCGCCAGTTTGATTCCCAGTCAGGGCACATGCCTGGGTTGTGGGCCAGGTCTCCAGTGAGGGGCATGTGAGAGGCAACTACACATTGATGTTTCTCTCCCTCTCTTTCTCCCTCCCTTCCCCTCTCTCTGAAAATAAATAAATAAATAAAATCTCTTTAAAAAAGATACATCTAGAAAATATAACTAGGAAATAATCTGAATTAAATTAATCAGCAAATTAGTTATTATGCACATCATTATTAATACAATAAATGGTGCTACTGTGGACATTTCTCTTTTAACCTAATGGTGTCTGTGTTTTGAATTATTCTCAAGATAGTTTGGAAATCAGCTGGATTAAAAAAAAAATAACACCAAAAAGCTAACTTGTCAAACAAGAGAATAAGCCTGAATGTTACATATCCCTTTGGTTAGTTAAATTCACATATTATCTTAGTAACTTGCAGTGAAATAATCACTTAAATTAATAAATACTAAATTTTATCCACCAACCCAGATAAAATCTGCTAATTTATTACTTCAGAACTGGCTGTGACTCATCAATGCCCCCAAGTTGAAGTCTAAACTCCTTAACACAGTGTATGCTTCGACCACACGCCATGCTCAGTCTTACCTTCCTCCATTCTCTTCCTCACGCCTCCCTCCTGCCCCACACCCATACCCCACTGGTCTCCTAGCTTTCCCCGTGGATGCTGCTGCCACCTTCAGTTTCTCCCTTTTCTTTGCCTGGTGAGTTGCTACTTATTTTTTATGCCCAATTTCAAATGGCTGGGCTTGATTATGGGGAATTAAAATACTTTGTCTGAGTTTTACTAAGGCTGAGATGATGCTTATTTATTGCTGTATCCATCTCTTCATCTAGTTTCTAATCCAGTGTCTCTTAGGTATTCAATAGCTGGGATAATGTAGGTGTTTATGGAATTTGTAAATAAGTTAATAAATAAATGCTATGGTAATGGATGGAGAATAATCAATGCTTTCAAGAGAAGTGTCCAGTATGTCCTTTCTGATTCTTCATATTTCATACAAGTGAAGAAATTTATACTTATTCTACATTGGTACAGAGCCTTTTTTCCCCCTCACCTTTGCTTTGGTAGAATTTTATTATAATTATCTCTAGTAAACTACCTGATTTCATATAATTATATACTAAATATTGTGTACATGCCCTTCTATGCATTTGTTTGGATAAAGAGTGATATCACAGCATTCAAGGAACTCTCAGAAACATTTAAGAAGCATTAACTTCTAAAAGTTAAAGTGTAACATGAATTCATAGTTCTCCATGTGTTTGGAATCATTCGCAGAAGCTGACACATGAGACAAGAAAAAATATTAAGGCTGGACACAGTTATGTTAAAATTGAGGACAAAATAATTGCTCTAGGACTTCAGAGAGTGATGTGAGGAGATGGTTAAAGGAGGCCTAAGGGAGGAAGTAGGATCCGAGTGTGATTTTAAGGATGAGTCGAAGAGGAGACTACTCCAGGAGGGTGAGAGCGTCTCAGCAGAGGTCCAGGCAGTGGAGAACATTTCCTTGATCCCTCCTACGTACTCCATCCACCTTTTTCCCCAGACACTTGCCTTTGCCTGATATTCACAGGGTCACACTTAGCCAAGTTCTGGGAAAGGATCCAGTAGGAAATGTGTAAGAAACTTCCTGACCATAACTGAAAATTGCTTCAGTATCAAATTGCTTTGTTGCTTGGGCCTCACATCTGTTTCCTTGTCCTTTCACCAACCCCTATGCTAGTTAAAGTGGATCTCCTGATTCCTGACTCCTTGACCTTTTGACTATTCCCGAAGCCTTGCCATTGTGCCTTGTCATTGTGTGCCTGCTGGATTTCTTTTTTACTGTTGGTCTCTGAGCCGTAATCTATATGTTCTAATTTCTGTCTGGCTGTTTTCACTCAGGCCCTTGGCGTGTTAGCAAAGCTGGCTTACTGTCTGTCCAGTTGATGGCTTATTATATATCTAGTTGCTGACCTGCATAAACTACATTTTCAAGCAGAGACCATTATAGTCTCCGTTTCCTGCCCAGATTCTTGTTCTGTCATAACCACCAGCTTTCTTGCCATGAAAAATGCATTTGTGGGAATACTAAAAAACTTTGTAGAAATACTGAAAAAAAAAGGACAAAGCTGGCTATGAAGAACTTTTCAAGACAGGTTGAAGTTTAAATTTTATTCTCTGTGCCAGGGCTCTTCAAAGTGGAGAGTTCACAGCTCAAAAATCCATGCGATGGTCCATTGGCATGTGGAAAGAAATTCTTATAATGGTTAGTTCAGTGTGTTTTTATCTTAAATTTTTAAAAGAAATATAATTATTTAAAACAGAAGAAATGAAAAACACAACTATTTAAAATAAAAAATAAATTAAAAAACCAAATGGTATTTAAATTGTAGATGAACTCAAGTTGCGGTCTATGGCAGGTGGTCATATATCAAGTGTTGGCAACAGGTTTCAGGAGGGAGGAGTCCAGACTCCACAACATGAAAGACTTGGCCTTGGGGGCCTTACTTTTTATTTATTTGCAGCATATTTGATGTATTGTGGTTTATGTGTGCCCAGATTTATGGATTATTCTAGCTTTAACCAAAGTAGCACTCACAGAAGGATGCAGTGCCTCAAAAAGTTTCTTGCTGAGAACCTGTGGGGTGAAGCTGCTACTCATGATTCATTCACATGTGAGACTGATTCCCATATTCCCCATACAAGCTCTTTCAGAAGTACACTTTGAGCAAAAATCTCAATGGTATTTAGTTGGGTGTAGTAGAAATCCTACCAACAATATTGATAATTTCTAAGAAGACTGTCAGAAATGCAGATATATACAAATATCTTTGGTGAAAAACCTTACCTTAATGTATATTCTACTTTGAGATGATAAGCACTGTGAGTATGGAATTATCATTTTTAAATAGTGTTTATTTTATTTTTATACTTCATTTATAAAATTTCAACTTTTGCTTATGCTTAATAGGATATATATTTAACTTTGAGAGTAAATTATATATTTCATACATGTATTTCATACAAAATGTTCACATTTTGAGTATGGTCTAAAACATTTTTAGCAGATGGGCTTGTCCTGTGGCCATGACTGAAAACATTTGGGGACTACAGGGGCTCCCAGTGCAGGGGGGGTTCATTCTGGGGGTGGCACAGTGACCTCAGACTTTCCTGAAGCTTATTTTGAAGAACGTGAATAGGGAACACCATGTTTTGAATCATTAGGCTCTCATTTGAAATCATAATCCAAAAGAATTTTTTAGGAAAGAATTTCTGTTGGAAAATTAAATTGTGTACCATTTTCTTGATATAGCTTTATATGAACTAATTAATTTTTGAGAAAAAAGATACAGTATCTATCTATATAACTATATATTATTATGTATATACTTTTATAGATATTTATATATACCTTTGTATATTTAAATATATATACCATTGATTTTTGCTGTTAGTTAAGGAAGAGCTTGTATTAAGTGTATGAATATCAGCTTCAACATGTGAGTAAATCGAAAGTAGTAGCTTCAATCTGCAGGTTCTTGGCAGGAATCTTTTAAAGTGTCTGTGCGTTCATATGCTTTTTGCAATTTTATTTTTGTCTTCAATAGCAACAAACTGACTACTGACTGAAAATCTAATTTTTTTATGGAAATTTGTCTTTTGACTATGGTGATGACAAGTTCTTTTGATGGTGTTCCTATCTATTCCTATTACAATTTTGGTAAAAAATTGGAACTTTGCAACTCACAAAAGAAGGATAACATTAAATTAGTCTAAATGGTGGACATATCTTACTTAATATTGAAAAATAGAGTTCTGATTAATGGGTTTTCTGTCTTTCCTACTAATAAATCTAATAAAGGACTTTTAATGGAGAACTATAACATAAACACATTTGATGAATTTGCCAAGGAAAGTAATTATGGCTGTCAAATCACTGTGGTTCTGTTTTTAAGTGAAGTTCTTCAGGAAAAGGGGGTAGGCAGCATAATGAGAATTCTATTTTTAACTTTGGTTAGTTCTTTCATTTATTGTCAACATGTGACTCTTTCAGACAGACAGCTAGGTATTTAGCTTTTGAACTCTTTTGTATTCTGTAAAAAGCACTAGTTCATCTTTTTACCCAAACATTCCCATCCAGGCCTCCTATGCTGAATCCATGATCAACTATCTTTGTTTATTCAAATTCCATTAAAAGCCCTGACGGGCAGCTCAGTTGGTTGGAGTGTCATCCCAATATGCCAGGGTAGGAGTCCACCAACGAGTGCCTGGAGAGATGGACAACAGACCGATGTCCTCTCTTTCCCTCTCCCTGTCTCTCTCCCTCTCCCCTCTCTATCTCTCTCCATCCCCTTCTCCCTCTAAAATAAATAAATAAATAAATAAATAATTTTAAAACTCCATGAAAAGATGTGATTTTGATTCATTGTCTTAATATTAAGATGTGATTTGCATTCATTTTCTTAATATTTCCATAGAAACTAAAAATTGGTCTACAGTATTGTTTTATACACTAGCTTACCTAGAAGGAGAATAAAGTTTATTTTATAGTAAGTTTTGTTAATATTAAACAGATAAAATGAATGACACAAAAGTTGACCTTGTAACTTATTTGTTTTATTAATGGCTTTAATATCATTGCAGCTGAATTTTAAGTAAGAAATATTAAATGTTAAATATATAATGTGTAATATCCCCTTCTTTATTTATGCGTTTACTTTGGCCTCTCCCTTCTTAGCTTTCTGTGTCTCCAAAATAGTATAAACTTTGTGGAATCGGAAACAATGTCATAGACTTTTTCCTCCCTTGTCCACTCAGGAAGTTAATTAAAATAAGAGCTGTCCCAAGTCCCACAAAAACTCTTCTGTTAGCCCTGGATGAGGGCATATTATACATAAGCAAAGAGTTGCAAAGTCACCTTTGGGGCAGCCTCCTATTGATGAGATTGGTGAGTCTGTCGTGCAGTTACCTGGGTTCAAATCCATCTGGGCTCTGCCAGTTTTGAGCTGCATGATGTGGGCAATTGAATTAATGAGCCAATCTCAGGGAGTTACGATCATAAAATACAAAAAAAGCATATAAATTCTCAACAAGGTAACTGATATATGGTAAGTACTTCACAAATAAAAGCTGTTATTATTGCCTTTTTCACTCCTAGCCCAATCATAAGGCTAAATTTTTAGACTTCTTACTATAATTTTCCTGTTATATCAATATTTACCACTTTATTAGTGAGAATTCTTATTTTTATGATCTGGTACAAATTAGCTAAGCAATTATATCTAATAGAAGTTTTACTTTTAAAAGTGGTAGCATAAAAATAGTTTGGATATACATATGGAATAGTCAAGTACCTTTAGTAATAAGATTATAATAAAATTTTAAGAAATGTCTTCAGTCATTTTTTTAATTGCAGAAAATATAAATTTGATAAAGAAATCTAGGTATCTTCCATTCAGATTTTTAAAACTCTGTGCCTTTTAAGCCGCATTTAGCACAATTCATGCATCTCCTCTCATTGCAGAGCAGCTGTCTAAATATAATCACAAAGGGTGAGCTTCCTTTCTACAGAGTCTCATTCTGAAAAGAGTTCCATGTGAGTTTCCCCAGGGAAAACCAAGCCAACCAAAAGGCATCGATATGCATGTGTTCATTTTATTTGAAGACATTTAGAATTAGTTGTTTATAGCTACATACTGTATAGTTGAGGCTTGACTCTGTGCCAGCCACGGTGCTAAACCTTTCACAGAGACCATCTCATTCCATCCTCACAATAAATTTCTGAGTGAGCTACCTTTGCTGTTCTTATTTGAAAAGTGACAAACCTCAGGCTCAGTTTACTTAGCTTGTCCAAGGTTGCACAGCTATGATGTGGTGATACATGGCTTTGTTCTCGATTCTAGACCAAAGAATTTGGATATTATGCCTAATGAAGCATAACTATCAAAGTGTACTACTAAATATTACACAAGTAAAATTTTATAAATATGATTATTTTATCTAATAATTAACATTTAATAAAGGAAATATTTCCCCAATTTCTCACTGTTTTTTTTTTCACTTACCAGCAGCTGCTAGATCTTTTTCATTAAGTTTATAGGTCAAGTGGTAAATAATCCTTAAACAGACCTTTAAATTTACCAGCTAGATTTATTTATTAACAACAAAACAGCTGCTTTTCAAGAAACCCCTTCTAGTGAACATAGTCATATGATTATATTTTAATAACCTTAATAACCTTCATATCTCTTGAGACAAATTCTCTAAATAATATTGGAACATTTGTGAAAAAACAGATTTTATATTCTGCCTATTTGCTGTCCTCAAAACTGGATATGTTTGTAATTTTTTTCTTTTAAGCTTGAGAAATTTAAACAAACTTTCTTTTTAATATTTATTATTATTAATTTGAGAGAATTTTCACCTAAAATACTAACTTATCATGATGACATTTTTAAAAATTTAATCTTTATTGTATTTTTTTC
This sequence comes from Trachops cirrhosus, assembly GCA_028533065.1. Taxonomy (NCBI): domain Eukaryota; kingdom Metazoa; phylum Chordata; class Mammalia; order Chiroptera; family Phyllostomidae; genus Trachops; species Trachops cirrhosus. The sequence continues at coordinate 139,424,371 of CM052540.1, read as the reverse complement.
CATTACCAATAAATCCCCTTATACCCCTCTCCCCCAAGTAATCTAGGAGAGGTAGTATATTCAGTTGTACTGTGGGATAACATATCTTACCATTTTAACATTACTTACCATTTTAAAACAACAAATAATAATTGAAAATAATTGATATTCCATTTTAAATGAACCTTGATGTTAAAAAATAATTATTTTGAAATTTGTTGAGTGACTATGGAGTTTGGCTAAGAATTCAGTTGTTTAGTTCCCCTGACTTTAATATTACTCATTAATCTCTGTGGACTTTGGTCAGAAATCTGAAGAAGAGCCACATGAACCCAGCATGACAAGGTCTATGACCTTGTTTGTTTGTTTTTCCATTGTGTCTGAAGGCTAAACTCTTTTAGGAATGCAAAAGCACTGCAAAAATGAGCACTGACTGTGAGATTGGTAGAGAAAGGGGCAGGAACAAAGTAAAACATACACGTGGGGTTCTAAAATTAGCTACTGCTACCAATGCACTGCCCACTGCGGGCTGTTGCGATGGCCTGTGGTCGGGAGGACCCTCCCCCTCGTCCACTGGGATGCTCTGGGGAGAGGAGCCCAGCCTCTGGGTCACGGGCTCTGCCCTTACACAGTGTACTATGTGGGCGTGCTTCATTCTAAGAAAAATTATCAAAATTAACTTCGAAAGAGCAGATTGTCTGATTTTATTCATCAATAATAGTTCACACATCACTGATAGTTTACATATCACTAATAGTTCAGCATTTTATAATTTATATGTGTAAACAGACATGATAAGGCTTCTAACCAGTACTTTCCAGCATCATTTACTTGTGCGTACTTTCAGGCCTTTGAATGTTTCTGATCCTGTTCTATTTGGGGCGACAAGTTGTGGTTTAGGTAAGCATGGGCAGAGAATGAGTCTTGATCTCTTTGTAGCATTTTCAGGTTTTCTTTGGGCATGGCTGGCACCAGGGCTGGGAAAGTTGGAGAGATGTAGTCTGGATGCAGCGTGCCTTTGGCCTCTCACTGAGTATTCAGTGTAGCAACTTTATTAAATTGGGATTGTTTCTAGCATCCTATTCCAGTGAGTTAATTGAAAGGTTTATATTTACTAAAGGCAATGGCATTTAAAAAAACCATAGATTTAACACTTTATTTCATTTGAAGTGATATTTTAACAATTATGTGATTTAACAACATTTAAAATATGAAGGTATTTTGAAATTGGTAACATTACGCTAAAATCTTAAAGGAAATGTAAATTTTCAACAATTCCACCACCAGTAGATCAATTGATTAGGTCTCTTTTGAAGCAGAGTCTAGGCATTTAAATTTTTAGGAAGCTCTGCAGGTGATTTCATGTGCACACCAGGTTAAGAATCAGTATTTTATATATTGTCAACCACAGTGTACATATTATTTCATATTCTGTCTGTGTATTTTGTTTTACTTACTGTTATAGCAAATATTTCCAATGCTCCTTTATAGTCTTCACATTTTTCATTAGAATAATCATATATTTGTATGTTATAATTTACTAAATTATTCTTACAATGTCGAATATTTCATTTGTAAGTCAGTGGAAAACAATGGTCTCATATCCTTTGATCTCTGATCACTCCTGAGCAAATCAAGGAGAATGAACAGACCTGGCTCTTCACAGCTGCCACGTTGCTTTCATAAGGGATGTAGCAATCACGATGCTATCAGCCGCGAGGACTTGTTTCACCACAGCTTTCCTGGAATCGGGAATTATCATTTACTACACACCTTTTGAATCTTCATTATTTTTAAGACTTTAAAAATGAGAAGGGGAGAATGCTGTAAAAAGCTAATTTATAAATAGAGCCATGGGTAATTCCCTGAAAGTTGGGAATTGAATATTGCTATGTCTATAATCAGATAGATACAGGTAGGTTATTCTAATTTAAAAGTGACTTTCAAAATCATTACCAACAAAAAATTTTAAAATGTCAATTCCCTATAGCAACCAAGAATAGATAAAAATCAGCCCCCATAACTTAGGCCAGCCCAGCACTGGCAGTTGGAGCACTCAAAATGAGCAAACAAGCCTGTGGGGAACCAAAACAAAATGAGCAGGTGTGACCCGCTTCAGGTTCCTAAGGTTTTTATCAGCCTCTGCATCTGACATACTGCTGAGGAAGGAAGTCCGAAACCTGATTACTTCTCTAATGGAGAAAGCAGACTTCTTTCCTTAAAAAAAAAATAAACTAGCCAGAGAGTCTCATCGTATGTTGTTTATTACCCTAGACTATTGAAAGTAAGCTTTCTAAGCAGAAAGTAGGTTATTAGCTAACAAATACTTAGAAATGCAGGTGTTCAGAAAACACCTCTGAACTTTTGATTTGGACTCCTGTTCATCTCCCTCCCACTTAATCTCTATCATTTTTAGCATATCATTATCATCATCGTTTTTATAAAAGGAGCATGTGACAAGTACTCACTATTCTACTTTCTCTGCCTTATTTTACTTAGCCTTTATCATAGCTCTTAGATATATTTCATTATTCCATTGTTAGACTGGAAAACTGAGCATGAAGGGGACAAACATCTCATTCAGGGTTGTACAACCAGTAACACCAGAAGCTGGAATTTGACTGAGGTAGATCAGATCCATAGTCTGTCCTCCTGACCCCTGCAATTGAACATCTCAGTGGACTTTCTAAGGCTGTTCGGCACTCACAGATGCTGTGGTTTGAGTGCTGGATCAGCCCAGTATGATGGCCCTGAAAGGTGCTAATTCTTTTCGGAAATAGTTTCAGAGTTTTGGACCAGCTGTCGTTCTAATTATCCTCCAGAATTCTTGACTTCTAGGAAGCTTGCAACAATTTTATGACAAGCCACGTCTACTAGACTGAACAAGGCCCAGATCCAGAGAGAAATGATCTAAACATCTATTTCCCGGAGGCCAGTTCTCTTTTATTAATATCCACATCATAGGTTTTAATCTCCAGGTTATTTTCAGTAATTTTATCTCCTGCATCTTCCATGTCCATGAGTCACCAAGTTTAGTAGGAGAGATAGGTACAAAGATTAGTGGAAAGACTGTACATTTTGAATGTAGCTGTATCTAATTTTGGAATCTAGCACCACTACTTACTCTTTTTGTAGCTTTGGACAGCTAAGTTACTTAATATCTCTGTGCCTTGGTTTTTGTGATCTTTCAATGTATGTAATGATAACAAGTTTGCATGGTGGTTATGGAGATTAAATAAAATATCTGTATATAAATATTTTATGTAGCATCTGGCACATGTGTAACAAAGTGAAATGCTTTACCTCTCTGATTCCATCTTGTTCAAGCCTGCTTTGTTTCCATGGTCTTTAGGTTAATAGCCACTGATCAGAATTCTGCTTGGGGCTTGAGTTTTACAAAAACAGCAGTGCCTCTCCCAAGGAGATCAGGGAAATATGTATTGTTCATCAGAGATTTTCAGGGACCTAATGGCCAGACTCACATCAACTAGGGCCAACACACTAAGCACAATCTTTCTTGGACCCCTACTGGGGCCCAGGTATCAGCAGTTTTCGGTCATCTCTTGCCCCTCCCATTTTCCCTTTCCCTTGATGTGAAAGAAACCTGAACTCTGTACTTTCTTAAGATGGATTAGAAGATTAGGTTTCTTTTTTTTTAATTTTAATTGTTCAAGTACAGTTTTCTGTCTTTTACTCCCATCCCAGCCCACCCCTCAGTCCTCCCCAAAAGATTAGGTTTCTCATCTTCTTGGTTGAAACTTTCTTGATCAATAAACTTTTCCATACTCTAAACTCTGACATTTTGAATGTTGGCCTTTTGAGGCACTGGGTACACAGACTTTGTACCTATAATACATATAGGCTCTCATCATTGAAAATCCTCTAATTTTTCTCTCTGCAATGATTATTTAAACCATTTTTTTATATTTCTACTTCTAATATTACTACAGCCAAGGCTTCCCTGTCTTCATTTTTTAGTTAGTGATATGCCACCAAGGTCTTCTAAAATGATCCTTTAATTAATTATGTCTTTCCTCAGTTTAGGAATTCAGTGTTCCCCACCCAGAGACCTGATCACTCTGCCCCTTGGTCATACCACTGTCCTGCCCTGCCTAGTGCATCTCTTTCTAATAGATATTTTGGGACACATATTTTGTTTATAAGTACTGTTCCCTTTGGTCGGCCTTAGTAAACAAGGTACATTTCCCAACACAGTCACTGCTCCTTATTAATTATGATTTTTTAATCTTCAAACAAGGATATGTTTATTGACTTTAGAAAAAGAGGCAGGGAAAGAAAGAGGGAGACACATTGATGTGGGAGAGAAACACCGACTGGTGTTTCTCATAAGCATACCAAGTGGGAATCGAATCCTCCACCTTTCAGTCTATGGACGACCCTCCAACCAACTGAGCCACACTGGCCAGGGCATCCCTGCTGCTTATTATTGCATTCCATTAATTTCTATAGATCTGTTTTTTCCATAGCCACTTTCTTGTACTATAATTTAAAGTTCTCCAAAAGTTTAAAAGTGTGTGTGTGTGTATCTATACTTTATTTAATTTGATTTCAAAGTATATATGTATGTTTATTTATTTTAAAGTGGGTCTTTAAGACTTTACAATGCCCTCTTAGTTCTTAGTTTCTATGTGTGCTTATCCTATTTATGATCATGTACGTTTGGATCCCATCTCCTGTCTTGAGTCTTAAGGACTGACTTTGTCAGGCAGTCACCGCAGCATGTTTTCCATTCCCTTCATTATTTTATTTGAGTGATTGCAGACACTATAGACATTGACTTTGTACAGCTTCATACCTTTTTATTTTGGGGTCGAGTCTAGTGCACAGGTCTTCGCTTGGGCATTTTGGCTACAGCAGCATAGAGCTTTGAGGAAGCAACCTGCAGGGACTACAAAATTCCACACTGATCTTTTAAAGTTGTCAGAAGGCTCGTTGTTTCATACACAGCAATTAGGTTAAGTTTCTCTAAAAGCTGTTTTAAACAAAAAGCTTGTATTTTGTTCTAATTTGCCTACTAAAGATTATTCCCTGTTTTTCTGGCCACACACCAAGTATTGTGAACTTCCTAGCCACTACTCCGAATATCAAATCTAAACCTCTGATTCTAGTTTTAAAATATTTTCCAGCTACTAATAGCATTCTTCCTGTCACCCATATTTAAACCACAAAATCATAAAGGACTGAAGAAGTTATCTAGTCTAATCAATTCTTTTTTGCACAAATCTGCACCCTTTTTCCTATTTGACCTCATAAATGCTTCTCAACAGTGTCTTTGTATTACCAAATAATAGGTGAAATGGAAAGTCTTGCCCAATAATAATAGCAGTTTATTCTAATGACTTGAGAGATGATATTTCCATGGGCTTGGAAATTTCAAAATAAAGTTGATAAGAGAAAATAATGTTGGGAATTGCAATTAGTATGTATAAAATTCTGTTACTACAAATTCAAATTAGTAGTCTGCTTTCTTTTATTTTACCAGGATCTTTTAGTGTTTGTTATTCTAAATGAGAGGAAAAGCAACTGGAGTTTGAAAAATTAAGGTTCTTCCTCAAAGTAATCTTGCTAAAATATACTACAGTTGTATAATGTATTTATCTGTGATTCAGGTGAGATTTAGTTTAAGCTTTCAGTTTACTTCCATTAAAGGAAATACCGGCAATAGCTTGAGATCTCATCACTACTAAAATAAATAGGAAAAAATATTTTGAAAGAGGATTATTTTGCAATACTCTTTTGAAAATAGTTTGTCGGCTTCTTGAATGAAAAAGATGTTTTCCCTTCAGAGTTAGTTTTTACTTTCCATTTTTCTGATTCTGGCTGCCCCTAGTATTTATGTAATTTTATCAGCTATAAGGAGATATTTTAAATATGCTAATGAATGATTAGCATTTTATGATTTATTTCTATAATGAGCTAAGCTAATCAAGAAACTATGTTTTATTAGATGAATTGGAGAGGTTGTAATCTCATTAGTGACTTTCCCTCTAATTATTACAGAAAACAGAATTTATTTTTTCTTCTTAGGAAACAATTATACAGTTTTTCAATTATATAACATAAATAGCACAACAGATATGGTATAGTTAATGTTTAAAATGTAAAAATGGAATTTTACTCCTATAATTTAAAAAAATCAAATCTAAGTTTCTCTGTACATATAAAAATTGGTCTTCTAAGTGTCATTAACAGATTGTTCCCTGCCAAATCCAATGGTTGTTTTTCCATTCTCTTATTCCTTTGATATTGTTTCCCACATCCTACTTTGTGAAATTTTTTTAGCATTTTGATTGGTTTCAAAATTTTGTTATGAACCATGTAAACTCTTAAAAATGTGAGCATTCATGTTCCCCCTCCCAGTTTAATAAATGAAATATTATCAACGGAATTCAAGTTCCCTGTGTATTCCTCACTGCCTTGTAATTTTCTCCCTGACCAAACAGAAGTATAATATTATTCAAAATTCGATGTTTACCATTCTCACACATGTACATGTGTGCACTCCTCTACATGTATGGGTTCCTAGACAGTGTCACATGTCATACTTTATATGCTTTTAACCTTTGATACATAATGTATATGTTCTTCAGCACCTGGGTTTGTATTTTTCACTTGACACTGTTTTATGAGATTTGTCATCTTTTTTTTTTTTAAAGTTCTGTAACACTGTTTTCTATTTTCTCTCACTACTACTTCTTGTACTCACTTCCCTGCCCATTCCCCACCCCACTTGGCTTCTAAGCACTTGTATTCTCCTGAGATCTAGACCTGCTTGTTTAAAAACCTTCTGGATATCTGCAATAGGATGACTGGCAAGTACTTTATCCCTTAAAAGTGAGTTCATATCTTCTTCCTATACCTACAGCTTCATCAGCTTTTTTTTATTTCAATAAGGACACACCATCAACTCTGTGGTCCACGCTACTGAATTCAGTCATTCAGAAACCCCTAGTGTTTACTCTTCACAACTACTTAAATCACTAAATCCTCTAGAGGCTAAATATGAAAAAATAAGCTACTGGAACAGGACACATAATAATACATATACATAATAAGTAAGACTTAATCCAGTGAAGTTTTGTCTTATTTTTTGTCATGCCGGTCTGAGGTAAGTGCCAAGGTCACCGGGCTGCTCTACTCCATACAGTACTTTAGAGAGTCAGACTACGAGAGGCAGCTCTTCCCATGGGCCTTCCAAGGCCTCCATTCTAGCCAGTGGGAGAGGGGGCTGTGAAAGTCTAGGGTCAAAAATGGACTCTTAAGCAAGGCCTAAGTTGCTCAAATCACTTCTATTCACATTCTCTGGCTGCATGGGGTCCAAGAAACATGGTCTCCAAGTGGGCGGCCACCCCCTGGCCATAACTCTATACCGTGAAATTATGGGAGGATAGATTTTGGCGGATGGTTCCAATGTCTTTTCACATGTAGCTTCATAAATGTCTTCCAGGGGCTTCTCTTTCTAACCTCATTTAAATGACATCGCTGTCATCCAAGGTCTCAACATCACCTGCTTAAACTATTTCAGATAACCCTTCATCTCGTCATGTTTGTTTCTCCTAATCCAGTCCCCATGCTAATGTTGAAATTATCTTTCTAAAATATTGGTGTTCTGTTATTACCCTTCAATAAAATTAAAAAGTCTAGTGCACAGCATAATGACTAGAGACAAAAATATTGTACTCCAAGCATCAAACTTGCTAGGAGACTAAAGCTTTATTATCCCAACTAATAAAAAAAGGATAATTATACAATATGACAGGGGTGCTGAATATTGATTGCTATAGTGGCAATCATATTATAATATATAAATGTCTACCAAATTAACACATTGTATACTTTAAACTTACACAATGTTATATGTCAAATATGTTCAATAAAAATAAATCAATAAAGTCCAGTATCCCTCTGAGGTCTGTACAGTGCTTAAGAGATAAACTTTATGATGAGTGACAGATGTAGAGATCAGTCACGGTCTGGCCTTGGTTACTTCTCTGACCTTGTCTCCTAACATGCTCTCTACTTTGAACACTTTTGCTAGCTCATTGTCACTTAAATACTTAATGTAATTTTATAGTTGTATATCTTAATTTTTGAAATTTTCTGACTTGTGCTTTTTCTCCCTTTATCCTGTACAAGTCACTTCTTATCAGTGACTTTCCTAGATATCTTCCACTGAAGCAGAGTTCATTGCTGCTTTAGCTGTGTTGCCAAGTGTGTAAACCTTCTCTACTCAGGATGTGGTCTGCAGACCAGTGACACTGGCATCAGTTGTAAACTGATTAGAAATGCAGAATATGGGGCCCAGCCTGACCTACTAAATCAGCACCAGCATTTATAACCAGCTTCCATGGGATCTGATACTGCTGGTGCTCAGGCTTTAGAAATAGTATACGCATATATAAGGTTCTTGATGCATCGCTTTTATAGAGTTTAAGTTTCTCAAGCAGGAACTACCTCTTGTTCAGCATGGAGTCCTCAATATTTGCTACACAGCATCTACTACACAATGGCTCTTAGAACCTTTATACTGAGAGGCCAAATTTGTGTTTTATCTTGTTGTCCCTGAAGATATACAGTCTTATAAGAAATTATGCTTGGCACTTGGGTGCTTTCAGCACTAACCATCCAAATTATTTATCTCTAGAAAAATAGAAGCATTTTTGTCCCTTTTAGACTATATCCTTTTAAACCTATGAGCATTACATACATGTGTCACATAAACTGGATAGAATAAATATAGTTTATGTTTATAATTTTGTTATGAACATAACAGAACCATTAGTCTGTGAAGGAGCCATTAGCTAAAAGGATATTTTCATGAAAAAACATTGGAGTAAGATCTTGTGTGTAGTTTGTATAGTAGTGTTTTTAGTGACAGAAATTATCTCTAATTTTTAAATGTACTATATAATTCTACAAGTTATTTCCCTAATCAAAAGGCCTTACACTTTTATAAATGACACCATGTAATGGAAATGAGGAAATGCTATGGTTTCAAGTCTAAAAATAATTTTATTTGGGTTTAAAACATGTGTCTCCAATGTGAGAACCTATATACATAGACTATTCATCTCAGTAAACACTTGAAGAGTGTTCACTGTGGGCTCTGCATGGAGCTGGGAGCTAGGGATGAATAGTGCTTGACTTTCAGAAGGAGAAACTGAAACAGATCATTTCAGTGCCGGGTGTTAATGTAAGATAAGTCTTGTGAACATGTGCCATGCAAGCTCAGAGGGGCCACTTTTTTCATCCCAAGGTAACTTGGAATAGATGATATCTGAGCTGAGTACTGGAGGACTTAGTTGACTTTTGATATGTGAAGTGGAAGAAGAGGGGAGAAAAGATACTTGATGGAGAGTGTCCAGGTGGAGCAAGTAGCACTGGTAAAAGCATGTAGCCCTAACAGAATATGTTGATGGAGACAGAAGTCAAACAGCAGTTCAGGATAACTGGAATGTAAAGCAAAATTGGGCAGAACTAGGAGATGGGACTGGACTGATAAACAAGAGGTAGTCACCAAGGGCCAGGTGTTAAAGAAGCAAGCTTGCAATTTATCATTGGTGGGGAGATAGTGCAGATTTAAAGTGGAGTGTTTAAATGAAAGGGATTAATTATCCAAACAGTTAATGGTTTATCCAAGAATGAATCTAGCTCACTTGATTGACCTTCTATAAAATATTTCTCTTATTCCACTTTTTTCATTGCTGCCCAAACAGATACATTTCACTAGGCAAAAATGTTCGCTTTTCTAGGAGTATTATAATTGTATTAAAAATTAGAAAAATCTTTTAAAATAAAAAATTGTTAAAAATGACTATTTGCTATTGTCAATGCTTTTGTGCTAAATTTTATATAAATGATTAAATTGAAGCATGGAAAGTAGCATATGATGCAACAAACATGCAATTAAATTGAAACATTAATATATTAAGATAAATATTTTAATAATTGTCCACTCCTGTTTCTTTGACTAGTCCATAGTTAGGTATGTTTCCTAGCTGATGGACAGACATGAAATAGCCATCGCTGGACAGGCATGTGCTCGAAAGTCCTTTGCTATATATTGACTCAGAAAAATCATTGACAATTTGTTGATAATTTACATTTGGGCACCTGAAATCTTAAAAATTAATCAAATATTTAGTGGTCATAACATAAGTAATTCATAGGAGCAGAGGTTGGAACAGCAAGAAGAACAGCAAGGAGAACAATGAAGAACTCGAACTTTACTCATTGTATTTCCTCTCCCCATATAAATTGTCATAAAATTTCCACTTTCCAGAAAGGATTTCTCAAACATCGCTAGTGAATTTAGCTTATTTTCCCCATGGATAAATCTGTATGTAATCATTTTAGCAGGTGAGAGAATTCAAGGAAATGGTGACCTGCTAGGAAATGAGTTTGCAAAGCTGTGAATTTTTTTCCTAAGTGGATGATTTTCCAGAATTCCCATCTCATTTTCTTGTATAAGGTACTTTTCCATCTCATCACTTCTGCACATGAGCAAGTCTACCCACTAGGAGGCACTCTTTCCAAACTCTCTATCTCAGAGTGCCCAGAAGACTTCTCCAACTAACCTTACAGATATTTATCCATCTTTTCTGCTTGTTTCTAGGTTAAAGGTTTCTTGCACTCCATCTCTATTTGCAGTGGAGATGGATATTTGTTCATCTTTACTGTTGGTGGTGTTGTTGTTGTTAAAAAAGAAAAAAGAAAACACTTCCAAATGTTTCAATTGGTACCTAGTTTTTGTAGGTACTATTTTGTGGAGATATTTATTTGTTAGAAACAATCTATTTGTTATCAAATGTTCACTAAATTCTATTACCTTTAAAATTGTGATTTTCTCCCCAATATTTTTTCTCCCGAGTAAAAATATATAGATCCCTAGACATATCTCAGTTAACTTTTGAGGATATTAAGTTTTGATAGAATGAAACATTACAAAAAAATTAACGATGATCTGTGTTAGGCAGGGCTTTCAGATTCAAAAAATCACTTGAGACTGCAGGATTAGTATATGGTCTATACACACATACATATGTACATATAATATGTACACCCATACATATATACATATAATGTGTACACACATAAAAATGACAATGACCAGACTACAGAGAACATTTTGTTTTTTAAAATAAATATTTTATTTATTTATCTTTTAGAGAGAAGGGAATGGAGGCAGAAGGAGAGGGAGAGAAACATCGATGTGAGAGAGAAATACCAATTGAGGATCCAAACCCACAGCCTAGGCATGTGCTCTGACTGGGAATTGAACTGATGACCTTCCACCTTGCAGAATGGTACCCAACCAGCTGAACCACACTAGTCAGGGCCAGAGAACATTTTCTTAGTGGCATATGAAAATCAGTCTCATCACTGCTGGTCACACACTGATATTGCAGGCCTCTTGTAATAATGACACATATAAAATTAAATGAGTTATTAGTGATGTCAGAAATAATCACACTCGGTGTTTTAAAGATAGTAATTAATGTAGCTATCAGATTTTTAGACAGTTTCAAATTCTCTTATCAGAGATTGTAACTGAACAATTAAAATGTACTTTGAATTGAAATTGGTTGGTTTACGTAACTAGCATGATTTTTCAAATTTGTTACAACAGAGTTAGAGACCTAGCTCCACCAAGTCATTTATTTCTTAAGTGCGTTATTAGGGACCAGGCCTTGTTCTCCCAATTTTGTTTAGATGAATGAATTCACAGACCACATCCCTTTAATTGTAGTGTATATATTTGGGGGGAGGGGCAGCAAGGGTATATTCTAGGTTGCAATTAAGTGCCGTGAAGAAGAGTAAAGTAGAAGTGAAAAGTTCAGGGTAGCAGAAGCCAAGCTAGTTTATTTCAGAGAAAGTCTCTCTGAGAAGGTATCATTTGAGCAGAGTTGTGAAGGAAATAAAACCATGTGTATAACTGAGGGAAAACATTCCAGTTAAAAGGGAAAGCAAGTACTGTCCTGAGGTTTATTCTAGAACACTGGGAGGGCCTGGGTCTTGAATGCGGAGTGGTGCAGAGGAAGTCTGAGAAATGTGAAAGGGCCTAGCAGGGTTTGCCTCCAAACAAGTTGGGAAATCATAGGCACGGTTTGTGCAGAAGAGTGAGCTGGTCTGATTTAACTTTCCAGAAGGTCACTCTAACTTCTGAGATGAATCTGGCTATATGGGGCTGGGATGAAATGAAAGTAGGAGGACTAGTTTAAGTGTTTTTGCAATTGTTTAGGCAAGAAATGATGGTTCTGCATGAACTTGAGGAAGTCCCTTTGTTGAAGCTGTTTTCTCATGTTCACAGGGGGAAAATGAGGTCTGTGTATCAGCTTGTTTTGAGGGTTAAGTGATGGAACATGCCAGGTCCATTTGACCAGGGCTTGGTGGGGCTGAATCATCTTTACAGTTTTATACACACATACCCCAAATATATGTACTTTCAACTTGTCAAAATCATCTTCGGTTATTGCAAAAGTCAGCCTACTTACGCTTCTTCCAGTCTCCTGTCTTCTCTAATATTTTCCACATTCATTTTTTTCAGCACAGTTCTGAGTATGGTTCTTTGCCTGCACACCCCACCCCCAATTTGCAAATCTGTGATGCTTCCCTGTACCTATGGCTTAAAGACAGAACTTGAAAGCCCTCAGTTTTCAGCTTCATTCATCCCCAGTGTAAGCAATGCCAGAATGCTTGCTATTTTCTATAAATGCTCTGCCTTCTAATTCTCTTAGGTTTTATTTGGGTTTTTCAGGTTGCAATGTCCCTTTACTTGTCTAAGATATGAATCTCTGTGTACACACAGTTATCTGAGGAATATAACTTTATTTGGTCATAGCTAAATTAAGCCCCATTCTGTTGGGTGGTAGAAACTTAATCTGTCAATTATGGACTCCTATGGCCTTTTCCTCTGGCTGTATTTAGGTTCTTGGAGACTCTTGTAATAGTAAGTCATCTGGGGGATGGAGGCAGGGCATCCTTAGTTCAATCCTCTGTGGTCATCCAATGGCAGCTTCATGCTGGCTGTGAGACAGGATAATAAGAAGCTAGGAAAATTCCTTGGCAAATGGAATAGGGAAACTGAGACAGATAGCTGAACACACTGACCAAGCAATTTACAGCCAGATACAAAAGTTCACCTCCCTGGAGATAACATCTAGGCCTCAGTTGTGTTTCAGGCCCAGGCCCAGAAAAGCAGCAAAACCTGGTGGGTGATGCCAGGACCAGCTGCAATGACTAATGACCCCCTTCCCTACCACTGACCAATCAGTGGAGACCTGGACTCTGAAAGGTCACACCTGGAAAATTGAGGAGTATTCTACCGAATCCCTCCCCTGAGACTACCCCTAAGATTCCCTCCTGCAAGGGAGAGAGAAAAACACAAGACAGAGGACCCAGCCACTGGCTCATGCTCTCCCTCTGGGGAGCAGCCTGAGCCATTCCCTCCTCTCTCTTCCCTCACGTCTTCCCCCACAGGCACACATCCCCTAAACTCTAAGGGACTCCAAGACTTGGAATCAGGGGAGCAATGGAGAGCAGCAGCTTGTTCCAGCCTAATCCCCAGAACCTATTCCCAAGGTCCCCTTTCCTCTGGCTTTCCAGTGAGCTAAGGTAGCCAGCCTAGGCTCTCCTGTTTCTTCTATGCTAAGCCCTTCCTTGTTTTAATGTGTCTAGCTTTAATAAATGTACTGTCACAGTCACCTGGATTCATGTTGTGAAATCTTCCCTACATGAAGTCAAGAACCCACACACTACCAGCCAACCTTAGGTAGACCCGCTGAGGGCCAGGCCCTTGTCAGGTAACAGGGGTACCCTGAGATGTCTGCCATTCAGCTGCTCCAGAGTCGGGGACTAGGGTCTTCCTTTCTTCCTCCGAGTGAGAAGTTTTACTCACTACTCCTCAGGAGTGAGTAGCTCTGGGGCTTTTCATCTGTCTGCAATACTCACTCCAAATTTCTGTATCCCTGAGGCCCTGACTGGTAGCAGTGGGCTGAGGGGAATAGCTGTAACCTATTTGAACAAGTTTTGCTCTGTCATAGGGAGGAAAGCTTGGTTATGCTCCTGAAATTTAGGGAAATTGATAGCCTATGTGTTTAATATAAAATGATAAGTCTGAAAAAAAGGGCATATGCTTTTTCTAACAGTTCTTTTCTTATTCTTTAGTTATTAATTCTGTGGGTACCACAGAATTTATACCTTCATTTACCCCTATACACACGCCTATGATATGTAGTCTTCATAATAAAGAAGTACTGAGCTTTTACAGATAAATGTCTAAAGGTCATTTGTCTTGAAGCAGTGTATCTCAGAATGTGCAGTTAGGACCAATTTTATCAGACTTAAACTGGAATTCTTGTTAAAAATTAAGTTATTCCCGAATTTTAGAATTAAAATCTCACATGATGGAGCCTGAAAGTCTGCTACTATAATAAATTTCTAAGGTTGTTCCTGCTAGTCTTCCATTGTAACGAGTTTCTGAGGTTATTCTTATGTACCCTGGATTTTGTGATTAAATGCCCTACGTGGTGGAGAACCGCAGTGGTCATGTTCTTCAGTATTCTTCCAAACAACTGTTTTGATTTTTGGGGGGCCAGGATATTTTGGACTATGGATCCAATTTAGTTAATTATCACCGGATTATTAAATTTTAAAGTGTTTCTTTCTAGCCTCAGTTGTGTTCTTCCTCACATACAAGTGCATTCTATCGATATCTACATTTATGATTTTTAAATGTGTTAATATGTGATTTAGGGGATCTTTAATTTTTCAAAGTGATATCAATTTTATCTATAAAAATCTCCCCTTTTAAATACCCAGTATTATTTATTTGTACCTCTTTTCTTGATCAACCTTCCTGAGCATTGATCTATTTTGTTGATATTTTCAAAGCAAAAGGACTATGGTTTTGTTTATGGTCTCTATTTTTTCTAGTAAATATTTTACCCTGTTTCTATTACTTATTTTTTCTACCTAATTTATGTTTCTAGCTTTACTTAGCTTTTAAATTAAATTCTTTTTATTTTTAGCTTTGTAAGTTCAATAAAGTCTATAAGTTTTCCTTGAAGTATCACTTGCAGCTGATCTCCAATCAATGTTGGTACTTGTGTTGTCATTTAGTTCTCAACAATAGCGATTTCTATTTTAATTTCTTTTTTTTAAGTTATTATTTATTTATTTTTAGATAGAGGGAAAGGGAGAGAGAAAGAGGGAGAGACACATTGATTTGCCGCCTCCCAGGCCCCAGCCAGGGACCAGCCCACAACCCAGGCACAAACCCTGACCAGGAATCAAATGGACGACCTTCGGTTTACGAGGACACCCATCTCACTGAGCCACACCAGTCAGCGCTGAATTTTAATTTCTTGAATTAATTTAGGAGTACATTTAAAAAAATCTATCAATGTTTTACTTTTTCCTACTTTTTTATTGTTGATTAGAAATTAGTGACATTGGGTTAAACATTGTTTCATCATTTTTAGCCTTGTATTTCTGTGCTGCATTCTGGGTGAGCTCCTCAGCATTCACTACTTACTCTCCAGCACTGATGCTGTTTCAGAGTTTCCTATACATCTGGAAGGATCTTGTCGTTCTCACCTCACCTCACCTCACCTCTCCATGCTGCTCAGCAATAACTTAGTTCCCAAGCATACATTCTTGTATGCTTAGTATACTTGTTTTAGTATACTTTGTCTTAGTATTCTTGTTTTCCTTTGTCCTTTAAAATGCCAGTGTTGACATTTTTATTCCCATACATAGCTCCTAGTATTTTCGCAGACTAGCAGAACAGTGAAGGAACTGCAGTTATTTCAGGGAAGTGATGTAAATAGCCACAGCATCTATCACCCTCCCCTGTCTTTTAAGAACTTGGATATGCTTCTGGTTCTGTCTTATCCAAAATGAGTTGCTTTTATTTTATGACATACGGGAGCATTCTCAGCATTCAACCTGTTCCACAGAGGGAAAATACATTATTTGTGTCATATGCTAGTTTTCTCTGAGAGTCCAAGCTAATTCAAAAGGTGAGGCATAGTTGGCATTTACTCTGAATATGAGTCATCCATGATTTGGATGATGTTACTTTCATTTCAAGTTTTTCCTTACTGGCAAAGGGATGATACACAGGTGAGTTGGCTGAGTTTCAGTCTAAGGCTCCGTTAATTGTAAACATAACCACCAGGACAGACAGACCGGGATACTGTATACACTGCCATGTCTGTGGCCACAGTGAATTTGCTTCTGAGACAAAATTCCTGAAGAAGATGGAGCCATGCCCTGAGCTTGGAGGCAGGCTTCAGGATGTGGTCAGTGGTGGTCAGACTCAGCTTCTGAAGTGGAGTCACAGACTCATCTCAAAGGGCTTCAGGGCCAGTCACACCGTAATTGAATGAAGACACGTGTAAGGCAATGGGGGTGGAGTGGTGACAGTGGGGACAGAACAGTACATGCCCTGCCTAAGGGCATTCACAGTCACATTGTTAAAAACACTGTACTGGCCAAACAAAACGGAGGTGCAGGCAGAGGTTCACTTCCCGGTGTGCGGGGCCTGCTGTTTGGCCCAGTTCAGAGCTCTGGCCAGTTTCGTTTGGTAGATCCCATCAGGTTTGTCCAGTGTGTGTTAGCGCCTAAGAAGATTCTAAAACTGTGCCTGAAAGAGTCAACTAACCTGTCACATCGCCCTCATCTTTTCTGTGTTTCTCTTCTTCCTTCCACAACACACTCACATACGCATGCACACGCACGGCCTTGTGTGGGCCTAGAACTCTGGAAGCCTGAGGCCAAAACTTTGCTCAGAACAAGTTGGTGTTTTGTCCTCAACCATAGAAGGGAAACTAGGGTTAATGTGGGGTGGCAGCTGCTTGGTGTGACTAAATAATGTTGATTTTTATCTCATCAGAATATAATATTTCTGTCCTTTAAATTGCTTTTATTTCTTTTGAATTCTAGTAATGACATACTTATTCTGCAAACAAAAATTGCTTGGGGATAGTTTTCCTTCCCACAGATATTGTTACAGAAGGGACATATTCAGTGCTCAAAATAATCGATTCTAAAAAGTGCATTGCTGAACATAACACCATCACACCAGTGGCATTTTCCACTTTTTTCTTTGTTGGATGACTCTGAATTATTCTGTTCACTCTTTCTAACTGTCCAGCAGAAAAACAGAAAAAGTTAGGGCATTTGAATGAACTTTCCTTGGAGTCTTTTCAAATTGTTTATACAAATATTTCTACAGGACTTCATAAAGTGCAAACAGAACAGTTATACAGAAGACTTATGATTAGCCAAGGGATAAAAGCTAGTAAACTGTCAGAACCAGGAGAATAGGTAAAATACAAATATGATAATAAATAGTAAGTACGCAGTTATATTTGCTCTAGATTAACATTATCTTCTCAGATAATTAGGTCATTGATTGGTTAGTGAATGATATGCTATAATGTCTTTCAGTATGTGGGTTAAGTAACAAGCTATATGGAAGTAAAAAGCCAGGCTCTGTTCTAACTCAAACAAAAGCCTGGGAAGAGAGGAAGAATGCTGCAAAGGCTGGAGCCAGCCAGTTTGAACCAGCACCAGTTAGTAATAGCAGGGAGAGAAGAGGAGGCACCAGCAGAGAGGAGAAGCTCTCAGAGAGTTAATTCAACCAGTGCCTCATTTCAAAAGTTCACTGTAAAGGCCATCAAGAGGCTCTCATTTGAATGCTTGGTTATGGGCATAATGTTCTCAGAAACTTCTTATTCTTCTGTGAAAGAAACACAGAAATAGCTCTTTGTGCTACAGCAGAGCTTTCTGTGGTTTCTCCCCTGGGATTTGCCTTTTCCCCCTTGCCTTTAGAGTAGAATATGAATATTGATAAAATAGAATCCTTAGTTTTGAATATTTCCTAAGAAAAAAATAAAAGCAAAATATAAACAAAACATGCTTCTGGGGAATTCGTAATAGGCTAATGCCAAATAAAAGCACTTCTTTTAAATACTGTAAGCACATATTGTCAAGAGCAAATAAAACTTTACTTCGAAGTGATTTCTACTTGCAATATTGTAGAATTTGCGTTAGGGATATCTATTTGCTCTAGCTCAACAGAAACAGGAAATCTCTTATAAGCCTCATTGAGGATTAAAGTCACAAAAGATTTTCTTAAGGAAATGAAACTGATTGATATTAAATGATCAGCCTCGTGAAAACTTATAATACAAATATCCATTTCTAAAAATGACAATGACCTTCAGGAATGAGTTAATTTGATTAGGCAAGGGGGTGGATATGGGACGTCTGGTATGTTTCAAACTCATCATTCAAATCAGTTCTGTTTCATTAATTTGGGGTTTTACTACTACCAGGCAGCAATCCAATGCCATTTAAAACCTGCTAGATGATTTTTATTCCAGGAGTCACGGCCAACCCAGTCTCCCACTGATAATACAGGGATTGGAGACAGATCTGGAAGGACTTTCTAACCCACATTCTCAGCCGTGTGGATATCCTCAGGAATGTAAAGATTCAACTTCTGGGGAGACTGTCATGCAGGACAGGGGTAGTCTAAATTCAGGTGCATAAGAAATAAGCTAATTTAATATTGCTTCTTAACATTTCATTTAGCAGAAGCCATCCAGAATTTTTTAATAATTTTTTTTTGTTTTTCAATTACAATTGATGTACAATATTTACTTTCAGGTGTACACACAGTGACCAGACATCCACATAATTTATGAAGTGATCACTCTGACAAATCCATCACCCATCTGACACCATCCGTAGCTTATTACAACATTACTGACTATATTCCTCATACTGTACTCCACATCCCCATGACTAATTTTTACCTGCCTATTTGTCCTTCTTAATCCCTTCTCTTTTTTCACCCACCTCCCCAACCCCACTCCACTCTGACAACCATCAAAATGTTCTTTGTGTCTATATGAGTTTGCTTCTGTCTAATTTATTTTGTTTTTACATTACAAATATAAATGAAATCACATGGTATTTGTCTTTCTCTGTCTGACTTATTTCGCTTAGCTTAATACCTCTAGGTAATACCTCTAGGACCTTCCATGTTGTCGCAAACAGGAAGATTTCATTCCTTTTTTATGGCTGAGTAATACTACATTGTATTTATATAGCACTTCTTTGTCTTTCCATTTATTGGTGGACATTGATGTTGCTTCCATATCTTGGCTATTGTGGATAAAGCTGCAGTGAACATATGAATGCATATGTCTTTTCAAATTAGTATTTTGGGGTTTTTTGGTTAAATTCATAGAAGTGGAATGGCTGGGTCCCTTTTTGTCTCTTGTTACAGCCATTGTTTTCTAGTCTATTTTGTCTGGTATAAGCATTGCTACCCCAGCTTTTTTGTTTGTTCCCATTTTCATAAAATATCTTTTCCCATCTGTTTACTTTCAGTCTGTGTATGTCTTTTGATCTGAAGTGAGTCTCTTGTTGGCAGCATATGTAAGTGCCCTGTTTTCTAATACATTCAACCACCCTAGTCTTTCAGTTGGATTATTTAATCCATTTACATTCTAAGTAATTGTTGATATGTATGGATTGCCAATAATATTTTATTATTCATATTCTTATCTTTTTTCTTCTTCTTAAAGACCTTTGCATTTCTTGTAATACTGGTTTGGTGGTAATGAAGTCATTTAGTTTTTTCTTGTCTGGGAATCTCTTTGCTGGGCAGAGTAATCTTGGTTGTAGGTCCTTGATTTTCATCACTTTGAATGTATCATGCCAAACCCTTCTGGCCTGCAAAGTTTCTGCTGAGAAAGCAGCTGACAGTCTTATGGATGTTCCCTTTTAGATAACTGCTTTTCTCTTGCTGCTTTCAAGATTCCCTCTTTGTGTTTAATCTTTGGCATTTTAATTATTATGTATCTTGGTGAAGAAATCTTTGGGTTCATCTTGTTTGGGACTCTGTGCGTCCTGGCTTGTATGTCTATTTTCTTTGCCAGATCCTGGAAGTTTTCTGTTATTATTTCTTTAAATAGGTTTTTAATTCCTTGCTCTCTAGGCCTTTTGGTACCCCTATAATGTGAATGTTGTTACACTTGATGTTGTCCCAGAGGCCTCGCAAACTGTCTTCATTTTTTTTATTCTTTTTTTCTTTTTACCATCCTATTGGGTGTTTTTGGCTACCTTATCTTTTAAGTCACTAATTTGATCCTCTGCTTCTTCTAATCCAGCGGTGATTCCTTCTAATGAATTATTTATTTCAGTAATTGTATTCTTCATTTCTGACTGATTCTCTTTATGTTTTCTATCTCCATTTTTCTTTCTTATTTCTTTGTTGAAGTTTTTCCTGTGATTACTCAGCATGTCAATAACCAGTGTTTTGAATTTTGCAACTGGTAGATTGCTTATCTCCATTTTGTTTAGTTCTAATCTTTATCTGGAGTTTTATTCTGTTCTTTCACTGGGGACTTGTTTCTTTGTTTCCTCATCTTGCCAGCTTCCCTGTATTTGTTTCTATATATTAGATAGAGCTGCTGCTTTTCCTGATCTTGGTAGAATGACCTTACATAGTAGGTATTCTGTGGGGCCCAGTGGTACATTCTCCCTGGTGACCTGAACTGGGTGCTCCAGGTGTGTGCCCCTGATATGGGTTATGTGTGCCCCCTTATAGTGAGCCTTGATTGCTGTTGACATGTCAGTGGGAGGGATTGTCCCCCAGAGTGATTGGTTGTGAGGACTTGCTATAACTACAGTGTAGGAGCTGTTGTATAGGTCTGAATCTATGAAGCAAGATTCACTTTAGCAGGACTCTGTTGCCTAATGAGTCCACCCTTTGGGTTTGCCACTTGTGGAGGTGGTTGGGTGGTGTTCTGGTGTGGTCTGAAGCTGGCCATTGGGTGTGTTTGTTCTGGGACCTATTGGGAGGGGTTGTGATATAGGACAAGGTCATCTGCTGCTTGTGCCCTGCCCAGGGGCAGTTGGTATGAGCTACAAAGTGATCTGCAGTTGGTTACCACTTGTGCTGGGCGTAGAGGTGCTTCAGAGAGGCTAAGCTGCAATCTGAGGTTGGCTGCCACTAGTGCCAGGCTTGGGGCTGCTGAGCAAGAGGTATGCACATGCCAAGGCCCAGTGCTGCTTTTTTGGGGTTTGTGAGCATTTGAGAGATTTTACAAATGTCCTCCACATGAGCCAAGATAGACCATATGTGTGGAAAAGCCACTAAAGGTGTGTGGGTGGGCCCAAAAGTTGAGTAGTGGTCTCAGGGAATCACCAGAGTAGGGAAAATGGTGTTAGGTATGTTGATGGAGACTCTCATGTAGCATCCACGTACTGGTGCAGGCTGGGGGCAGGGAGTGGGCTCAACAAAAGGACCATGGCTTCTGCCAGCACTTTGTGCCTGGGAGAAAGCTGCCCTTCTGCTCTTGATGTATGTCCTGATGCCTTTCAAGCTGCTATCCCAGTATTGGAGCTCAGAGCAAGTGAGTCCAAGTAAGTCTGTGCACAGGCCCCCTTTAAGGGGACTGCCTGGAACTCAGCATCCATCTTACTTAGCCACAATCTACCTCCCTGGTTTTAACAGCCAGAAGTTATGGGGGCTTCTCTTCCTGACAATGGAACTCTGACTGGGTTGCCCAGTGTGGGGCTAGGATCCCTGATTTCTCTGGGGGAACCTCCACAGCTGAGATATCCCTCCCAATTTTTAACAGCCATAGTGGGTGTGGAACCAGCCCTTTTTGTATCTCCACCCTTCCTACTAGTCTCAACATGGCTTCTTTTGTGTATCTGTAGTTCTCTTCGGCTAGGTTTCAGGAGGTTCTCAGTGATAGTTGTTCTGCAGTTTATCTGTATTTTGATGTGGTAGTGGGATGAGTTGAGCACCATGTGTACCATTTCTTCCATCTTTCAAGCCATTCCAGGATTAACTCATGATGATTTTGGAAAGCAAAATTTGATGATACAGTTGATTTTTAATTTTCCATGGTAATTGTGATCACAGAAATCCTAGGTAATCTAATGTAATAATTAACTACTATCTTCATTCTCCTCACAAAGGCTTATATTAGAGCAATTCATAAGAAAAACATACCTGGTAGATACCCACCTAGTGAGGAATTGTCTAGAAATGAGATGGTGAAGCAAAAAACCTAGTTAATATGATCCCTAAGTGAATAATGACAACTATTAACCAGGTAACCTTTCTTTGCTTATGACTCATTGACACCATTCACTCATTAAACACTGTGTAGGTATATGTGCTAAGATGATAGCAAAGAAGGTTATGATGGTCCTATAATATTTGACTAAGACTGTAGACTTAACAATTAACTTGGAATGCCAGTTTGCATTCAATCAAGAAAACTCTAAGTAGTAGACATGATAAGGAGTTAGTTTGGAAAAATAATGGGTCACATGTATTTGGGTTGTCTTATGGGGAGGGGGTACAGTTGACTAAAGGGAGAAGAGAAGGGTAAATGAATGTGAATACAGAAGAATGAGGAGTTCTCAAAGTTAACAATAGGTTCCAAGTTGGAGACTAGTGGGGTTTCAGTGTACAGATAAAGTGGGGTCAGACTGAAGACTGTAACATTAGACCTTACAGATCAAGGCTCCCAAAGCAAATGCCTCAAGGGACCAGACAAACTATTTAAGTGAGGTTCTAGGGACCTGCAGGAGCAGTGGCAACTGGGAAATGCGTGCCCTTTTAAAGTGGAAGCTGTATCGAGCTCTGACTAAATATCCCCTGTGACAAGGACTTCCTTTCAAGAAAAATTTGAATATTTGAACTGTTGTATAAAATATCTGGATTTTTAAAGCACTGAGCAGATCAATCAAAACCTATCTGGAGGCTATTTTCAGCCTATGATACTACAGCCAGAATTTGTGTAGGAAAGGTGAGCCTTGCAGCTTTTTCCTCAGGCGAGAGATATGATGAATATTTTAGGGAGGCTGTCACAGCGGTTCCCTGTAGGTGATTTTGAATAGGAAGGAGCTACAGGATCCAGGAAGGCTTTTCTACCCCCTCTCCAAGTAGAAGCTATAAATACTCACCAAGACTTGGAGACTGATTAAGCTGGTCTGTCTTCACACATGTCTTTAGGGTGCTTTGGCTAGAGGGGAAGATCCAGAGTAGCTCTTCAACACTTTCCTCCTCCCATCTCTCATACAAGTGTCCTTCGTTAGCAATATCTGCAATGCCTGCCTCTAGCCATGCTTCACTTACCAAGAAAATTGAACTGCGAGGGGTGGGTCAGTGGGTTGATTGGTTGATCAGTCGGTTGCTTGTTTTGAGGATGTTTGCAGATTTGGGGCATAGTATGAGAGCTTTAACCCCTGGTCTTTGAATCAGAAGACTTGGAACCAAGTGCCAATTCCGTTACTTCCTGGCCTTATGACCTTGGACATATCATACAGCTTCTTGGATCTGACAAACTCTTCCCTTTTCTGGGACTGTGGCACATCCTGTGTTTCTGTGTCCTTATAAAACCTCTCTTCTCACATTTACCTGATTGTCATTTCCTTGTTATTAATATAGTTAAAATGTCACCTTCTCAGGGACCTCCCATGACCTTCCCGTTTAAAGTAGAGCCTATATTCACTTCCCAGAGCTGCTATAATAAAGTACTACAAACTGAACAGCTTATAAATTTAGAAATTGCCCTGGCTGGTGTGGCTCCATGGATTGAGTGCTGGCCTCTGAACCAAAAGGTCACCAGTTTGATTCCCAGTCACAGCACATGCCTGGGTTGTGGGCCAGGTCCCTGGTTGGGGGCATTCAAGAGGTGTGGGAAAGTCATGGGAGAGGCAAACGATCCATGTATCTCTCGCACATCAATGTTTCT
Source organism: Trachops cirrhosus (assembly GCA_028533065.1). Taxonomy (NCBI): domain Eukaryota; kingdom Metazoa; phylum Chordata; class Mammalia; order Chiroptera; family Phyllostomidae; genus Trachops; species Trachops cirrhosus. Next base: position 139,400,573 of record CM052540.1, on the reverse strand, counting down.
TTCACTCTCTTTCTCCTTCCCTTCCCCTCTCTCTAAAAACAAACAAATAAAATCTTTAAAAAAATTAGAAATATGTTCTTTCAGAGTTCTGGAGGATAGATGTCTAAAATAAGGTGTCGGCAGGGCCATGTTCCCACTAAAGGCTCTAGGGAAGAAGCCTTCCCTGTCTGTTGTAGTTTTCGGTGGTTGCCAGCAATCCATGGCATTCCTTGGCTTGCTGATGCATTACTCCAACCTCTGCCTCTTCCACCATCACATGGCCTTCTTCCCTGTGTGCATGTCTATGTCTCTTCACATGACCTTCTTCTAAGGACACCAGTCATTCGATTTAGGGCCCATCCTACACCAGATGACCTCATCTAAACCTATGGCATATGCAAAAACCCTATTTCCAAATTAAGTTAATGTCTGAGATTCCAAGTGGACATAAATTCTAGGGTGACAGTGTTCAAACTGTACAAGCACCTTGTTGAATTCTTTCCTGCATTATACTGACTGTATTTGTAGTTATATAATGATTTGTAGGTTTATCTTCCTGACATGAAAATTATATAAGGGCAAGCTTCAAATCTGCTTTATTTATTTCTATACACGCAATACCTGGGTAATTTTTTGATATCTAGGAGCTAAGCCAAAATTATTTATTCAGTGAATTAAATAGTAGTTTTTCCTCTGGACTAATTTTCTTCATTGGTAAAATGATGGGGTTGGAATCTCTGGTCATTAAGACATTAATATGTCTTTCTCTAGGTGCTCAGTGACAAGTCGGTCTTTGAATCGGTGCAGCAGTCATTTACATGCACAGGATTCTTAAAAAATCATGATTATACTAAATGATTATTTTTCATTTAGGTTGCACTTAGAGGAAAATGGAAAATGAATAAACACATAACACTGAAATAACACTGATATTGAAGAGAGAATTATAAAACAGACAGCCCAATTGAATGTCCTGATTGTGCTTTAAGTGTAGTAAACATTTATTCTGGGTTATGTAAGAAATAACACTAGATAACATGAAAACTGTACCCAAAATCTAAATGTACTTCATGCATTTTTACATTTACATTCAAAGTGATCAATTACAAAAAGACCTTTTTACTTCAAACAAACAATTTTATTTCATAGGAGTATAACTCATTTCTTTTCAAAGTACAAAGGTGCAGGACAGTTATTTCTCCTAGAAGATAATTTATCGGTTTGAATTCTTTAACTGGGAAGCTATTGGGAATCTGCCATCAATTTTGACATCTTTAACACTAAGATGTTGCTGAAGCATACTCTTTGGGACTTTTAAATGCTCTCAGGAAAAAAATCCATTTAGTTCTGGTACTAAGAAAATGGGCAGTCCTTTTGATTAAAACACACTTTTATTTACATTAAATAATAGAATGTTTAGTTTTTAAAATGCAATTCCAAAGTTTCTAACACTTATAATTAGAAAGGAAAGATGACTCTGATAAAAAATGATAAATAAATGACTCTTAATATTTTTAGTCTGTTGGTATTGCTAAGTTTAAAAGCTTATTCATAAGCATTTCTGTCTTGCTAGAAATAGTTTTTTTATGGTAATAATTAAAAATCAGATGTCTTTAGTTCAATTCAATACATATGTTTTAATCTAGGTCCTGTTTAAATGACAAGCATATCAAGCAAAACAATACAAGATGCTTCCTGGCCAATGAACTGAATTTCTTCCTATTCCAAAGACAGATTTTCTACTTGCTTTTTTCCTTCAGTATTCTAAATTGATCAATCCAGTAGGAGGAGAAAATTAAGCCCCCAATGACTGGGAAGCTGGCAGGGCTAGAGCCAGATGCCAGCCACTCCCATTTATTTCTAATAGGAGAGTATTAGATGAGAAGGGGAACAGTTGGTGATATTTAAATGCCTTCATTCTATGGATACTTTCTGAGCACCTTCTCTGATTCAGACACTGTGCTAGATACCAAGATTACAATAAACAAATCTATTTTCAGATTGTAGAAAAGGCCAAGAAAGAAATAAGTAGAATGGTAAATAAAAGTAATACTAGGACACTGCTCAGGGATATACTCCCTGAGGAGATGATATTTGAACTGAGACATATAAGAGGGACAAGAGCAAACCCCAAGAAGAATATTCCAGAAAAAGGAAATAAAATATTCAAAGGACCAAAAACAGGAAAGAGCTTGTTTTGTTCAAGAAATTGAAAAGAACAATGGGCAAAGTGGTATAAACAATGAGTTTGCAGAATGGATAGAGCAAAGATCATATAGGGCATTGAGGACCATGGTGAGGATTTTATTATGTTACAAGCTGATGCATTTGCGTAAAGAGGTAGAGCTTCGGTAGGGGAGAAGATAATGAAAGAGATTATTTTTGTAGCATCTGTGTGGTTGTATTTATTGAGTAGATTATTAAAAATGTTGACATAATTGTCAGGAGAGAAGTTGGAGCTGAAATACAGATTTAGGAGGCACTACAGTTTTGGCGAATGACATGGGGATATAAAAGACACATGGAAGGAGGCTTAGAACTTCAGTATTTAATAGAAGTAGGAGGAAGAGAAGGCAGGTTCTAAATCAGTGGAGAAAGCCACAAGTACAGCTAGTCTGCCAACACGTTTTTGTCCATTCTTATCAAAGGTATGTTCATCCCCCCAGGCAAGGACAAATATGTTTCAGGGTCAATAAGAGCTGACATGTCCCATCATCCTATATCACCAGTCATCAATGTTATTTTATAGCACAATAAAATTAATAGGTAGTTTAAGTAAGCATGATGATATTAAGTAACATGTAAAATTCACATAGTTTTTTAAGACTGAGAATGACACAAACACAAAAGAAGTCTTTGTCAAGGATATAGCCCCAGACTTCCCAGGAGGAGGCACACACTCATATTCTTCTCCCATAGTGGTACTCAAGTAGAAGAGTTTGAGATATACTAAGTGTGTTATAACTTATTCTAGATAGCTACCCTACAAGGTAAGTATAGCTAGCTTGATTTTTAAAGATATAGATACAGAGGTTCAGAAAGTTAACTAACTTTCCTGGCATCACCATTAATTACTGCTGATATTAGAATTCAAATCCAGGATTCTTGGTCCCAAAGATTGAAATCTTTATGTAAGAAAGCCAGGGGCAAGTCAATGTGAAAAAGGAAAACATGTCCAATAGCATGAAATATAGAAGAAATCAACTTGGATGAGGACTGAAACACTTTTCTTAGCATTTGACCCTTGGTGACCATGGAACCTAGATTGAAAAATGAGTATCCAGCAGAATGACGTGTAACTGTTCACCAACCAGAATGACTAAAGTTAAGAAAAAAAAAACCACAAAATACCAAATATTGCCAGTGGGAATTTCTGCTAAATATATAAAAACATATCTATCCTATAACCCATCAATTTCATTCTTAAGTGTATACCTAACATAAATTTTCCATAGAATACTAGTCTATGAAATATTTATTGGAACTTTAGTCATAGTATCCCCAAATTGTAAATAACTCAAATGCCCATTGGAAGTAGAATGGGTATATTTTAGTATATTCACTCAATGGAATATACACAGTTTTAAAAGTAGTGAAATGCTATGACATATAACAATATGGATGAATCTCACAGACACCTGTTGAGAGCAATAAACCAGTCATGAAGTACTATATACAATATGGTTCCATTTATATGAAGTTCAAGAATAAGCAAAACTAACTGGTGCTGAAATAAGTATATATGGTGGTTACTTCAGACTGCAGGATATTGATTGGCAAGAGTAACAAGTGAACTTATAAGGTATTGAAAATGTTCTGTATTTTTATCTTGGTGGTGTTTTATGGGTCAATACAGACATAAAATTTTATCTAACTGAAGGTTCATGGACCCTACTATATCCCTATGGTAGACTTCAATTTAAAAACTTTAAGTGAATGTTTTTCGTACAGGTGTCATAGTGTGTGGACAGGGAGCAAGAAGAGAGTAAGTAAAGGGAATATATATTTTAAATAAAAAAAGGAATCAGGCCAGTAGGTCCAACAAGTGGTAATTTCCAGAATTGAAGAATATGATCCATAAAGTTCCTTCAAATGCCTAGCAAACAGTACAAAACAAGGCACATTATCATGATGACATTTTAGAACACTATGAACAAAACGAAGGTCTCTCTGAGTTCCCGGAGGACGTTCCCCCCCACAAAAATGTCACATATCAGGAATCAGAATGGTGTCAGATTTTAAGAGCAACACTAAACAACAAAAAATAAATAACCTCAGAACTCTCACTATAAAATGTTTTCCCAATTATTTTCCCAGCTAACCTAGCATTCAGTCGACAGAGCAAGTAAGTTTTCAGTCATACCAGACCTCAGTAGATGATGTCTGTGAACTCTGTCTCACATTACTAGACATGCAGTTCAGTAAAAGAAGGGGTAGGGAAATGTGGAATCCAGGAAACATATGGATACAGACAGCATAGGAAAGAGACGCACACAAAATCATTAAGATGATGGTAAAGGGAAGTCCCAAGATGATAGCTTTACAGCAAGTTTTAAAGAACAGCTGGTCTGTAATACACCTTCTAAGACATTCTGATCTTAAAAGCCATGTAAATCAATTCTTTTTAATGAATACAAAATTAAATTTAAAATGAATGGGACATTAGTAAGAAGTATGAAGGAGCTTAGCTGGTGGAGCTAACAAATGGGAAAGCAGAGTCCCAATACAGGTTACCAGAAGAGTGCTTCGTTCATGAGCACAGGTGAAGAAAAGAGAGAAGGCATGGGTTTTCTTGTCACAGGGTACCTCTAGAGGCTCTCTGCATAACAGGCTGGATTTAGTTTAGAGTCTGACTCATGTATTCCAAGATGCTTTTGTAGTTTCATAGCATTATGGTCAGAGAAGATGCTAGATATGATTTCAGTCTTCTTAAATTTATTGAGACTTGTTTTGTGTCCTAACATGTTGTCTATCCTAGAAAATGTTCCATGTGCACTTGAAAATAATGTATATTCTGCTGCTTTGGGATGAAATACTCTGAAGATATCAATTAAATCCATTTGATCTAGTGTGTCATTTAAGGGCACTGTCTTGTTGCTGATTTTCTCTCTGGAAGATCTATCCATTGAAGTCAATGGGGTTTTAAAATCCCCTACTATGATTGCATTTCTGTCAGTCTCTCCCTTTATGTCCATCAATATTTGCTTTATATGTCTATGTGCTCATATGTTGGTGCACAAATGTTTACTATGATTATATCCTCTTGTTAGATTGTTCCCTTTATCACTATGTAGTGTTCTTCTTTGCCTCTTACTATAGCTTTAGTTTTGAAGTCTATTTTGTCAGATATAAGTGTTGTTACCCCAGCTTTTTTTCCTTTCAATTTGCATAAAATACCTTTTTCTATCCCTTTCCCTTTTAGTCCCTGTGTATCTTTCAGAGCTGTCTCTCTTGAAAACAGATTATATATGGGTCTTGTTTTCTTATCCATTCAGCTACCCTGTGTCTTCTGGTTGGAGCATTTAAACCATCCACATTTAAAGTTATTATAAATAGATATGTATTTATTGCCATTATATTTTTAACTATGTTCTTCAGTTTTTTCTTCATTCTTTTCTCCTTCTTCCTTCTTCCTCCTTCCTTCTTCCTTCTCCCTTCTCTCTTTTTCCTTCTCTTTTTCTGGCAAATCCTTTAACCCTTGTTGTCATACTGGCTTGGTGGTAAACTCCTTTAGCTTTTCTTGTCTGGGAAGCTCCTTATTTCTCCTTCAATTTTAAATGATAGCCTTGCTGGCTAAGTAGCCTTGGTCACAGGTGCTTGCTTTTCATCACTTTGAATATTTCATGACTATCCCTTCTGGCCTGAAATGTTTCTGTTGAGAAATCAAATGACAGTCTTATGGGAGCACTCTTGGGGTAACTAACTACTTTTCTCTTACAGCTTATAAAATTCTCTCCTTGTCTTTAAACTTTGCCATTTTAATTATGATGTGTTTTGGTGTAGGACTCTTTGGGTCTGTCTTGTTTGGGATTCTTTGTGCTTTGTGGACCTGTGTGTCTTTTTCCTACACCAGGTTAGGGAGGTTTTTTTATTTTTTTCTTTGAATAGGTTCTTGATCACTTGCTCTCTCTCTTTTCCTCCTGGAACCCCTATGATGTGAACGTTGTTATGCTTCATGTTTCCCAAAGGTCCTTTAAACTATCCTCATTTTTTTTAAATTCTTTTTTCTTTTGCTGCTCTGCTTGGGTGGTTTTTCCTACCTTGTCCTACAAATTTATGAGTCAGTCCTCTGCTTTATCTAACCTACTCTTCAGGAGGATGAAAAAAAAAGATTAAAGGTCTTGAGTAACTGGATAGATGGTGGAGCCATTTACTGGGGCACAGAACATTGGGGTACTAGGAGTACTTCCACTAGAGTGGACCAAAATTTCAGTGTGGAGCCTTTTAGGGAGCAATTATGCCTGAGTATGCATCTCTGATTAATTTACATAATCATAAATAATGTTGCTCTGTTACTTATTTCTCTCTTCCTATGGATACTATGGCTGATTGAATAAAAAATTAATGTTGAATATTTCATTTTACTACCATCAACAGAAATAAGCCTCCACCTTCTTTTATGTCTTTATTCACTTTGAAGGACAAACAATAATCACTTTTTAAAGTTTGTGCTTAAAACAGAAAAACAAGGGGAGAGAAGGAAGCTGGTGTGTGACCCAGTCTTGATATAGCATCAGCTCATATTTGCTTAGAGATGGCCCATGGTTCCCAAGTAGGAAATATTTCTTTTGCTCCTTAATGTCTCCCCCAGAGCCCACCTCTGTGCTAGATATTTTCTGCCTATTAGGTAAGAACTAGTTGAATTGGGTTGTAGAGAGGTGAAGAGATTAAATGAGAAACAAAGCAGAATTACAAATTATTCTTACAGTGACATGAAGTTTTGAAGACACCTGTTTCTCTTGCTTTATTGGGGAAAAATGAATAAAATTTCTTTAATTACTGTGGGGTCCTTGAGAATAGATAATATGATTTTAAACATTTCCTTGAAATCTTGTTTGTTTACCACGTAATCATTATTTATTTCAAATAGAGCATAGCAACTAACATTTTATTTTTCTCACTATTTACTCATAATAATTAACATTTCAGTTAAGTTAATGCAATTTCTGTTTTATTAGAAGCTAGGACTGTGTGTAACGGACAAATCATTAATATTTTTAAAAATAACTTTTAATGGCACAAAGAATTTGATGAATAAGTCTCTAATTCAAATTTAATTTTTAAATTACAGATTTAAAATTTTTAAATTTAAATTTGTAACCATTTCCAAATGAGTTAGTATCCTAGATGCAATACATTCAACAAATATTTAAACTAAATAATAAATTTTAATGTATTATTTACAAGTGATAAATTATTTACTAATTAAATAATGAACATTACTTAGGTCAAATAATAAATTTTCAAAAATATTTATTAATTTCTCACCAGGTTTTAGCCAATTTACTAAGTTTTGGGGATACCTCAATGAACAAGACATGAGCCCTGCCCTCAAACTGCTTAAATCTGAACTGAGAAGGTACTAAATCCAAGTTATTGGAGTTGGAGCTCGAAAAAGGGAATAAATTATACTATATACAAAGCTGTATTAATTTTCCAGAAAATGAATAAGTTGGTGTAATAGTCTCATGCAAATCAATGGCCATACTGATACAGCTTGTTTGTCATTATTAACATAGGAATTTTCTTTAAAAATTGAGGTTTATATTTCTCCACAGACTTAAAATTAATGAAGATTTTAAGATTTTATATAGATATCCAAAACTCCATTATACCAAGATTGATATTTGTCAGTCTACACTGAAGCCTTAAATTGGTCTTTCTCTGTTTTTAGTGCTGGCCAAGTCTACTGTTCAGATAGTGCCTCCACTTCTAATCTCTCTGCTCTGCCACCCCACATCCACCTCCTTTTGTCTTTTCTCTGCCTTTCTTTTGGTTTCTGCCTCTTCTCCAGAGAAACTTGACTCTCATTCAAAGCAGCTGGCTGTTTATGGACATCATTAGGCAGCTGCCCACTCTTTTCCTTCTGATCACTGTCATGAGCCACCACCTATTATCTCTGAGCCCTTTTACTTTCATTGCCACTTTCAGTTCAAGGTTGGTACATTTGGGTTAAGTTATACTTGTGCCTAAAGATGGGGCCGTGAGAAAGACCGAATGTGTGGAAAGGTGGGCTACCTGGACGTTTGGAGCATTCTGGACACTTGAAGTTGCCAGAAACCTGATCTGTTATGCCCAACATATGTAATATGATCAAAGTCCAATTCAGCTTCCACACATTCTCATCTTATTCTAAAAAGTATTTTATAACCCTATGGGGAGAATAAATTTTCTCCTTTGGGACATGAACTCAGGTTAGCTGCCTGTGTAGATGATAATAAGAGGAAAATACCAAACTATTCCCTCAAATTTCTACCATTTAGATACAGGAGTGAATTTTTATGCAGATCTTAACCTGTTTATGTTGCCTTGCCCTGTTTTCTTGTATATATCCCTCTGTTATTTTATTTCCTATATGCTGCTGAATTGTCTATAGTGGGAATGTTTTATGTTTAAAACTTTTAAAATAGAGGCATTTAGATTTACTGTTAATAATTGTTATCACCCATTTTATCAGTTCAAGAAAAAAATTAGCATTAGCATAAAATATCTTTAAAAGCAGTTTAATAAGAATTTATTCATTGGGGAAAATGTTTAAGTCACTTGTGAGAGTCACCAGCTTTGACCAAGTAATTGGGAACACTGGTATTAACATAAACACTCTTGAAAGCCACGTGGGCACATCTCAGTTCTGTCTCTACATGCAAAGAACTAATGGCAGCCGTTGCCTGAATTTCATGAAACATGTTATGAAGGCATCAGGAAATAGCAAATAGGGAACCGAGTTAGGGGTCACATAAGCCCAGTTCAAGTCTATTGGCTGCAAGCTCTCTGAGTTTCTGTTTGTTTAGCTTTCACTCAGGGACAATAATCTTAAAGTACTGTTACAAAAACAGAAACCACAGAAAACCTACCATACCTTAGGAGCTCAATAAATGTTGATTACTTCCCTCCCCATTTATTTGAGTCCAATTACATTGTCCAATATACTCACAATACTCTATATTTTAGGACAATTCTAGGATTCACATGCTCACTTCTACAATTCCAGGAATACTGGATCTAGTTGGAGGACCTGGTTTGTTGTTAGCACAATCAGTTTTGGGGTTTGGTTTTGCTTTGATTGACCCGTTCAGATAATGAAGACTCTTGACAATTCATAAACATATTGACGTTTTCACTTCAACAACAAAATTAAAACAATTCAAAGTAATGAAAACCTGAGGAAAATAGGAAGCTGTGATGTCATTTATATCACAGAGTCTTCTATTTCTTTAAAATATGATTTTATTGACTTCTAAGTTATTTACCAGTTAAAAATAAGCATAGTCTTTAGTTGCTAGCTGATCATCAACCTATCCAGTTTCATGTAAATAATTGTACCTATTTGAACAAATTACTCATGCCTACTTTATAACAAACACTTAAAATAAAAATATACTTATTAATATTTTTTAAACTTTGCAACAACCCTATGAAGCAGATGCTTCTTTTTACCATCTTTAGCTGACCCAAGATGAAAGAGAGGCACAGAGAGGTAATTTTCCAAAGTTCAGACAACTAATAAGGAATAGAGCCAAGGTTTAAATTCAGCTCATTGATCACTGGACCATATTGTTATTGTTTTTTTCATTAAGTGACTGGGGGTGGTTGAAAAGTTGAGCCTCTCAGAGCCCTTTAATTTCAAACATTAAATATCTTTGGCAGATCCTTGTGACAGCACTGAGATAAAGCCTGCATTTGTAGCTTCAGTTTCTTCCACGCGTCTTAGGAAGTGGTAAAATGTGCTCGCCTGAACTCCACACTTCTGGTCCTTTCCCTCACTTCACCATGCTACGCGCTCTGCTTGTGGTGTCCAAAGCACAGCCTCGTTGGATGAGTGGTGCAGTGAAGAAATCCACACACACCCACATACTCTCTTGACTTAAATGTCCAATCTCAATTTTATTTTCATCATAGTTTTATGATGTATAATAAAAGAACTCAGCTTATTCATATTATACTAAGCTTCTCAAGTTCCTTATAGGCAGATGATTAGGTTCTTTAGCTCCTGTGGGCTTGCTAATTAGATGATATGAACTGCTATAGTACCTCAGGTGGCCCCCACTCCGGATCCTAGGTGCCTAGTTCTTCCAGAAAGTCAGATGCTCTGTATGTAGACCATCCTTCATGTACTTGAACTATCTTTCTAATTACTATATATCCTTCTCCAGAACTGATTCGATCATGTCATTTCCCAGATATCCTGCTACCTCTCTCAACCTTCCCCAGGCACCTATTCTGCTGCCAGTGGAATCTAAAGTCTCCTTTGAAATCACAGATAAAGTCAATATAACTTGCCCTGCTGTTAAAGAATAACAATTCAAATGAGAGGTTTAAAAAGATGTATGTAACTTGAAGCAAAAATATGATTTGAAACTAATTAGCCATGAAAATAATGTGTACTACTCCTTTATAATAATTGTTATAGTTTTCTTGCATAGTTCTAAAAGGGAAAATGGTGCAAATAATATAACATAAGACAGAGTATAGCAATAATGTAGGAAATTTATTGCATTTTTTTATTTGTTAAAAATCTAGATAATAGCTTCTTTTTTAAAGGACATAGAAATGTGTTTAATTTTTCTAATTTTGAATAAAATTTTGGCTATGCTAGTTTAATTTTAACTATGCCAATGGACTGTTCAAGCAATTATTGATAGTAGTTAAAAAGTACTTTTTATAATAAATACTGAAGTAACTGTTAAGCTGAGGTTATTTTTAATAATAACAGAATGTATCAAGTATCCATATATCATGTAAAATATAGGTCTTCTTTTCCAAGCTTTTAAAAAACTTTATTAAGTCTCAGTTTCCTCTTCTATAAAATGAAGGCATTAAGGTCTAAATTGCATGGGTTATTTAGGGATAAGATGAAATAATGTCTTGTAAGGCATTTAGCACAATACCTGGCACATAAAAACTGCTCATTAAGTGGTTATTATTATTATTCTTGCTGATAAAATAAGTTACTACTTCTTTGGCTATATACCAGATGAAAAATCCTAGTCTTGTTGTTAATGAATGACTCATAAAAAATCTGTTTTTCAGAAAGGAAATTACCACTTAAAATTTTTTTTTCAGTAAATTCTACTGTTATCTTTCCAGAACTTTTAAAAATGTCTTTTATCTTTGGATGTCAGATAGTCCAAGTAGTCTACTTTACCAAAGACGAGCTGAGGTAAAAATTGAGATGTTTATTGACATGAAGTTTGGGTTTTCTTTTTTAATGATAATTGACAATTTTTGATTGCCTGACTTTTTTGCAGTGACATGCTAAAACAAATGACTTAATCTGACTGTGTACATAGACAAGCTAAGTGGACACTCCCAGTCCCCACCTGGTTCTGGCTCTGAGTAATAGCTACGCAGATGGCGGACATGGTAAGATAGCAACATGCTGGGTGTTCTGACAGTAACAGGCAGTGTAAGTAGGAGGTCTCTGCCCTGTGTCACTTCCAGCACTAGGGACAAGGGTGCACCAAACACAGGACATTTACAGAATATGCCATGTGAAAACTGTAAATATGTTGATTTTTGCACTATAGTTTTACTATGGCAACTATAAAAAAGTAATAATGATAAAAACCTGCTCAGACTGGTTTCTGATATTCAGTAGTTGCCAAAAGCTATTGCATTGCCTAAAACACCTCCCTGACACACCTAAGACATTCAGAAGCATATTTAGTTTAGCATTCAGGGGTCTTTGATTCCATAAATTGCATAACAGCCAAAGTAAGTATAAACTGTAGGGATTTGGGGATTTGAGGACAGAAGAGAAAATGGGAGGGAGAGAAAGAGGTAAAGAGGGAGGGAGTTGTTGTGGGGAGGAGAGAGAGAGAGAAATGAGCATAACAGGGTTCACATTCCTTGATACCAAGAACATAGGAGGGTTATCCAAGAATATTTAAGGCTTCTAACTAGTGTGGGAAAGAGGAAATAGCTGTTTAAAATTGGTGAAAATAATTATAATGTTTAGTAAGATATTTTTAGTAATAGTTAAAATGAAGATTTGGTGTTGACAGAATATGCCTGACACTTAAACATTCTCTTAAGGGATAGGGTAAAAATACCTGTGAAAAAGAAAAATGGTAAATATACTCTGTGATCACAAAGTAACAAAGAGAAGATACAATAAATTAATTATGGCAGCATTTCAAGTGCTGTGATTATAGGAACATGCTCCAGGCAATCTCTAGTGAGCACAGTTAAGTAGTAAAAATTGATAGCCTTTCATTAAACTTAACTTTTCCATTTTCTGGCTTCTACCCTACTGTATAATGCATTAAAGATTATAACTAAGTTGTATTGATGTTTTATGTTCAATGCTTTGTTAAAGGTCTTCGAATAGGTTTAAATGTTTTTCAGGTAATTTTAAAAGTTGCACAGATAATGCTGATAGAGATTAAACAAAAGGAAGTCTCACCACAGAATGCATTAGTGTCATGGAAATGCTGTTATACTTGTAAATGCCATGATCATTGGCCATGCCAAGGTAGCTTTGTCTGTAGCATCAGGTTAGAGTTATACACTATTTTTTGCTGAAAGGGATTTTGCAGACATAAATGATTTATAAGTAGCAGAGATATTTAGAACTTAGCATTTTGTGATTTTTAATAACATAAAATAGCTTGCTTTTATCATTGGAAATATGTTTAAAAACTTATTAGCTGACTTTGAAAGAAAAGAGTATAAAACTTTTTGTGGTCAAGAGAAGCTATAAAAATTTACAAAATAAGTATATGGATAATTCAGATTCAAGTGCATTTTAGTTGAGCTCAAGATAAAGCACCCAAATACTAGTAAACATTTTAATTAAAGAAAAATATAGATTACGGAAAACAGGATCCAAAAGACATTAAATAACTACCAGATCCTGCTTCAAGCCAAAGTGAAATAATAGGGACCAGATTTACTCTAACATCTGAAATAAACAAAAAAATGGAAAAAATATATGAAACAACAAACTTCAATAGAATAGACATCAGGCAGTTAAGGACAAGAATCCCAGTGGTGTGGGAAACAAACAAGGTGAGCTTAACACTTGTCCTGGAGTACTGTCTTCTAAGGCTTTCCAGGTAGTTGCACAAATAGGAAGAATGCTGGTGGAGCTCAGCGGACTAACAGAATTGAGGAGACAAACGAGAGTCTGAGAAAACCAAGGTGGCTGGAGTCTGCAGGATAGATGACTGGAAAAGAAAAACCTCCAGCTTTCAGTATTCAGCTGAGTACTGATAAGTCCACGTATGTGAGAAAAGTATGCACTGCCAGAGAATCGCCCAAAAGGATAAAAGGGTGCAATGCTAGTGCTTATGCAGGGCCAATAATTCTGTCTGTTCCCACTAGTTAGACCAAAAAATCTCAAGATTCACACACAATTGGATAGTGTACAGTTGCCTTGGTCCTAGGGAATAATTGGCCTGAGCACTATTGTCCTGCCTAACAAATGTTAACAGCAAGAATTAAAAAGATTAAACTGCTTCCAAATGCATCCTAGGACAAAGCCCAAAACTATTTCTATAAATACAAACATCTAACACCCAAAGAAGTAAAATCACGATGTCTGATATTTAATACAAAATTATAAGACATGGCAAAAACTAAGAAAATTTGACATAAATGGAAGATTAAATCAATAAATCAACTAATACTGAACTTTTACAGATGTTAAAATTGTCAGACTAGAACATTAATGTGCTTATTATAGATGAAGTCTGTGTGTTCAAAAAGTTCAGTAGAGACATGGGAACACTAAACCTGACTTTTAAAAACGAAAACTGCAATGCATGAGATGAAAAACACACTGGATGGGATTGATAGCAGATTAGAAATAGCAAAAGAAAAAATAAGAAAATGTGAAAATATAGCAATATAAATGATTTAAAATGAAAATCAAAGAGAAGAGGGAATTTTTTAAAAAGCACCAGTGAGCTGTGCAGAAAAAATTAAGGGTTCCATGTGTATGTAATTGGGCTGCCAGGAAGAAACATTAAAGAAAGTATGTTTGGAAAGGAGCATTTGAAAAAAATAATGATTTAAAAATTGCCAAATTTGTTTAAACAATAAATGTGCAGATTTAGGCTCAATGAACCACAATGAACCCCAAACAAAAGAAATGTGAAGAAACTATACCAAGGTATATCATGTTCAGATTGCTCAAAACCAGTGATCAAGGAAAATGTTAAAAGCAACAAATATTAAAACAAAATAATTCTCTATAGAGGTAGAAACATAAGAATTGCAGCAGATTTCTTGTCAGAAATTGTCCAAATGAGGAGACAGTGGAGCAACATGTTTAAGTACAGAAGGAGAAAAAACTTATCAATGAAAACATTTCTCAAAATAAATGTTAATTGGGTATGTTTACAAATATGCAAAAGCTGAAAGAAATTGTCACCAGATAATTTACACAGGTGTGACAAATAAAAATCAAATAGCAAATGGTAAACTCAAATTTCAGCACACAAAATCACATTAAATGCAAATGGTCTAAATATACTATGTAAAAGGAGATTTGCAAAATGAATAAAAAAGCAAGACACAACTGTATGCTGACTATAAGAAACACACTTCAAATATGAAGACACATCTAGGCTGAAGGTAAAACGATGGGGAAAAGTTGGATTGACTATATTAGCACCAAAGCAGATTTCAGAGCAAAAAAAATGATATCAGAGAGAAAGAAGGTCATTATCCCACAGTGGGGTCATTTCATTGAGAGATATAATAATGCTAAATATTTATATGCCTAATAACAGAGCTTCCAAATATACTATGCAAAACTTGATAGAGCTATAAGGGAAAATGGACAAATCCACAATTATAATTGGGAATTTAAAGGCCTCCCTTTCAATAACTGATAGGGAAAAAAAGAACAGAAAATCAGGAAGAATATAGATATTTTTAAAATGTTATTATCCAACTGGACCTAATTGAGATTTATAGAACATTCCACCCTACAACAGTAGAATACACATTTTTATTAAATACCCATAGAAGTTCAAAATGATTACCATCATACAGAGCATATACTCTGATCACAATGAAATTAAATTAGAAATCAACAACAGAAAGATCTTTGGAATATCATCAAATATTTGGAAACTAATTATTATACTTATAAATAATCCATAGGTCAAAAAATCAGAAAAATCTCAAAGTATTTTGAACTGAATGAAAGTACAATATATCAACACTTGAGTGACCCTGCTAAAGTAGTATACTAAGAGGTAATTTATAGAACTAAATGCCTATATTTGAAAAAAGAAGTAAAGTTTCTAAAATATGACCACATAAAAACCAATTTTTAAAAGTCAAAATACATAGAAATTAAATAGTAAAGAGCAAAACACAATCATTGCACTGGAAAGCAGCAAAACAATAGAGAAAAATCAGTAAAACCAAGAGTTAGTTCTTTTAGAAGATTAATAACATTATCAACCTTGTTTAGAATGATCAGGAAAAATAATAGAGTAAATCCAAATTACCAATATGAAGCAAGAGAAAAGGGGCACCTCCAAAGATCTTGATAACAAGGGAATAAATACATAACTTTCTACCAATCAATTTGCCAATTTCAGTGAAATGGACACATTTTTAAAAAGACACAAATTACCAAAACTCATTCAAGAAGAAATAGATGACTTGAGTAGCCCCATATTTATTAAAGAAATTAAATCTATATTTAAGAATCTTCCCAGTAAGAAAACTATAGTCCTAATATGGCTTTACTGGTAAATTTTACCAACATTTAAAGAAAAGAAAATACTAATTCTTCACAAATTCTTCCAAAAAAAATTGAAAAAGAGGGAAAACTTCCTAGCTCACTCTCCGAAATGCTGATACAAAAATGAGACAAACATACTACAAGTGCAACTCCAACCAGTGTTCCTCATGAACATTGATGCAGATATTCTTCATTCGATTTTAGCAAGTCAGAAGGCTAATACATTACAAGAAAGTGAGAACCATTTCCAGTAATACTAGATTGCTTCAATATTCAAAGGTCAATCAATATGATTTATTATATTAACAAACACTGAATAATGTTTTTATAAACTTAATAGAGAAATAGCATTTACCAAAATTCAGTATCCATTTCAGATGTATTTATTCATTTTTATTGTAGTTTTTCCATTTCCACTATCCCTGCCATACCTTCTTCCCTGTCCAACCACACCCCTCCCATCTGCAATCACCACACTGTTGTCACTGGGTCCCTTTCTCTTTTTATTTTTTTGCTCAATCTCTCCACCCCTCTACCCATACCTCGAAGCTGTCAGCCTGCTCTCTTACCTGTGAGTCTGTCTCTATTTTGCTTGTTATCCAGCCCTGATTTAAAAAACAAACAAGCAAAACACCTCCTGATGAAATAGGCATAGAGGGGATTTTAACTTGATTAGGCCATCAAAGAAACATGTATCTAACCTCATGTTGTATTAATTTGCCAGGGCTGCCATAGTAAAATACCACAAACTGGATGGCTTATGAAACACTTTTATCTTTCTCACAGTTTTGGAAGCTAGAAGTCTGAAATCAAGGCATTGGCAGGGTTGATTTCATTTTGAGACCTCACTCCTTGCTTTGTAGATGTCTGTCTTCTCCCTTTGTCTTCACGTGGTCTTTCTTTTGTACACATGCATGTTTTATCCAAAATTTCCTTTTCTTATAAGTATACCCGTCATTTTGGATTAAGAGCCATTCTAAAGACCTCATTTTAACTTAATTACCTTTTTAATAATCTTATTTTTCAAATACAGTTACATTCTGAAGTACTAGAGGTTAGGGTTTCAACAGATGAGCTGCGGGGGGACACAGTTCAGCCCACAAAAACAACAATATGTTTCTCCCTGAGAGCAGCAACAAAGCAAGTGTGTTCATTTTAGCCACCTCTTTTCAATATTGTGTGTGTGGCATCTACCTCTCTCTATCTACCTACCTATCTATCCCAGGAAGGCAGGAAATTAAAGCCATTTTGATTAGAAAATAAATAAAAGTCCCTTTATTCAGAGATAGCGTGATCCTTTATGTAGAAAATACAGTAATGTTTTCTACAAAAGAGCTACTCATATTAATGTGTGCTTTGTAAGTTTGCAAGATACAAGAGCAATATCCAAAATCAAGCATATTTCTATATACTTGCAATAAACAGTCAGAAATAAAATTTAATGAAATATCAGTTACAATAACAGTGAAAATATAAATACTTAGGAATAATTTCATTTAATTCAGTGAAGGACCTGTACATAGGTAACTACAAAACACACCTAAGAGAAATAAGAAAACCTAAATAAATGGAGATGCAATGTTCATATTGTTAATGTGCCAATTCTTAGGCTGGGATTCAACACTGTCACAGTTAAAACCCCAGCAGCCTTTCTCTTTTTAGCGTAGAAACCAACAACTTGGTTCTGAAATTCATATGGAAATTCCAATGACTTGAAATAACCAAAACAAATTTAAAAAAATAATTCAAGCCTAACACTATCTGTTTTCAAGCATTATAGCTATAATAATCAAGTTCATGTGGTACTGGTATAAACAAATTGATCAGTGGAATGAATTAAAGACTCCAGAAACTGTCTTCCACATACAAGCATATAGGCAAATGCAAGTAATTCATTAGTGAAAGGATAGTTTTTCTGAAAGAAAAGACTAGAACAATTGGATATCCACATGCAAAACAAATGAAAAGCTTTAAACCATACTTCACATCATATTCAAAATAATTCAAAATCAAAGACCTAATTTTAAGACCTGAAACTATAAAATTCCTAGAAAACCATGTTAGAAAAACCTTTGTTAATTTGGGTTAGGCATTCTTTTAGCTATGACACCAAAAGTAAATCTATAAAAGGTCAAAAAAGTATAATCCAATCCAGTTGGGTTTCACCAATGTTAAGAAATCAAAATTCTGAAAAGTATTCTTCAAAAGATACTTAAGAGAATTAGGAGACAAGCCACTGACTTGGAGAAAATATTTGCAAATCAAATATCTGTTGAAAGACTTGTATGATGATTGTAGAAAGAAATTCAAACTCAATAGTAAGAAAGCAACACAATTTTAAAAGTGGCCAAAAGAGTTAAAAGGACATTTTTTCAAAGAAGAGATATGGATTTCAAATAAGCATGTGAGAAAATGATCAACATCATTATTGATTAGGTAAATGAAAATCAAATATACAATGAAGAATTACTGTATACCTATTAGAAAGCCTAAAATATTTTAATTTTAATTTAATTTTATTCTATTTTTTTAGTTTTTTCTGTTTTTTTGCTATCTCCCTCCCCTTCCTACTCAACACTTCCCCCAGCAACTGTCATCTGCTCTTTATCTATGAGTGTGTCACTGTTTTACTTGTTACTTCATTTTGTGCATTAGATTCCACACATGAGTGTAATCAGATGGTACTTGTCTTTCTCTAAATGGCTTATTTCATTTAGCATAATGTTCTCCAGGTCCATCCATACTGTCACAAAGGGTAAGGTTTCCTTTCTTTATAGCTGAGTAGTATGCCATTGTGTAAATGTACCACAGCTTTTTGATCCACCCATTTGCCCATGGACACCTGGGCTGCTTCCAAATCTTGACTATCGTAAATAATGCTGCAATGAACATAGGGGTGCATACATTCTTTTGAATTAGTGTTTCAGGTTTCTTTGGATAAATTCCTAGAAATGGCATCACTAGGTCATAAGACAGATCCATTTCTAATTTTTTGAGGGAACTCCATACTGCTTTCCACAGTGGCTGCACCAGTCTGCTTTCCCACCAACAATGTAAAAGGGTTCCCTTTTCTCCACATCCTCACCAGCACTTGTTGTTTGTTGATTTATTGATGAGAGCAGTTCTGACAGGTGTGAGGTAATATCTCATTGGGTTTTAATTTGCATCTCTCTGATGATTAGTGATATTGAACATCTTTTCATATGTCTGTTGCTCATCTGCATATCCTCTTTGGAGAAGTGTCTCTTCTGGTCCTTTGCCAATTTTTTATTTGGATTGTTTTTCTTGGTGTTGAGTTTCATAAGTTCTTTAGAAATTTTTTAAAGGCTAAAATCTTAAAAACTAACTCATGATGGCTCATTTCTTTTACCTCTGTGACTTTCTAAATAAACTTTTGCTTGGGAAAAAAGCTAACTCACCATAACAAGTTTTAGTGAAAATGTGAAGCAACTGGATATTCATGCATTGCTGGTGAGAATGTAAAATGTTGCCAACACTTTGAAAAACAATTTATCCATTTTTAAAAATAAATACACACCATATGATCCAGCCATTCCTCTCCTTGATATTTACTCAAAATAAATGGAAGCATATGTCCATACAAAGACTTGTACATTCATGACAGCTTTATTTATAAAAGTCAAAAACTGGAAACAGCCCAAATATCCATCAACAGGTGAAAGGATATGTAATTGGAATACTAGTCAACAATAAAGAGAATGAACTAGTGATGTGTTATTTTGGATGACTCTCAAAATAATGATGCTGAGTGAAATACACTGGAGGAAAAAAGCATACATTTGGTTTCAATTACATAAAATTCTAGTAAATGCAAACTTATGTGTAGTGATAGAAAACAGGTTGCTTGGGGATGTGACAAGCCCTGATGCAGGGAAGTACCACAGAGGTCACGCGGTAACTTTAAAGGTGATGTACATGTTAATTATATTGATTGTGATGATGGCTGCAGAGGTGTATGTATGTGTCAAAGCTTATTAGAGCATACATTTTATGTCTGTTAATCATACTTCAGTAAAGCTATTTAAATAACACTGTGCTTAAATCCATGAAAGGGTCTGTATGGAATAGTGGATAATTGCTACATTTTAAAAAATGTATCTCAATCTCAAAATAATTATAATAGGGAGTAAGATCAAATTGTTGCCTTTAAGGAGTTGACAGTTTTTCATGCCATTAAGACTGATTTTATCTAAGCATAGGGGAAATTGAGGTTTATGGGAAAACCAATCCTTAGGCTAATAAAATCCTTTTTTAAAAAACAGGAGGAGAGGTTGTTTGTGGTTGAAAGATATAGCACTATATTTATGTTAGAGCTGACATTTCAACCATGCCTTGAAAAAATATATGTGATTTCAATAGAGGAAGATGAGAAATTGTAGCTAGAAGGAAGAAGAGAACAAAGACAGAGTTGAGAGAGGTCATGGAACATGTTTTAGGGAATAGCGATCATATAGTTAAAGCAATTCTGTTTCCTCTTTGACTCTCACAAACGGGACTAGTCAATCTTGATTCTGCATTTTCTGATAATTTACTCCATACCTGTCACATTTTATTCCATCATGTGTGTCTCTGGCTTTATCCTTGGGCACTCTCCTATTAGAAAGGACAACATTTGGCTCATTCTAAATGTCCAATAGTAAGTGCTATGCAGCTTAAAAAAATAGGAAAGTCTGGGAGTCTGTTATAATCAGAGTAGGCAGGTGGAATTTGTATGGGTCCTATTAAAACACAGAAGGTTTTGTATGAGATGGAGAGTAGAGAGAAGGGCATTTCATAGACAGAGGAGAGTGAAGTGTGTGGTGGTTGGGGGAGTATCTAGTACAGAATACTGAGAATTGAGGCTTACAGGAAAAAGTTTTTATTAGTGGTAATTATTTAGCCTAACAAAGCAGAGACATATGCATTATATTTAAAGTGGAAAAAAGAAACAACTAGGTATTTCTTCTAGTTTCTCCCTTTGCTATTAAGTAGAACACTAATCAACCAGAAGAAGCAAATAATTTTCTTGCCATTTTATTTTATTTTATTTTATTTATTTCATTTCATTTCATTTATTTTTGAAGCAAAGAATTTTCTAAGTTATTAAAAAATATATCAGATACTCTCTTTTGGGAAATATACTTACTTTCTTTTCTCTGTAGTTAAGATGTATGTACGTTTTGTCAATATGGAATTAAGAATGATACCCTGGCTGGTATAGCTCAGTGGATTGAGCATGGGCCTGCGAATCAAAGGATCATGAGTTCAGTTCTCAGTCAGGGCCCATGCCTGAGTTGCAGGCCAGGTCCCCAGCAAGGGGCACATGAGAGGCAACCACACACTGTTGTGTCTCTCCCTCTCTTTCTCCTTCCCTTCCCCTCTCTCTAAAAATAAATAAATAAATATTTAACAAAAAAAGAATAATATCTTATTGTTATAGGCATTACATTCTATTTCCATTATGAACCTGTATTGGAATAGGGATTAAACAGGACTGAGAAACAGTGAATTTGAATGTCACCTTTTAGGCAGGACTTGTGCTTAATTTAGCTTTGTGGTAT
This sequence comes from Trachops cirrhosus, assembly GCA_028533065.1. Lineage (NCBI taxonomy): Eukaryota > Metazoa > Chordata > Mammalia > Chiroptera > Phyllostomidae > Trachops > Trachops cirrhosus. Next base: position 139,379,108 of record CM052540.1, on the reverse strand, counting down.
TCTAGAAAGAACTCTGGTTTTACAATCAGAGCACCAGGATTTGAATCCCACTTTACTTTAAAACTTGTTCAGTGACCTTTAACTACTTAATTCCCCTATCAGATCCTCTTTCATCATTTATTAAATTGGGGTAAAAAATAATGACTTCAAATCATTAATATGTGGGTTACACACACACACAAAAGCATGAGAAAACATGTAGCACGTTGCTGGTACACAGTAGTTATAGCCATCATATTCTTTATCTTACAGAGATAATATAATGCTATGTAGTTGATAGATATTGAGACACTTGCTGAATGAATTAGTATATGAATGACTGAGAACCTTTGAAAAACAACATTTTAAAGAAATCTTAGTGTTCAACTTAATGTGTCTAGAAACTGATGGTGAAAATAACCTTTATTCTGGTCATCTTTACTTGTTTGAGTAAAAGAACAATGGTAAAACTTTACCTTTTCTTAGGTTATATGCCTTAAAGATCTGTAAGCTAACTGTGGGAAGGCTCTTCCAAGGCATGATCTGCTTGGGGAGGAAAGGTGGCTGATCTCTCAAAAGAGAAGGGCCATGAGCCTGTTCCTCAATGGGCTTTTTTGGGGTTCAGTTTGCACAGGAATACAGCTTAAGCTCATCAGTCATTGTCAGGCAGTAATAATCAAACAATAGATAACATTCAAAGAACTATGAGGGCTTATTCTGAGTCAGGGTCAGTTAGCTAAAGGGCCATAAAACTTTGGTAAACAAACTCATTTCCTGCTTAGACCCTTATCAGAAAATTGAGGGCATTCTTAGCAAAGCAGGTTTCACAGGATTTTATGCATTGTTTCTTAGGCCTGATTGCCCCAGGGTCTGTTCCTGCCCAGGGCTGCATGGCCCTCTAGCATTGTTTCAGGCTTAAATCAGGTGGGGGGAGTAAGGCAGCCAAGAGATTAGGAGACTTCTCAAAGACAGAATGAGGGCTCAGGCTATGTCAAAGCGAAGGGGTGAGGGTCCATCACCCCCTTTTTCTTCCCCCAAGTCCTTCACTGAGGGCCCCTTTGTGACCATGCCTGTCTTAGGTTATCCCTCCCTTAAGGAATCTTATCCATCATTGGCTAACCAGTCATCTGCCCGGGGCCAAGCAGGGTGCAGTAAAGGTGGGCAGAGGCGGCATCCCTGTCAGGAAGGTCAGCTTTGTCTCCTTAGTGGCCTATGATTCCAAGGTCTCTCACTCAGCCTGAGCCATGGAGGGTTACAGATTCTGAAACCAGGCAGGGCAGTTCCCAACAGCCAACTATGCCAGTTGTTTTTTTTTTTTACTTTAATCACTTAATTTCCATTTTAATTCAGTTTAATTTTAGATGGGCCTGGTTGCATGTAAGAGCTGGGTCTCCAAGTCTCCATAGCCCCTCCCTGTTGTAGCAGTGTGCATTGTGACCCCTCCGTCGTCTCTGGTAGTCGATCTCCTGTCTAGACAGAAGTATTTCTCATAGTTTAGAGAATGTTCTGGAAGAATATTCATTGTTTACAAAAGTATATTTGTCTTATAATTTAGAACAGGATATTCAAACATAATAAAATATGAAAAAAGGCATACCTTAAGAATGGAATTTGGGGTGTTAAAACTGTATTCTGTAGGTAAATACAATTTTAAAGAGTAAACTATACTAATTTGACTTAAGTAAAAAATATTGAAAAGAATAAGAATTATTTAAATTAGCATAGCATTTATAGTTTTGTAAAATGCTTAAAACTAGGGACATTCAGCTACAATTTGGATTATATATTATTTTACATAGTAAACTGTTCAGATTGATTAGAACAAAACTATAAGACTTAAAGACTTTATTGAAATAGATGCCACTTTGCAAAAAGAAAGAGCATAAAATGTCACACTTATTCCTCTTCTTGGGGGGCTGAGTCTCACAGTTCTGTGCTTCCAAGATCTCTAAGGCCTGGCCTTGATGCTTAGTGTCCACTGTTCGTGTTTCATTGGAGGTGTTCCACAAATATCTGTGGAATTTAGGAAGCTTAAATTTATAACCTATATTATGTTATAATTCAGAAGTTAGAAGCTAAACTTGAGGAAAATCTGAGGATGTTTTTAAAATAAGGTCTAATTGTTCAAAAGCTATTTGTGATATATTCTGGAAAGGTGAATTTTTTTACTTTTTTTTTCAGGGAACTCATTTGGACATAATAAATAAATAAATAATAGAGTATGTTAGACAGCGATAGGTTCCACTTCAAAAAAAGAGAAGTAGGGATGGGGGAAATCACACGTGTTGAAAGGAGAAAAGGAAAGAGGGTGTAACTTTAAATGGTGTGGTCAAGAGAGGCCTCGTTCTGAAGGTTACTTTTGAGCAGTCTTGAGGGCAGTTGAAAAAAAAAACCAAGGATTAGAGTAATTGTAGAATTGGAAATTTAAAATTTAATTTGTCCATTTTGTTACATATGTTACTTCTCAGCAAGAGGATGCAGATGAGGGTAAAGTCAGCTTTTATTTCTTTCTGTTCTTTCCCATTAGCTTAAACAAAATGGTAGTTCTGCTCTATTTTCTCATTTCTACTTAGCTGAAACATGAGTGTTTCATGGGATTTTTGCCCATCAATAATAAGAACAAGGTTTACTTTGAGAATTTCTTCTTGATAGCCCAAAGCAACATGTAGCATAATTTCACAGAATTCATTTTGTTTTAGAAATATAACAATTCATATATTGCCAGTTTTAGAAGATTCTTAAGAGTCATGTCAGTTTGAGCAACAAGTCAACTTTCTGTCCCTTTGGGTCATTGAATTACAGATTCAGATAAGAAAACAGTTTATTTTCTTAATATTATTGATTGATTTTATCCTGACTTAAAAATAAACATGTTTGTTTCTCACAGATTGCGTTTCTGGCGTCTGCCTATGCAAGTCCCCAACTCACTGAGGAGAGCTGTTCGGCCGTGGCAGCAGTCACGCACTACCTGTATCTTTGCCAGTTTACCTGGATGCTCATTCAGGTCGGTACTTCGTTTCTTAACCCCTAATCCCACCCCTGACCCTGTCAGCTTTCTAATGAATCCTGGTGGAGTGATCTTATTTGATATTCTTTATACCGAAATGGAAGTAATTCCATCACTGCATTCCCAGCAGATTAATTTGAGAAAAACCTTATAAGCTGTAAAGCATTAGAGAGCATACTGAATTTGAGGAAATGAAAAGAACTGTAGTAAGGTTGAATATAAAGGTGTGGTAGGAAATGAGGCTTGTGATGTGGGCCGCCCTGTGAGGCACAAGTAGAAATTTGAATTTTTTTGTAGGGGAAGTCATAGAATTATTTTAAGGAAGGGTATGACTTAATAAGATTTAGATTTTAAAAAGATCTCCCTGTTTGTGATAAATTGGGAACAGGAAAGAGTTGACATGAGAGCAAATTAAGTAGCCTTAGATGTATTGAGGGGAGATGTACTGAGCATATAGAAGTATTGGTGGTATGAACCAGAGAGGTAGCAGATGTAAAGGGAAGTGGTCACCTTTTGTTTTGCTTTGCTTTTTTAAAGTAGAACTACAGGAGGTAGAGTTTGGTTATGAAGCCTGATGAAGGTGGCATGAAGGATGTTTCCCAAGTTCCTGGCATGAGTGGATGGGCAGATGATGGTGCTTTGAACTGAAATAACGGTCACTGGAGATGGGGGGAAAATGATGAGTTTTTTTAAAATTTCCAATGGGAACTTGGGGGGAATTGGGATAGACAGGGCTAAATCTCAGAACGGAGGCCCATGCTATACAAATACATTAGCAAATTGTTGACTTAGTGTTAGAAAATGGAGCCATTGTTTCAGAAGCAATCACTTTGGGAGAGAGTGTAGAGTGAGACCCCCTAGGAGCCTTAGCTTACTCTCCCAAGGAACTACTAAATGTTGGGGAGACATTTGAACTCTCGTTTTCTGACTAAAATCCCAAATTCTGTCTATTGTCCTATGCTGATTTGCTTGATAAAGGGGCTAATGTGAGAAGTGGGTCCACATCAGTAGGATTGATGTCACTAATGACTCAACTAAAATGCTGACTTTGATAATGATTTCTACATAATGGTATTGTTAAATATTTCATGTGATAGAAATAGTTTCATCTGCATTTTTGAGTATGCATGAAATCTATTTTATGTAAACAGAAGTGTTCAGGCACTTGCATATTTTTTTCTTGTTGAATAAGAAGGATGCAGAATTTCCACCATAGAGCATTATTAAAACATTCGCATCATATAGGTGCTGGAAGAAAAGAAAGGGCGAGAAATTGAAAACTTATTTGAAAATATAATGAAAGAAAAATTCCTTAATTTGATGAAGGAAATAGACGTACAAGTCCAGGAAGCAAGAGAGTCCCAAGCAAGATGGACACAAAGAGGACCATACCAAGGCACATCATAATTAAAATGTCAAAGGTTAAAGATAAAGAGAGAATCTTAAAAGCCAATAGTTACCTACAAAGGAGTTCCCATAAGACTGTCAGCTGATTTCTCAAAAGAAACTTCACAGGGTAGAAAGGATTGGCAAGAAATTTTCGAAGTCATGAAAATAAAGGACCTACAACCTAGAGTACTCTGTCCAGCAAAGCTATCATTTAGAATGCAAGGGCAGATCAAGTGTTCCCCAGACAAGGTAAAGCTAAAGGAGTTCGTCATTACCAAGCCATTATTATATGAAATGTTACAAGGACTTATATAAGAAAAAGAAAATCAATACTATGAACATTAAAATGGCAATAAATTCATGACTGTTGACAATTGAATCTTAAAAACAAACTAAGCAAACAAGCAGAACAAAAACAAAATCATAGATATGGAGATCATTTTGATAGTTATCAGTTGGGAGGGTGAAGGGGAGAATGGGGGAAAAGGTGCAGGGATTAAGAAGTACAAATTGGTAGGTACAGAATAGGCAGGGGGTTGTTAAGAACAGTATAGGAAGTGGAGTAGTCAAAGAAATTATCCACATGACTCATGGACATGAACTAAGGAGGGGGATTGCCAGAGGGACTGGGGGGTACCAGGTAGAGGGGGGTAAAGGGGGAAAATTGGGACAACTGTAATGGCATAATCAATAAAATATATTTTTTTAGAAAGAAAGGCTTTACTAATGTCTAAACTCAAAAAAATAGAAAGAAGAAAGAAGAAAAATGATGGTAGGGAGGGATGGAGGGAGGGAAGGACAGAGGGAGGGAGGGACGGATGGAGGAAGAAAGGAAGGAAGGAAGGACGTTGGTATTACTATGAGAGAATGACAGACAAACTCAAGGAAGGGATGTTTTCCCAGGTGTCATATAGTTGTGGGTATTGAAGGAGAAGAGAACTGAACTATTTAGTTAATAGAACTAATTTGAGCAATTGGAGCCCTGCATCTGGGTTTGAAGTCTGGCTCAGCCACTATTTTGGCAACCTTAATCAAGTTACTGACTTTCTCTAAGTTTTGGTTCTAAATCTGCATATGGAGATAATGATTCCTTTCTCATAGAATTTTTGTTTTAACTTTTTGAGCAGCTCTAATTATGGAAAATTGTAGTGTTCTCTAAATTTCCCTAACAATTAAAAAGTAAAAATAATTCTAAACCATATAACATAAAACTTAAATATCTGCTGAAATTAAAATACCCTTTGCTAGATTCTGTGTTTGCAAAATTCTTTAGGAGTTTAAACTGAACTTCTTAATTTGTGTCCTCCGAACATTGTTATTTATCTGCCTGGACTGAGGTCCCCTTGGTGTGCTGAACGTCGTTGTCCAGGTCCCTGACCTATTCAGTTTTTTTATGAGTGATTTGGATGAAAACACAGGAAACTGCCCTATCAGGTTGGCAATGATAAAGAGCTGAAAAGATGGCTGAAAGAGTGAGCTGCCTGTGTTAGGGGTACAGGTAGAACCAATATAGAGAAACTGTACTATGACAGATTGAAAACTAGAGTGGAAGAGCCATAATTTGATGGGAGTTACTGTAAACAATTTGAAATTTTAATTTAGCACAAAATAGCAATCAAATGCATGATTGGATTGCTTAAAACACAGCAACTACAGTTAATAACAAAACAACACAGGCCAAAGTTACATTAGTAACAGTACAGAGGCAGCTCACGGAGCAGTGGTTGGGTTATAGTCTACAATGTTCAGATTATGTGGGGACCCTTAATGCTTTCATGAATCATTTTTCAGCAGGAATATTTATCCGCCAATAGGAAGTCAGAAAACAGTGCTAAAAGGAACTTTGAGGCAACTGGAGAGAACTAACCTGGGAAAAACTTAGGGAGATGTGATGGCTGCCTATAAATACAAAATACATTTGGAAGAATCAGAGCAAATGGGTCAAGAATTAGGGAAGCACATTTGAGTCATGTTAAGAACCTTTATAGCCATAAAACTGTTAAAGAGGCTGTTTTTAGAAGTAGTGGGCATCCAATCACTGAAATATGTTTAAACAGGGGGAAATGACTAATTTTCAAACATGGATTTAGATGGATTTCCTGCTTTGGGGGAGTTAGAATGGCATATAAAATTTCACCCAACTTAATAGAGATCTGGTGTACTCTATATCTCTTCTTCAAGTCTTAAGTAAATATGACTGTGGCTGATGCACATTAGTAAACTAATTAGCTTTCTGTATACCTAATGGTTTAGGAAAACTATTTAAAGTACCAGTGAAGTTCAGTGTATTTCAGATGGCACACCACATATTTTTCATGGTTTGTGGTGTGACCACAGGGGAAAATTCAATAACTCCTAAGTCTAGGTAGGTTACTTCTAATGAGTTGCTTGGTGGTTGGAGGTTGTCACTTTACCAGCCTGTTTTCCCATATATAACGTAATCTGCTAAAATCTTTTCTCAAAACTAGAATTCCTTCTTAAAACATCATGTAAAAGATTATATTACTGTTAATCCAAATCTATTAGTCAAAAAGTGTTGAAAAAATTGACAGAATATTAATATTTTATTGATTCTAGTTCTTTTTTTAGCAGTATAAGAGAGAATTTGATATATGTATGTTGGTACATAGCTTATAATTGCAAAAGTTAAACATCAACTTTTAATTATTGGGTTAAGCATGTCAGAATTATTGTATATTTTGATCTGCACTGTATATTCAATCTTAGGATAAATGCATTTAAAACCTTTATCATGAATAATTATTTTACTTTTATATCACATACTTTTAATACAGTATAGTAAAATTAGATTATATTTTATAGTAAAGAAAAATTTTATTAGGCCCTGGCTAGTGTGGCTCTGTGGATTGAGTGCCAGCCTGCATACCAAAGGGATGCAGATTCGATTCCCAGTCAAGGGCACATGCCTGTGTTGTGGGCCAGGTCCCTAGTAGGGAGTACATGAGAGGCAACATTGATGTTTCTTTCCCTCTTTCTCCCTCCCTCCACCTCTCGCTAAAAATAAATAAATAAAATTTTTAAAAACATTGTATTGGTAAACAAGTTATATAACTTCTCCTAGCCTAGATTTCCTTATCTGAATAATCAGGGTTTGTAACAACAGTACCTCTTTGAGAACTGTCGAAAGATAAAATAGATTAATACATGGAAAAAGCTTGGAATGTTCCTGGCACAGACTGCACACTCCATACATATTTACCCATATTAGCTAAGCAAATATGTGACTGATATTTCATAGATTTTGGCACATGTTGAATACTCTGCTTTTCCAATATCATTTACACTTTTCTGTAACAAAATAGAAATAGCTGATACAGTAGAAAGAATTAAAGTGAGGCAGACACTAAGTAGGGGCAAAGCCCTAGCAAACTGTATAACCTCTAACCTCTCTACTAAGTAAGTGTATGTGTGGCAGTCAGCAGGCTCCACACCTGGTGGCCTGACTCTGTTTCTTTAGGCCTTCCCTTTATTTGACAGGGAAGTCCTGTGCATGACGGGAATAGAGTAACTGATTATTTTGCTTATAATTTTTTATGCAAACTCACAGATTCCCTTTTTGGCCATAGAAATTGAGTTATCCTCTTGTTTGCTCTTCATGTAAGATTACTCCATGGAATTACTGAAATAAGTTCCCACTTCCTCGAAACAGCAAGGTCATACCTACTTAGGAAAGATTAACAGTGAGAATTTAAACTGTTGTAATTTTTTACTCTGTTTTCCTAGTTATTGTTTTATTTTCAGTTCTTTTTTGTTTTGATTTGCTTTTATTTTAGAAATAGCATATACTAAGTTGCAAAATATAATCAAACACTAGAGAAATATAAACTAAAAAGTACATCTATTTCTTCCTGTTTCACACACTCTCCACCCTCTGCTCTACTGTAAACCTGCTTCCAAAGGTAAACACTGTTCATGATTTCCTGTGTACCCCTCCAGAAATATTCCACAGGTACACAAATATTTATAAAGATATAAACAAATACATGTGTATATCCTGTGTATATGTGTATATATAGTATAGGTATATATTTATACATGGTGTATATATATTGTGTGTATACATATAAATTCACCTTATACAGTTATACTTTTTTTCCTTTTTTTATAGTAGTTATTCCATAATTTATCTTTCTAGTCTCCTATTAATGAAATGCTGGTTATTTCCAGTTATTTTTGTGATTATAAACTATGTTTCCTTAAATATCTTTGCACTCTGAATATTTGCTTCCTTATGCACTATCCAGAGAATAAATTCCTAGAATTAATGCCTTTAGTATGAGCATCTATGGAAAATATGCTGCCAGATGGATTGCCAGACCATGAGTTAATCCACAAAAGAAACAAACCTCAAGTAAATTTTTGAGATATTATTATATAATATAAGTAAACAGAAATGTAATTCTGTCTGTATATTCACTTGGCTGAGTTTCATGAGCATTTCCTGTCACCGAGTTAAAGTGTATAGCAATCTGCTTCAGTTATGCACAACATCCAAACCTCGGATTATCCTTGCAGTCTGCCCACCTCATGCGGAGGGACACAGCTTACTTAAAAGGATAATGTTTTATTTTCAAGCTAAAGCTTCCTTGAAGAATGTATTTTCTAAATGGTAGAATAAAGTTCTAAATCATTTTACAATTGTACTTGAGCACTCACATCTTGTGCCTTAGTTTCTCCACATAATGAGGCTATGCAGAAGTAAATGCTTAGTGCCAGACCATACCACAGGAAGAGGAATGCAACAATTAGCCATGCTTTCCTTTATTATTGATTTAATTTGGGGGGAACATCAAAGGTATTGGAGAGAACAGACTGGTAATTACCAAGATAAAAATGACATACCAGGAAATACTGAGTTCTCTAATCCTCAAAACCTTGTAGTTTATGTCGTGCAGAAGTGGTGAAGAGAGAGGGTAACTGGAGCGAGGACATGTGGTAACATTTCTTAGTCTGTCCTCTGAAGTGAATCACTAAGAGTGTATGGCAATGAGAGGATTAATAGCATCCATGATCTTTGACTAAATTTGATGCTATAAAACCATCCAAGGTTCCTGGTGACACAATTAATAACCAAATATTAAATGGCAGGCTAGATTCTAATCTTATTTCACATCATGAAAATTTATGGGATCCAAGTAGCCTATTTTTAACTTAAGAAAAAGAAAAGGCATTTCTCTTTTATATTTTACAAATATACTAATATGTCCTATGTTATTATATATTGTATGGGTGAACTAATCAATTTGTTTTTATGGAGCCTATGAAAGAATAATTATGGCCAATGATAATCAAACAGATAAAAAGGTATGTTTTTTATTTTCCTATGTGAGTACTTAGAAATAGTAGTAGTATTCACTGCAAATGTTACTATAAAAATAAATAGACATTTCCATATAAGAATGCAAGTAAACATGCTTACAGACACAGTCTTTTAGTTTATTCCTATCTATATGTGACCTGAATTATATCTGGGTATTTTAATTAGTCAGTTTGTATCTCAATCAGAATCAGTTTAAATTCTAACAGTCTCACTTAGTAATTTGGGAAATACACTTCTTCCATTCTGAGTTTACCCCTGTGTTTTTAAAAAATCATAATAAAACTTAAGAGAAAAGTTGTCTTGATTAAATGAGATATAGCTTCTTGTGGGGTCTACATTTGTTCCCCAATTAGTAAATATTGATTCCATTCTTCCTCTCCTAAAATGTCTCATTTAACATTTTAAAGTTTCTATTAGTTAACTTTAAGCCTCTTGATTAGGAGTTCAGTGAAATCAATGAAAATTATTAATCCTCCTAAAATTCTTTTTGGAAAATAGTATATAAACGAATAAATTCAACTCAACCAAATTATGAAATTATTATTAAACTCATTAACTCAAATTATATACATGTTTATTTGACACTTCTCAATAAAGATTATATGCAAAGCATTTTATTTGTCAGTATGAGGTATATAAAAATTAATCTACAATAGCTTACGGTTATGTTTTAGCCATTTATATCTTTATAAACTTTTATAAACTTTCATTTAATGTTAGCAAAAAAAATAACAGAGGGAGAAAGCAAGGTTTATTTCCATACTTGTACCAGGAAAATGCATCTCTACTGGTATACTCGTATGAAGTGAGTAGGGGAAATGCAGACAAAAATAATAAGCTCATGCAAATATTAATATTGTCAATATTTGTATGAATTTCTATAGAAATAAGTCTTAAATGTAATCAGTCTTCAATGTGCTTTAGATTTCTGTTCCACTGCCAGTTTTATAACTAATGAGAATACTTTTTTAAAAACTGCTTTTTTTCACCCCCTCAGTTTCCTCATCTCTCAAACAAAAGAATGGTCAGATGATCTGTGAGATTTGTTATCATTGCTAAAATTCTTAGTCAGTGCACCCATGCCATTAGCGTTTCTATTTAAGGAATCATGATTTCTACAATAATTTAGTCACAAAGTGTGAGGCAGGACATTGGTAATAACTTGCACTTTAACCTCTCCTTTTACCTGAGGAGGAGATTGAGACCCACAAGATTCAAACGTGTGGCCTGTCCATGGAGAACCACATCTCTACTCATGCTGTCTTTTAAAATTTGTATAAGTATTTTCAAAATTCTTATTTACCTAGAAATTTATCTTTTAAGTGTGCATGCCTTTACAAACCTTCCTTTCCTTAATTTCTATGAATTATGTTTATGATAGAAAAATTCTAAAAATATCATTAGGTAGTTTTCTTAAAATTTAAAATTTATTAAAATGGACTTTTAATTAAGTTCTCTCAAGTTACAGTCACCCAGGTAATCTGGAAGTGCTGGTAACTGTAGTAAGTGTGCAAATGCAAATACAGCATTCTTCATGATCAGCAATAACAAAAATAAGAAGGTGATCTTTCGAATATACCAATGATTAGAGTTGGCAGTGAAGATCTCTATGGTAACATCACTGATTTTTAAGCATACTGCAGAGAATTTTATCAGTTACCTCTTTCAAGTTGGCTAATTTGAAGGTTTCCAAAGCTGAAAATACTTTTTAATCTTTAGACTAACCTTTGTGGCCTACATCACATTAATACTGAGAAACTTTGTATCTGGTTGTATGAATCATAGTCAAGTTGGATTAATATAGTTGGTTATATTTGGGAATAATAACATTTTGTCTACATAGTGAATATATCTTTAGACAGTCCATGAGATGGTTTTTATAAAATTTTCAAAGCTTAGAGATAGAAATGTAAATAGAGGCCTAAATACTGAAATTTTCAGTTCCATTTAGCCTTTAGCAGGAAGAAAATGTAACGTAGGCAGTAAGTGGTAAACCGTGCCCAATACATGTGAAGCATGTTTGCTGAGATTCACACCCTCTCGGTTGGAAGGAAAATTTTGTTATTTCCAATATTAGATAAACACAAAGACACTAAGGCACACAGAGCACATATGCTATATACCTCAGAGCACATATGCTATATACCTATCAACATAAAATTGTTATGCAGACACAATGATCTCCTAATACTCTTACCTTAGTTTTCAAAGAAAGAACCATTATTATAGAGAAAGCAATAGAGTCAAATGTTCCACTGTCTTCTTTTTGTTTACACACTGGCAATATTTGGAACATTTAATCCAACCTCAGTCAAGGTTTTTTTGTTTTGTTTTTTTTTTGTTTTGTTTTGTTTTAAGAGTGAAGAAAAACTAAGTTGAGTGTATTTAAGCAAACATTGAAATCATAAAAGGAATAATAAGCATATAGGATAAGTCAATAAACTCCAGAACTGTAAACTCAGTTGGACCTGGTAAGGGACTGTGAGCATGAATGAAAGGCGTTGTCCGTTCTTCTCTGAAACACACTTTCTGTCTTCACCGTGTGTTGGCAACTCCCCACCACTAACGTTCATATGTCCTCTTTTCTCAATTGACCAACTTAGACTATCACCAAATTTTATGGAATTTGATGATAGATACTTGGCCCAGCCTGGGTCAGGCTTCTCCCTGACCATTTTGGTCATTTGTTGCTGGGGTCGTCAAATTCTACTGCTTATTAGGGCCTGATTCTCTCTTATGAAATATATTCTTCACAATAAAATACAAACCCAAGCAGTTAGGACTTCAAGAATTAGTTCCTCAATGTCATTGCTGTGCTGTTTGTGGTAAAGTGAAATGTAAATGACATAGGCCTTCCTTGCTACTTGAAAACCACCAGCCATGGCTAGACATGAAAATTTCTTCCAAGGTTGATGCATCTCTCTCAGAGGTTCTTGAATTAGTGTTGGAAAACTTTGTTTATCCATGATATAGGGATATAACAGATGATGAGTTCTTTGTTGAATTGAGGATTATGCTACCATTTTTTGCATCTATCTTAATTTGAAGGATTCACAAGGTGGATATTCCTTCTATTATAACCAAGAAACTATTAGCAATGAAGCATATAGAGGTGATAATTAAAGCCAGTCAGAAAGTGGAAAATGCAGAGTTTTTACAGCAAGCTGCTTTAGAAGAATATGGTCCAGAGCTTCATGTGGCCTTGAGGAGTTGAAGAGATGAATTACACCATTTAAGGAAACTTACTGAACTACTTTTTCCTTATGTTTTGCTTCCTAAAGCAACAGGCTGCAGATCCCTGACCTTACTTTTAAGAGAGATCCTCTCTGGTTCAGTGTTCCTTCCTTTGGATTTTCTAGCTGATCCAGATACTGTGAATCATTTGATTATCATCTTCATAGTCCACAGTCCACCTGAAAAAGCAACTGAACCACCTTCTCCTTTGGTTCCATTCTTGCAAAAATTTGCAGAACCTAGAAATAAAAAGCCATCTGTGCTGAAGTTAGAATTGAAGCAAATCAGAAAGCAGCAAGATCTCATTTCGTTTTATGAACTTTCTGAAATAAGAAGGGAGCAGTGCATGTGTTGCAGATTTGTCTGACTGTGGAGGAATTCAGTGATAGAATTTTGCAACCAGAGTTATCAAATGAAGAAATGCTATCTCTTTATGAGGAGTAGCAGACGATTTATAAAACATACTGTTTGGATGAAAGTATTGACAAAATTCAATTTGATCCCTTTATCGTAGAAAAGGTTAAAAAAATTGCTGAAGGCCCATAAATAGATGTTGTGAAACTTCAAACTATGACATGTACTTTTGAAGCATATGAACATCTACTTTCTATGCTGGAGAATGTGTTTACTCCTATGTTCTGCTATAGTGATGAGTATTTCAGACAACTTTTAAGAGGTGCAGAATCACCAAAGTGCAACTCAAAATTCAACATAGGTAGCCTAAGTTTGGATGATTTTCGGAGCACAGAAAAGAGGAGAATCATTTGGAATCATCAGAATAGGTAGCAAAATTAAGGGAATATTCAAAAGTACCACCATGGAGGGAGCAATGTTGCTTAATTATGGTTTAGCCAAAGGTGACGATGACTTTATTGAAGAAGGTATTGTTGTAATGGGAGATGATTCTCCAGTGGAAGCTGTGAGCACACCTAATACTCCCCGAAACCTTGCTGCATGGGAAATTAGCATTCTGTATGTAGACTTCTTTGAAGATCCCGCCTCTCAGAGGAAAAGGAAAGAATACCTGTGTTTTTTATTGATGTTGAAAGGAATGATAGAAGAGCAGTTGGGCATGAGCCTGAACATTGGTCTTTCTATAGAAGATGCCTTGAATTCTATGTACTTGAGTCAAAACTGACAGAATTTCATGGCACTTTTCCTGATGCCCAACTTCCTTCCAAAAGGATCATTTGCCCCCAAAATTATGAATTCTTAAAGTCAAAGAGAGAAGAGTTTCAGGAATATCTACAGAAACTTCCGCAGCATCCAGAACTGACTAATAGTTAACTTCTAGCAGATTTTCTCTCCCCCAATGGTGGAGAAACATGATTTCTTGATAAGATGCTACCAGAAGTAAATCTTGGGAAAATTATAAAGTCTGTTCCTAGAAAACTAATGAAAGAAAAGGGTCAGCATTTGGAACCTTTTATCATGAATTTCATTAATTCTTGTGAATCTCCAAAGCCTAAACCAAGTAAACCAAAACTGACCATTCTTAGCCCTACTTCTGAAAACAACAAGAAGCTTTTCAATGACCTGTTTAAAAATAATGCAAACCGTGCTGAGAATACAGAAAGAAAAATCAGAATTATTTTATGGAGATGATGACTGTAGAAGGAGTTTATGATTACCTGATGTACGTAGGATGAGTGGTTTTCCAAGTTCCTGACTGTCTTCGTCATCTCTTAATGGGAATTCAAGCCCTCTTTAAAAACACTCTGGAAATGTATACTGACTACTATCTTCACTGTAAACTAAAACAGTTATTTCAGGAGCACCGTTTGGTCTCACTTATAACACTTCTCAGAGATGCTGTGTTCTGTGAAAACACTGAACCTCGCTCTCTCCAAGATAAGCAACAAAGAGCAAAACAGACTTTAAAAAAATGACGAATTGCATTCCAGATCTGATTGTCAGGTGTATTGGTGAAGAAGCTAAGTATGAAAGCATCAGGCTTCTGTTTGATGGCTTACAGCAGCCAGTTCTCAACAAGCATCTGACTTACTTTTTATTGGACATTGTAATACAAGAACTGTCTCCAGAGCTCAATAAGGTGCAAAAGGAAGTTACCTCTGTGATGTCCTGGATATAAACATTTGGATTTGGGATTGAATAACCTGTTGAAATTTCTGCTGTGCTAGCATAGTAGATATGTACTCTTTTCTCCTTTTACTTTTATATATTCTTGTATATATCATGTAGTTTTGTGTCTGAAATTTTGATTTTTTTGTTTTAATAAAGACTAACACAAAGTTAAAAAAAAAGCTTGGATCAGGCTTCTCCCTTGGATCAAAGCAGCTGTGGAAGAGGAGCCAGGGTCATGAGCCCACCCTGAATGTGCTGGGTCGAAGGGGAGGTGGGGGGCAAGGAAATAGGAGTAGGGACACAGGGTTCAGAGAAGGAGAGCACATGGCCTGGGCGCATCCCAAAAAGTACCTACCATACTATATTAAAATATTTTAAAATTCCAGTAAAACTTAGTCGAAACAAATCTTATGCTTGGTCCATATATTTTCTAGAATAATTAAATGTTTCATTACATAGTTTTTCTATTTTATAGCCAAAAATATAAAAGACATGTAATGGGAAATACTGTCCTTAAAGTATACCTCAGTGATTGGAGTAGTTTTAGAAGGAAAGGGATTTTTTTTAATGGACAAAAGCTTATGACTTTTTTAGCTTGTCTTAACTGAGTACCTGAGACTTCAGCAACACTGTGCCTTTCACTCTTTGGAGCTGAAGCATTGCATGTGTAAATCTAACACACAATTACACTTGTCTCAATCTCATCTGAGCCTGTGGTAAAGGTCAGACAGCTGCTGAAAGGGTCAGTGGTTTTAACTGATGGAACTAATGTCCATCTTTGTAAAAGCAGACATTTTGGAAGTGTCCCAATCTTTATCATGATGAATCAATTTAGAAGACATTGACCAATCTGTACTCTCTTTCCTGATTCTTCCATCAGCTGCACCACTAAAATACCATGTTATCTGGATACACACAAGGATCTATGTAAAATAAATAATTAGTACTTTTACTTTGGAGATGGGCCCACCCTTCTTATTTTGAGTGAAAAACAGGCAGTATGGATCACATGAGGCAGCTGATACAGTTTCACTTATTTCTGTCTTTGTTCCTATGCTAATTATAGAAAAAGTAGGGGGAATCCTGTTGGATCTAATAATTTTTAAAAAGAAGATAGAATGGAGTTACATAAGCAACAACTCATAACATGCTTCATGATTACAGATACAAGCAGAAGCCTGGTTATCTCATCAAGATAAGGAGTGCTGACAAGAAATAAAATTCAGAGACAAAAATCTCCAAGTAACCAATCATTTTTATCCTTTCTTCATTTAGCTCAATTAGTACTAATTCCTCAAGGCTCATTTTGTTCAGATGGAATCTTACTTGGAAGCCTCAGCAAAGAGCATCTGCAAGTTTTCCAACCAGCATTAGGCGTGCTTATTTTTCACATAGAAAGAGTTTCCACTGTATCTGCTTACTGTTCATCTTGAACTGTTTGTCTTTTGTCTTTCATACTATCTGACATCCTAATAGGAGATTTTAAGGGAGGTGGCAATATTTTTCCCCAGGGTGGCTATATGCCCAGCACTTCATCTGTACTATCTCATTTAATCTTTATAACAACCGTGCTGTACACATGAAGAAACTGAGGTTCTGGGAATATGGTTGCTTGTCCAAGGTCATCCTGCTAGTGTGTGTGTGCGTAAGTCATCTGTACTCACACCCTTTCCACCATAAGAATTGAGAAGGGGAGTTTATCCAGTGAATGAGTATTATTGTGTGAAGTGTGTATAACATGACATTCACTGTTATTTTTGGTCTAAATTGAACATGTGCGCTCCTCATGGAAGAAGAACACTAGAAAGCAGAATGTATATTATAAGTTCTAGATTTGGCTTAGATAAAAACTAGGTGTAGGATTTGGGGCCAATAATATTTCTAGGCTTCAGTTTCTTTATTCTATCCATCTAAGGTGCCCCCTCAGCCCCCACTCTCAATAAACGTGTACCTTTTATATGTTTGTCTTATATAAGAAATAACAGATACTAAATATGATATAAATACAATATAAAATAGATGTTTCCCTTATTTTTCCCACTTCTTTGGAAACTAAGATTCAGGAAAGCAAATACCTCCCCCAACTGTTTCACTGCTGTGTCCAGATGGATCCCAGAAATGTAGTAAACAAGTAATGTTTCTCAAGTGAATGAATGTAAGGAGAGAGTGTAAACTGAGAAGGAAAAGGGGCCACAAATCGTCCCCCATCACAGTACTTTCATCTCTGTGCAGTCGTTTTCCATGTACTTGTCCATGCCTCCTGCTGGTGGGGGAGGACATCCAAGACGGGTTCTCTTCACAGTCCTCTCCCCTTTCCCTGGCAGAATGCCTGGCCCTAACATTTGATAGGCCCGCAATAAATAAAAACTGTCCAAAATATGGGAATGTAGAGATATTTACTTCATTACCATCACAAAATTGTTCACCTAGGAAGTAGGTTTGAGTATCAGTGTATGTTTCTTCAAAGACATAATCACAGAAGATTATGACTGAGATTAAATCAAAGCAAATTAAGAAAAATTAGAAGTACAATATACTAACTGTTTCACAGTGTTTCTAGATCTTTGAGGTCTCCTAAATTGCTTGGGTATATGAAAGAATGAATGTATGCACTAACTAAAAAAATCAACTCAAAACTATAATTAGTAATTAAACCTGAGCCATTTGCTGGCCTGTCACTCGCTATGCCTAAGCCAGGCAGATCTGTTTCCTGTGCCATTAGACCAGAGTCTGTTCATTTTACATTCTTTTTCCTTTCTTAGTCTGTGAATTTCTGGTACGTACTGGTGATGAATGATGAACACACAGAGAGGCGATATCTGCTGTTTTTCCTTCTGAGTTGGGGACTTCCGGCTTTTGTGGTGATTCTCCTCATAGTGATCTTGAGAGGAATCTATCATCAGAGCATGCCGCAAATCTACGGACTCATCCACGGTGACCTGTAAGTACATCTAGGCAGCATGCATTGCCTCTAGCCTCCGTGTGCCCAAGCAGCTTTATTGGTAGGTGGTGGAAGCAGGTGACTCAGAGTATGATTGAAGGAAAACCAGGAAGACCCAGCTTCCTGTCACACTGTCTGAAGCTCTACTTCCTCTAATTATCCCTTTGAATAAGAAACTATTGCCTCTCCATTCCCTTTGATAGATTTAATTTTCTTGGGTAAGGGAATATATCAAACAGTTCACAGTAATTTGTACCTTAGCATAATTTAGTTTATTCTGTTGAAACCAACAAAAAATACCTAGTGAAATCAGAGCACTATAAAATTTTGATAAGGAATACAAGCAGTGAAAAATTTGGAGTGTGGCACATTAAGGAGTCTGATTTGGGAAGGGGGATTAGGGGAAATGGCAAGCACTATCATCCAGAAAAAGTCCTTTAAAAAAATCAAAAGACTGTGAATGGACTGTGATCAGAGTGAATGGAGAGTGTCTGCAAAAGTCCATGGGAAGTTGACAAGGTTAATTGGGTCCTTTTTATATTATGTATCAAGTGAACTAGTGGTTTTGAAATCTACAGATCTGCATACATACATGTATAGACATGCCTTGATCCTGAATCTGGTATCGTACAGCTTTTAGGACCACTCGGCTCCTTTTGTTGACTCCACATGCAGGAAAAAACCCCAAAACCTTTGTAATAATAAAGCTTAATCAGCTTCCTTGGTGTAATTATAATTAGGGGAAACAGTAACATTTCTGAATACGAAAGGGTAGTCTATTCACTGTGTGTCTTATTTAGTTTGGGCTGATAGAAGAGAATGCCTGGGTGACTTAAATAATAAACATGTACTTCTCACAATTCTGGAAGCTGGGACTCGGATCTGAGTGCCAGCATGGTCAGGTTCTTGGTGAGGGCTTGGGCTGTTTCTGTATGCCCGTGCATACGGCCTTCCTTGGTGCATGCACAGAGAGAGTGGGAGCCTGTGTTTCCTCCTACTTTTGTGAAGGAATTCATCCCATCACAAGGCCTGGACCTCATGACCTAATATAACAAAAATCACCTCCCAAAGGCCCCACCTCCAAATATATCAGATTGGAGGTTAGGGGTGCAATTAGAAATTTTTTTGAAGACATGTAAATGTTCAGTCCACAGCAGATATTTTTAAAGTTTAAAATTAATAGATTAAAAGAAATTAAATTTGAATACAATCTGAAATGAAAGGTTAAGTATTTATTTATTTAGTTCCAGGGAGTCATTTTTGGTAAGGCCATCAGTTCTGAAAAATTGTAGTGCTTCAGTTTCATTTATGTTGAAAGATAAATTATATCCTTCTATCTCCAAAAAAAACTAAATTTGTTCTAAAATTATTCTCAGAGAGTAGTGTCATATACATATTTTTATTTATGATGACTTTATTGGTATCAGTAAAAGCTTTTTCTATGTCTTAATACTTATGATAACAATATTATAATAATATATAACCTAACTTGTAACCTTATCCCAAAGCTATTTAGTATACTTTCTTATCTTTAGTCTGTGTATTTTCTAACATATGTACACACACATGCTCACATGCACATAGGCACATACAAGAAAAACAGGATACCATATGCACTATTTTGTAATTTATTTTTTATTTATTGGACAATTTTCTATGTCAGTATATATCAATCACATTCTGTACTATAATGTTCTATTATATTTATTTAACTAACACTCTATTGGTGGACTTCTGGACTATTTTCATGTTTTCTTTAAAATTGTGAAAATTGTCCCTATGTAGGTATTTTTACACCTGTGTTAAAATGTACCATAGGATGAATTTTGAGCTGTGGAATGGCTCATTCACAGGACACATAATTTTTTTAGTTAAAATATATTACCAAAGTGTTTTCCAAATGGACACACCTATTTACACTCAAATGACAAATTATGACAGAGCCTGTTATTCCACATTCTTGACAACTTTGAGCATCATAAGTCTTTTTCAGTGTTTAATAGTGTGAGATGGATTCATAGATAGATAGATACACACACACACATATATATAGTTACCTAAGTTTTCATTTCTTTACTTGTTAGTTATGATTTAATAGCTTCATTTATTATGTGTCAGACATTATACTAAGTACATGATATCATTTATCCTTATACAACCTTATGAGTTTGAATATCTTTGCAAAGGTTTATTTAGCATTTATCTTTTTTCTCTTTTTTTATCCTCACCCAAGGACATTTTTTCATTGCTTTAGAAAGAAAAGAAGGGAGACAGTGAGAGTGAGGGGGTGGGGGAGCAACATCATTGTGACAGAGATGATTGGTTGCCTTTTTTGTACATGTCCTGAACAGGGATTGAACCTGCGACCTTTCTGTTAGGGGACAATGCTCCAACCAACTTAGTCACACTGGCTAGGGCTTAACATTTTTATTTCTGCTGTGAATCATTTGTTCATTTTTCTGCATTAATTTTTCTGATTATTTTTCTGTATTTTCCATATTCATATTTTCCAGTAATTTAAAGTTTTTTTCTTGTTATTTTCTTTTTTTGAAGGTGATGTGGACTGCATTAAGGGAATTAGCTTTTGTCTCCCTTGAATTTTTATTTTTCTATTAACACATCTCTCTCCTATCCATTTTTAAGGAAAATTTACACTTTAATTGTATGATATGAGCTTTTGTGTGATATCAGAATATTTCAGAGAATTATTTTAAGTATTCTGTGTGCTAATTAAATTTTCCAAGTATGATAATAGTTAGTTAATATGTTGAGAGCCTTTGAAATAATTTACTCAGGGTCAAAATGGTCAAAACATGTATTGCCACAAGAAGCTCAGTCTGTGTTCATCCTAATTTATTAATTATTGGCAGAATCAGGAAGACTAATGATTACTTTTTCCATGCAAAAGCTAAGAACTTAGGCATTTGAAATATTAGGCCGAATACAAGGCTCAGAAAGAGGTCATTAAAACTGCAGGCAGTAGAGTTGTAATGATAGAGATGCTTGTAAAATTGCATTTTGCCTTGCTTATTTTCTTTAAACAGTTTAGAAGTAAAATTAAAAAGTTGGTCAGCTTCTTTTCAGATGCTCTGTATTACAAGGCACTTTGCAATGCCTCAAAAACTCTTATTTGGAAAACTGAAAAAGCACATACAACCACAAACACTCAAGTGTGTATTAGTTCAGGAAACAAATCAGTTATTTATAGAGGAAGTTCTGTTGAAGATGTGTCTAATGAAAAAGGAAATGCCCACAAATATAAACAGTTGGTTAAACAGGATACTTAGTAGTACAACTAAAGGAAACCATTCCTGGCTCAAAAGGATTTTCTGACAGTTGATATTGTGGTTCTGTTTTCCACTTTGTAGCTTCCCATGAGCAGAGGATCTGCATATTATTTCTTTTTCTTAAAATAATGTTCTTTTCTTCCATATTTAAAATTAGTCAGTGTTTGTTTTACAAATTATGGAAAACATAAATAACAATTTTAAAAATAAAAATCAGATCTATTCTCATCATTCAAACATAAGTACTTCTAATCATTGATGTGTTTCTGGTTATGTAAGAGTCATACATTTTTATTTTTATAATACAAAATCAGGATCATGCAGTTTTATTTTCTCTGTTTCACTTAATGTTATTAGAATTTCCAAGCCACTAAGTGTACCTCATTTTTTAATGGAGTCATAATATCTGCGTTGTCTTCAACTTTACATAATATGTTTACCATTCCCCAGAATTAGAAATTTAGGTTCTGCCCTGTACCTCTTTTTATTTTTTTAATTTTTATTTTAATTGTTGTTCAAGTACAGTTTTCTGTCTTTTACTCCCATCCCAGCCCACCTACCCCAGCCCTCCCCACCTCCCTCCCATTTCTACTCCCCCCTAGTTTTTGTCCATGTGTCCTCCATATTTGTTCCTGTAAACCCTTCCCCTTTTCCCCTGAAATTCCCTCCCCACTCCCCTCTGGTCACTGTCAGCCTGTCCTCTATTTCAGCGTCTTTGGCTATATTTTGCTTGTTTCTTTGTTTTGTTGATTAGGTTCCTATTAAAGGTGACATCATATGGTATTTGTCTTTCACTGCCTGGCTTATTTCGCTTAGCATAATGCTCTCCAGGTCTATCCATGCTGTTGCAAAGGGTAGGAGCTCCTTCTTTCTTTCTGCTGCAAATGTCCATACTACCCAAAGCAATTTATAGATGCAATGAAATACCTATTAAAGAACCAATGGCATATTTCACAGACATAGAACAAACACTTCAAAAATTTATATGGAACCATAAACAACCCCAAATAGCTGCTGCAATTTTGAAAAAGAAGAGCAAAGTAGGAGGGATCACAATACCTGATACCAAACTGTATTACAAGGCCACTGTAATCAAAACAGCCTGGTACTGTCATAAAAACAGGCACATGGAACAATGGAACAGAACAGACAGCCCAGAAATAAACCCAAATCTTTATGGTCAGTTAATATTCGACAAAGGGAGCAGCTACATAAAATGGTGTCACAATAGCCTCTTCAACAAATGGTGTTGGGAGAACTGGACAGCTACATGCAAAAAAATGAAACTCGAACACCAACTTACACCATACACAAAAATAAATTCAAGGTGGATAAAAGATTTA